>OVBN01000188.1:1200000-1757506 GCA_900406565.1 Turritis glabra
AGCGTGTTGCTTATGATCTTGACGGCACAACGTAGGACGAGGTTTCTTATGGCTGTAATCTTCGCCTTGCGGGATTCGTAAGTTCTAGCAACTATAAAGTCCGAAAACTAATTAGCATCTTTCTTGTCGAAACGAGGGAATGACACGTCCTCGTTCTTCGTTGGTGCCTTTGGGTCTTGGTACGTGAGACGACATGTGGCAATGAACTCCTTCACGTACTTAGGATAGGTGTAGTGGCAAAGTTGCCACAATCTCCCGAAACCTATCCTCTCAAAGATGGCAGTGGTATCTTCCAACAGCGCAAGATCATCCAACGCGGTTGTGTCTCCCACACGCGTTGGTGCAATTTGAATCCTCCTCATGTCCGTGAGGAACTTAGTATCGTGAGCATCCCACTTCCCGGTTATTGGTCGATTGTTGGGGTCTTTTGCAATAGCGGCTATGCTCTTGGAGACATGTCTCTGTTGATCAAACGAGCGATCCGTATTATCCTCTTCGAGTTGGCGCTCAACCACGTCTCTAGCCTTAGTGTTTCCCATTGCCTACACTCATAGAAAAACATTCATATCATTAGGCAATGTAGGAAGATATCAAGAAGTCATAACAACAACACTTCTTGACAACAATGGTGAGTTAAAAATCATGAATTGAGAAGCTTAAAAACTCAATGTTTTTCTTTTCAACAATCAATTTCCAAGTTCATAAAATTTTTCTTTGTAACTCCATCACAACATCAATGGCCAATTTTCTCAACAATGGAGATTATAAATCAATGATAACTCCTCTATAACACCTCAAACATGAGCTTATTGAATAGAATTGGAACCACAATTCATCTTCTTCAAACCTTGGGCGTTTTTCATCAATGGTGAAAAACCCAAGTTCTAAATTCATGCTTAATCAAGCAATTAATACCTCAAACATGTTCTCTAAGCCATTTTAGACAATAATCTAGCATCAACACCACATTTAAGCACATGGAATTCAATGGAAAGATGAATCTTCTTCACTGAAAATGGAGTTCAAGAAATTGTGAAAGAAGTTCATACCTTTGCGAAAAGAACAAGGGAATACTAGGAATGGGTAGAGCTTGAAAAACCCTACGAAATGGAACCAAAAATTGTTTGATTTGACCAAGGGATGAAGAAGTTGTGTTTTGATGGAGGTGTGGCTATGGAGTTCTCATACACGATGGGGAAGAAGAAGTGTGAGATAATGAGGGTTTTGTTTTAAAAAAAATTGATTTTAACATGTGTGAGGCCGGTTTAGGTTGGTTAAATGATTCATTTTGGTTCAAAAACTAAACCAAAAGCATCTTATCTTGTGGATCGATCGATCGATCTCTTACACTCTGTTTAGTGATCGATCGATCTCTTACTCTCTGTTTATGTATTCATGTTGAGATTGATCGGTTAGTATGGTGATCGATCGGTCTTGTTGTTTAATGCAAATTCGGATCTTATTTTTCTCATTTGGATCGATCGATTTGGTTGGTGATCGATCGATCTTGGAGCTTCGGGTCTTGCTGAGACAGACTGAATGAGATCGATCAATTGATTAGGCTCTAGTTTAGTGTTGATGGCTGGATCGATCGATCCACATACATAATCGATCGATTTATCTCACCCAGACAACAAGTTCCCATTTGGATCGACCGGACACACTTGCGGATCGATCGATCATGTTGGTGATCGAGCAGAAGTAGCTTCGAAACCTTACACGTAACAAACTAAAGCCAAACGTCAAAAGACGGAGTGATCAATCTAAAAGATGGATCAATCAACACACAAACACACGAGTAGAAACAAAAATTTAAACAAATCGAAGTATGAACAAAAGTTTAAAACAAGAATTTAACGGGAGTAGTACAAGTATATACAAACGTACCATACGGGTTGCCTCCCGCATAGCGCTTAGTTTTGGTCATTAGCTTGACCGTCAAGAAGCATTTAAGCTTTCTCGAGATCCGTTAGAGGGACATTGGTACCCTCTTCCGGTGGTTCCTCAACAAGATACGGTTTTATCCGTTGACCGTTAACGATAAACGGCTTCCCATTTTGATCCAATAAAACCACCATACCATATGGGCTTATCTCTTTGACGATGAACGGGCCGAACCATCTAGACAGTAGTTTTCCCGGAAAAAGTTTTAGGCGAGAATTGAATAGGAGTACCATATCATTCTCGGAAAACTTTTTAAGGACTATCTTCTTTTCATGAAGTGCCTTGGTCCGTTCCTTGTAAATTCGAGAATTCTCATAAGCATTCAAACGAATTTCGTCTAATTCGTTGAGTTGAAACATACGCTTCTCTGTGGCCGACTTGAGATCAAAGTTCATGAGTTTCGTAGTCCACAACGCTTATCACCACTCTTGGTACCCCAAATCTAGGGAAGATGATCGTCTTGAACATCTTAAGCACAACTTTTGCGTCCTTGGTAGGACTAGCAATCGCTTCCACCCATTTAGAAACGTAATCCACAGCAACTAGGATATACTCGTTTCCATATGATGATGGGGTCCCATAAAATCAACGCCCCATAAATCAAAGATTTCAACTTCTAGAATGAATTTCTGAGGCATCTCGTTTCGCTTGCTGATATTCCCTTTTCGTTGACAAGCATCGCACGTAGAAATAAATTCATGTGCGTCATGGAACAGCATAGGCCACCAAAAACAGGCTTGGAGGTCTTTTGTAGCAGTCTTGAAAGAACCGAAATGGCCTGCATAATCAGAACCATGGCAGTGGTAAAGAATGACATTTACTTTGCTTTCGGGAAAGACCTTCTGTACAAACCATCTTTGCACCGTTTATAGAGAAACGGTTCGTCCCAATAGAAATTTTGAACATCTTTCAAGAACTTCTTCCTTATATGGCCAGTAAACTCTGGTGGTGGAACATCGCACATTAACAATAGTTCGCAAAATTGGCATACCAAGGCATTCCACCATCACCCGTATGCAATGTTATAAGCTCCGTGGTTCTCATTTTCTGAGTTCTCTCTACCTCTAAGAGATAACCTTCTTCAACTGAAGTGAGTTCTTCACCCAGTAAAGCATCATAGATCGGAATTCCCTCTTCAACTCTCAACCTTGACAAGTTATCAGCAACCCTATTTTCTATGCCCTTCTTATCTTTTATTTCCAAATCAAACTCTTGCAGCAAGAGAATCCACCGCAACAATCTCGGTTTGGCATCTTTCTTTGATAACAAATACCGCAATGCTTATGATCAGTGTGAACGATAACTTTAGATCCAACTAGGTAGGATCTAAACTTTTCAAAGGCATAAACAATCGCCAGAAACTCTTTTTCGGTGGTGGCATAGTTGATTTGTGCTTCATTCAAGGTGCGGCTAGCGTAATATATAGCATACAGCTTCTTGTCTTTCCGCTGGCCCAAAACAGCACCAACAGCATAGTCGCTAGCATCGTACATTACCGCAAAAGGTAATTCCCAATCTGGTGGTTGCACAACAGGAGCACTCACAAGTGATGCCTTGGTAGAAAAGAACGATTTTAAACAGTCTTCATCGAACTCAAACTTTTGATCTTTGCATAGAAGTTGAGTCAATGGCCTAGCAATTTTGGAGAAGTCTTTGATAAACCTTTGTAGAACCCAGCATGTCCTAGAAAGCTTCTAATACCTCTCACTGAATTTGGCGGTTGCATTGCCATCATAACCTCAATCTTGGACTTATCAACCTCAATTCCATTCTCCGAAATTCTATGACCAAGTACAATCTCATCTCTCACCATGAAATGACATTTCTCCCAATTAAGAACTAGATGCTTGTCCACGCAACGTTGAAGAACCCTGCACAGATTAAACAAACAAAAAGAAAAAGATGTGCCATGCACAAAGAAGTCATCCATGAAAACCTCCATGATGTCCTCAATCATATCAGTAAAAATTGACATCATACAACGCTGAAAGGTTCCTGGAGCGGTACATAATCCAAATGCCATCCTTCGATATGCAAAGGTACCATAGGGACATGTGAAGGTGGTTTTCTCTTGATCATCAAGGTGTATTGGAATTTGAAAGAATTCTGAATACCCATCAAGAAAACAATAATAAGGATGGTTTGCTAGTCTTTCTAACATTTGATCAATGAATGGTAATGGAAAATGATATTTTCGGGTTGCAGCATTAAGTTTTCGGTAATCAATGCACATCTGATGTCTTGTGATAGTTCTTGTTGGAATTAGTTCATTTTTATCATTTTGAATCACAGTGACACCGCCTTTCTTAGGTACTACATGGACAAGACTTACCCATATACTATAAGAGATAGGGTAAATAACACCCGTATCTAGAAGTTTCATTATCTCTTTCTTTAGAACATCTCTTAGATTAGGATTTCACATTCTCTGATGTTCTACTGAAGTCATAGATTCATCCTCTAGATATATCCTATTGCTACGCGTGAATTTCCAACAATTCACACAATGCACATCAATTAAACCTTGTATGCAAACAATACCACAATACTAATGGTATGTCGTTGCTAGCGCTTAAGGTATCGAATCCACAGAGACCAATGAACCAATACACTAGGAATGCACAAGTTCGCTTAATCTAAGCAAAATAAAAGATCGGTTTGCTTTGTTTTGCATTATTTGGTTTGATTTATAATTTTAGTCATATTTTAGGAAACCAAAAATCCTTCATATGAGCCGATCTTTAATTTGAGCATATCAAAAGTCCCACGGGAAGACCTTCATATGAGTCGATCTTTAAAACGTGATTTGCCGCTCGGTTGCCTCGATCGGTTGCAAACCGATCGTCAGTAAATTTATCATAACCTTTGACTCGTATCTCGGATTGCCCTGCTTTTATGACCATTAGAAAGATACTTCAATGCTCTATAACTTTCATGAAGGCATCCAAAGCTAAATCACAATAAAAAGTCTTCATATGATGTGATCTTTAAGGCACTTTAGATGGGTTCTCGATCATCATTTCTTCAGTTGGCTTGATCGCATGCCTATCTCTTCCTCGTTTGCTTCACTTCTCTTCCATTTTAACTATCCTTCTTGGCTCTTGATCTCCATATCTTGAATCACCTCTTTTGATGTCCTTTTTGCTCCATAAAGCTCCAAAAGTTCATGTTCCTCCGTATACCTAAACAAACTAAAATGCAATGCAAATATGCAACTAAAGACCTAAAAATGAATGTAATATGCATGAAAACGAAGAGAAATAAAGTGAAAAAAATGCTAAAAACATGTGATATCAACATCGTTGAGTATGCACCAGTGGAGTATGATGAGCTACCATCACAGCCACAACAACTCTTCCATCACAAAGCTTATCGTTATCGCCTTCCAGCGGATCCACCACAGGATGATATCTCTGCAAAACTGGATTGGATCATTGAGTCTCAAAAGACAAACAACTCAATGATGCATTGGATGTGGAGAGTCCTAGAGTTAATTTGAGCATATCAAAAGTCCCACGGGAAGACCTTCATATGAGTCGATCTTTAAAACGTGATTTGCCGCTCGGTTGCCTCGATCGGTTGCAGACCGATCGTCAGTAAATTTGTCATAACCTTTGACTCGTATCTCGGATTGCCCTGCTTTATGACCATTAGAAAGATACTTCAATTCTCTATAACTTTCATGAAGGCATCCAAAGCTAAATCACAATAAAAAGTCTTCATATGATGTGATCTTTAAGGCACTTTAGATGGGTTCTCGATCATCATTTCTTCAGTTGGCTTGATCGCATGCCTTTCTCTTCCTCGTTTGCTTCACTTCTCTTCCATTTTAACTATCCTTCTTGGCTCTTGATCTCCATATCTTGAATCACCTCTTTTGATGTCCTTTTTGCTCCATAAGGCTCCAAAAGTTCATGTTCCTCCGTATACTTAAACAAACTAAAATGCAATGCAAATATGCAACTAAAGACCTAAAAATGAATGTAATATGCATGAAAACGAAGAGAAATAAAGTGAAAAAAATGCTAAAAACATGTGATATCAACATCGTTGAGTATGCACCAGTGGAGTATGATGAGCTACCATCACAGCCACAGCAACTCTTCCATCACAAAGCTTATCGTTATCGCCTTCCAGCGGATCCACCACAGGATGATATCTCCGCAAAACTGGATTGGATCATTGAGTCTCAAAAGACAAACAACTCAATGATGCATTGGATGTGGAGAGCAATAACGAAGATACGCTCCTACGCTTGTGCTT
The DNA here is from genome assembly GCA_900406565.1 of Turritis glabra. Classification (NCBI taxonomy): domain Eukaryota; kingdom Viridiplantae; phylum Streptophyta; class Magnoliopsida; order Brassicales; family Brassicaceae; genus Turritis; species Turritis glabra. The sequence continues at coordinate 1,206,208 of OVBN01000188.1, forward strand.
CTAGCTCCAAGACGAAAGAAGATGACGATGTGCATTCCGAGAGCTCCATGAGCGAGGGAGAGAAGGAGAGGCGGTCCAAGTTTTTCGAGGACATTACGAGGACCAGTGCTGTTGATGAACGCCTGGGATGGACTAGGAGAGAGCCAGAGCAGAGCCACAGCTCCAGTTTGAACCCCACCCACCACGACTGAGCCATACCTACCACTGTAATATATCTCTCACCATTGTTCAATACCATTTATGTTTGCTAGACTACTCCTTTGGTACTAGTCTTCACACCGGGACGATGTGATGCAAGTCTGGGGGAGGATGTCCTTTGTGTACTAATTTGGTTTACATTTTGCGTGGTGTGTTTCTTTATGTTTATGTTTTTATCGAGTCTTTCATCGAGTCAAAAACCTTATTTTCTTCTTATTAAGTCAAAAACTTGGTATTGTATTTGAGAACTAAGTTTTTCCGTTGGAATTGCACCATGCCTATGTTCTTTAACGTTAGGACCATTTTACATCGTTTAAGAATGATCTGGAATCACCGAAAAATCCATGGTTAGATCATTATATTAAAATCTCTGTCACTTGAACTTAATTTTATTCACTCAAACTTAACTTGAACTTAATTATATCTCACTTAGGGGGTTGGAAATCATGTAATGGATCATACATTCAGAGTTCTCTTCGTATCATTTTATATCACTCTCTGTTAACTCTGAATGGCTAGACTCATTTTTTTAGTCTAGTACCACACCTCTCACCCAACCTATGATTCAAACCACATGCATTCTTAATATATGATCATCATGTGCATTCATGTGTAAAAACTACGGAGTATATAGACCGACATAGCATTCCTTTCGTTAGGATTGTGGTTTGTAGTTTTTGCGGGATGTTATTATGTTTTGATAATAGACCATATACGGTTGAGTGGTTTAATTCATGCGTTTTATCTGAACTTACAAGTTTAAATCTCTTTGATGCAATTCTAAAAATCGAGAAACCGGATTTTCCTATATAAAAAAAATAATAATAATAATATAAAAAAAAAAAGAATCCGAAAAAAGTTTAGACGTTGTTAGTCTTCTTTTATTTGCATCAAGAAAACTTGTAGCATTATTTGAGAATTGAGATGGTTAGATATCCGAGAGGGAAGCTATGTACCTCCTAGTTGGTCTGTGTCTCACTGTGATTTTGCATAATGATTTGCATCCATTTGCATAGTTGGAAACCAGAAACACTGTGAGTCACCATAGATTGCCACCACACCTAGACCATAACGTGTTCAATATCCCCTTTGTGAGAGTACACACATCTTTAATGAATGTTAAAAAGTTAAGTTCTATGTCTATGGCGAAGTGCATTATAGTACGATTTGATCTAAACTTCGTATTAAGTGGTTAGTAGGCATATAGTTCTTGGCATGATCCCGGAAAGCTTGTGTTAGTTTTCGTGTTTTTGTACATTCGTGTTTTTCAAACCTCCTCTTTCGATTTAGATTTTTGTTTTGCTTGAGGACAAGCAAAGATCTAAGTCCGGGGGAGTTGATATGTTGCGTTTTTACACGTTTTTGTACATCGATTTTAATCCGTTTTTGTGTTGTTAGTCTTGTTTTTGTTTGTTTTCGCATGTTTTCTGTTTTGTTTTGAGTCTTGTACAGGATACGGAAACGTTGCCGGAAAGGAGCGCTACAAAGCATGTTCGGGTCGTGTCAAAGAGGATAAGTGCAAGAAGAACATTTGGACCGATCGATCCACAACCTCATCCGACCACTGGCTTCTCAAGACTGATCGATCACACACCAAGATCGATCGATCTAGTTCTCCCCACAATACCAAGAGGCATTAGATCGATCGGTCCAAGGAGGTGACTGATCGATCCCCATCTCGACGACCAAGACCTTAAAGTTTAGATCGATCGATCCTCCATCAAACCGATCGATCCACACTTATGACGGCCAGCAACAGTGTTTTATCTTGACTTTAGTGTGCAAAAAGTGTGTAAACACAAACTTAAATACTCTAAGTGGGCGACATATCTCATTATCATGTTTTTATCTAAGTTTTTATCATCTCTCTCTCTAGTTTCTACTCTCAAGAACACCAAGAACATCAAGAACACCAATCTTATATATTGAAGAAGTTTGCTTAATTCTACTCTTAATCTCTTTGTCTTTTCAATATGAATGCTTCTATGGTTTTAGATTTTGTCTTAGCTATGTGTGAGTACACTTTTATTGGGTTTTAGGGTTCATAGGGGAATTTTGGATTGATGTGTTAGATTCAATGTTTATAGCTTTGATATGTTTAGGTTCTTCATTTCATACAATCTTAATGCTAGAATTAGCTTGATCTACTAATTCTTGAACCTAGAGAAGTTCATGCACCAAAAGTGAATTTGAAGTTCTTTGATCCATGTGTTTATGAGCAATATGCTCCTAGCCAACGATAGTTGATGTTAGGAAGTATTGTGAACTCAATGAACTCGCTTGTTAATGCTAATTTGCTTATGAAGAATCAAACGACAGTTTAGTTTTCGAATAATCGACTTTAGAGATTAGTGCCACGACAGTGGGTTAGTCTACCTTACGTTCATGTTCTAGAACGGTTCAGTAAGTTGTTAAGCTTAGTTCATTTCATTTTTTCCGTTAGTCTAGAATTCTCCGAAAAACCTTAACGCCCAATGCTTTTAAATCATCATTCTCATTATCGTTATAAATTGCTTCAATGTTTACAAGTTACAAAAAAACTAAAACTCAAGGCTTTAGCTAAGAATGAATCCCGTAAGTTTTTAGTATAACCATTGGTCCTTGTGGTTTGACCTCGTAAATACTACCTAACGGTTAGTTGTATCGAGTAAAATATATAATCACTGATAGAATATGCTTTATCATATTTATTTTTATGTTTACTAACCATCTGCTGAAAATCAATCTGCTTTCTTCTATAACATCTTGTTTAGAGTGATTCCTATGCATTTGAGTAAATGGGACATCAGAAGTACATACACAATCACCATTGTATCCTCAGTAACTTGTTCCATTTCCTCTGTTGCATCAGTTTCCAGATCATCACTTGACAGAGGTTGAACTATCTGTCTGTAGAAAGATGCATCATCAAACACTACATTGACTATTTCTTGTACCATGCAAGTTCTTCGGTTGAATACCCTGAATGCAGTGCTAGTGCCTGAGTAGCCAAGAAACATTCCTTCATCGCTCTTGGAATCAAATTTCCCCAGCTGATCTTTATCATTAAGAATGTAACATGTACATCCAAAAACATGAAAGTAACCTACTGATGGTGTCTTGCCTTTCCACAGTTCATACGGTGTCTTGTTCGTACCTTTCCTGACATATACCCTGTTTATGATGTAATATACGGTATTTACTGCCTCAGCCCAAAAATGTTTTGCAACATTATTCCCATGCAGCATCGCTCTAGCCATTTCTTGCAAGGTTTTGTTCTTCCTCTAGAACTACACCATTCTGTTGTGGTGTACGTGGTACAGAGTATTGATGCACAATACCATGACCGTTGCAGAACAGATCGACGAGTTCATTTTGAAATTCACCACCATGATCACTTTGTATACCTTTGATTCCCCATTTTTCATTCTCTAGTTGTAGTGCCAGATCACTGAAGCTTTCCAGAGTTTCTGATTTCTCACGCAAGAACCTGACCCACGTGTATCTAGTAAAATAATCCACTAGAATAAGAATGTACTTCCTCCCAGTCATGCTTTCTACTTGAATTGGTCCCATCAAATCCAAATGAACAAGTTCCAAAGCATTCTTTGACTTTACATCTGGAACTATGTTGTGTTGAACCTTGACTTGCTTTCCTTTGGTGCATGTTCCGTAGACAAAAAAAATTTCTAGTCTCAGCTTTGGTAATCCTCAAACTATCTCTTAATTTGATAACTTTACCATTGAAACGACCACACCCGTTTTTTTTTTTTTAAACAACTAATACGCCCATACGTATTAATTAAACCAAAACAGTTTTAATACAAACTCGGATTTTATTAGACTTAACAAACCGTCAAACAACAGAAACGCAAATATCAAACGATAACAAGTTCACACACAACAACCGCAAACACCCGAGTCCTAATCATCCCCTCCTCAACGCCTTAATTCCACGATCACACTTTATCTTTACCTACAACTCAGAAAAACAAAGAGATGCGTAAGTATTATCATAAATACTTAGTGAGACGGTCCTCCCATCTACGAGCTATACACACAAGCAACTAAGATGATAAACCGCTCATAAAGCAAAAAAAGAAGCAACCGGATCGATCGATCCATGCTTGGATCGATAGATCCTAGCCTTGTATCGATCGATCTGAACACACCAAACACGGATCGATCGATCCTAGCCTTGGATCGATCGATATGAACACACGGAAAAAACCCGGACCTTTTGGATTGATCGATCCATCCCTAAGATCGATCGATCCCCTTACCTTCACAACGTCGAGACTTAGATCGATCGATCCCCGCGGTTCTGCAACACCAACTCGACCTGCAAGCTTTTGATCGATCGATCTCACCATAGATCGATCGATCCTCAAGCTTCTGCAACCCCGATCTCGACTCCAACCACTGTACACGACCAACGACCACCAAACCTTGCTTCCTACATACGATTAGGCACAAACCCAAGCCAACACAACAAAGAAAACAAGCCACACAACCAAGAACAAACCACACACATCAAGGATTCAACAAATCTAAGCCAAACACATCAAGAAGACACAAACTTCTCAATTGCTTAGATAAGCTCAAGGTCATGCACTCACCTTGAGAACGAACGGATTGCAGACTTAGACAGTACCACCACAAAGCTGGAAAACTCCTCCTCACTTCTACAAACGATTCTCTGCAACCCAAACCACCAAGCTTCTTCCTTCCTAAGCAACCACAACCTTCCCCCTTTTGTTTACTCACCCAACACCCAAACCTTCGAATTCACACTCTACTTTTCCTCACAAAAGCTCTAACAAACGGCCAGGAAGAAGAAGGAAGAAGAAAACACGACTAATGAGGTAGGTGAGGCCAAAGAGAACAAAAAGGAAAGTTGCCGATAGAGTTGGATCGATCGATCCACTACTGGATCGGTCGATCCACACCTCCTCTATGCCAGATCGATCGATCTGAAGCATGGATCGATCGGTCCACACAACATGGCAGATCGATCGATCCACAACTGGATCAATCAAACCTCTCCTTCAGCCACACAACGACAGAGCTACGGATCGACCAACCGACCATGGATCAATCGATCCTTCTCTAACTTCACCAGATCGATCGATCCTACCTCTGGATCGATCGATCCACTCAAGTTTCTTTTCAAACTTTGACTTTTTGACCTTTGATCAATCCGCTTCCCGTTCCTGAGAAAACTCCATTCTCGAAACACTTAGGATTGATTCAAAGAGAGAGATCACATTTCCACCAACCTTAGAGAATCAAAACGCCATGATACGATTCCTCTGTAACGATCCTGACAATCCCCTTTTTCCGGAACACGGGCGTTACAATTCTCCCCCACTAACATAGATTCGTCCTCGAGCAATGGGTATCTCTCATACCACTCCCACCCTCCGGTCACATGTCCTTTGAGCTATGGGTATCTGGGGACTCATCCTCCCCTCACGAGTTGTACAAGAACAAACCGTCCTTAAAGCAATAAAGTCTAACGAAACGTCTATAAGTATCTCCGACCAAAACTACCTCACATGGTCTACGTAATGCATCGCAATGCAATACGTCACCACACATATTCCAAACCCGGAATATCACCTCCACCATGACCAAACCTCAGGTTAACTCGAAACATCCCAACTCACAGGGAAGTTTCCCATATCCAATGCGAAAGATATTTCCAGTTCATATTCTCATAAACTTTTATCTTTTCAAAATTTCATGCTCCATAACCTTATGACACCACAAGTCAAAACCAATAAAAAATACACATCTTATTACCAATTCAAATGTATTAATCGTTTACACACCAAAACGAAATACAAAATGATACAACGAGTAAACAACTCAAACTCCGAAACTAGAACCAGCGATGAAAACCACTCAAGCCTCAGCTTGCTTCTTGAACCACTTCTCGAATCTAGCTTTCATCCGCTCCTCTAGTTTCCAAGTTTCCTCCTGAACACCGTCACAGTCCCACAAGACTCTCATCATCGGAATCCTCTTCCGACGAAGCTCCTTGACCCTCCGGTCGAGAACCCTCACTGGCCTCGCCTCTAAGGTCATGTTGGGCTGAAGATCTGACGGAATCTCAGCCAACACCTTATCATCCTTATGCAAGCACTTCTTCAGCATCGACACATGGAAAACTTTGTGAAATGCTTGCATAATCTCCGGTAACTCCAACCGGTACGCGACTGGCCCAACTCGACCAACAATCCTAAACGGAACCATATACCTCGGACTCAACTTAGTCTCGGTAATGGACCTGTTCGGACCTCGCAACATCGCCATCTTGAGATACACTCTATCTCCCACCTCGAACTCAAGTTCTTTTCTCCTTTTATCGGTATAACTCTTTTGCCGATCCTGAGCTTCTTTCATGTTCAGCTTCAAAACCCGGATCTTCTCCGTAGTTTCCTGAACAAAATCCGCACCCAATGTGCTCCTCTCCTCTACTTGGGTCCAGCACAACAGTGTACGACATGGCCTACCGTACAGAGCCTCGTATGGAGTCATTCCAATACTCGCCTGGTAGCTATTGTTATAAGCAAACTCTACCAAGCTCAGGTGATCCACCCAATGACCACCTCAGTCCAGTACACACATCCTCAGCAAATCCTCAAGAATCTGGATCGTCCGCTCGGATTGCCCATCCGTCTGAGGATGATACGCGGTACTCAAATGCACCTTCGTGCCCATCTCCGTCTGGAACACTTTCCAGAACTCGGAAGTGAACTTAGGATCCCGGTCTAACACGATACTCACCGGTACTCTATAAAGTCTCACTATCTCCTGCACGTACTTCTTAGCCAACACCGAAACTCCATCAGTTTTCTTGATGGCCAGAAAACATGCAGTCTTTGTCAAACGATCAACAATGACCCAAATCGCATCCTTGGTCCGAGAAATTGGCAACCCCACTACGAAATCCATCGTAATCATATCCCACTTCCACTCTGGAATAGGTAAACTCCGCAATAATCCACTCTGAACCTGATGCTCTGCCTTCACTAACTAGCACGTATCACACGCTGCGACCTAGTTAGCTATATCCTTCTTCATTCCGACCCAGTGATAATACCGCTTGAGATCCCGGTACATCTTAGTCACACCCGGATGAATCGAAAACATACTCGCATGAGCTTCACTCAGGATTTGTCGTCTCAAACCCTCATCCTTGGGTACGCATACCCGCCCATGCACCAGAATAGTCCCAATAGCAGAGACCTGATATTCTGAGCCCGCTTCCCTGGAAGCATTAACCAATTCTTCATCCTTCTCCTGAGCCAACCGAACCCTGCTCAGGAGATCCGCCTGATCAACTGCCTCCAAACCTAATGGTTCCTGAGATAAAACACACAACCTCAAAGAACCAAGCTCACACACCAAATACTCGATGTCTTGCTTCTGAGCCGAAACCACCCGTTTACGACTCAAGGCATCCGCAACCAGGTTCGCTTTACCAGGATGGTAAGCGATCTCCAGATCATAATCTGCCACCAACTCCATCCAGCGCCTCTGCCTAAAATTCAACTCAGGCTGAGTGAAAATATACTTCAGGCTCTTATGATCTGTAAACACCTGAACTTTTCCACCATAAAGATAAGACCTCCAAATCTTCAAGGCGAACACCACCGCAGCCATCTCAAGATCATGGGTAGGGTAGTTGCCCTCATGCTTCCTTAACTGCCTCGAAGCATAGGCAATCACCTTTCCCTGCTGTATCAACATACAACCCAGACCTACTCCCGAAGCGTCTGCGTAAACCACGTAAGGCTCACCCGGCTCACGTAATGCCAATACTGGCGTACTAGTCAACATCGCTTTCATGTTCGCAAAACTCTCCTCACACTCAGGATACCACACAAAAGGAATATCCTTCCCTGTCAGCTTCGTCATAGACTTAGCCATACTCGCGAAACCCTTGACGAACCTCTGGTAATAACCTGCGAACCCGAGAAAACTCTGGATCTCAGTAGCATTCATTTGCCTCGGCCACTCCCTGATAGCTTGGATCTTCTCCGAATCCACAGAAACTCCCTGTGTAGACACAATGTGCCCAGAAATCCGATCTTTTGCTGCCAGAAACTACACTTGCTCAACTTAGCAAATAGCTTCTGCACCCGCATCTTCTCCAGAACAACTCTCAGATGCAACTCATACTCCTCGGGACTCTTCGAATACACCAAAATGTCATTGATAAAGATGATCACAAACTCATCCAGATACTCCTGGAACATGCTGTTCATCAACCGCATGAACGCTGCTGGTGCATTCGTCAACCCAAATGGCATCACCACAAACTCGTAGTGTCCATATCTCGATCTGAAAGTCGTCTTTCGGATACCCTTCTCATCAATCAGAATCTGATGATATCCTGATGCCAAGTCTATCTTGGAGAACCAAGTAGCCCCTCTCCACTGATCCAACAACTCATCAATCCGTGGAAGAGGATACTTGTTCTTCACAGTGACTCGGTTCAATCCCCGATAATCGATGCATAATCAGAAACTCCCATCATTTTTTTTTACAAACAACAATGGCGCTACCCACGGTGAAGTACTCGGTCGGATAAAACCCTTGCCCAACAAATCTTCCAGCTACTTCTTCAGCTCTGCCATCTCTGCTGGAGCCATCCTGTACGGTGCCTTAGATATCGGCATTGTCCCGGGTTCTAACTCAATCGTGAAAAGATCAGACCGAGACGGCGGTAATCCCTACAACGACTGGAAAAGATCTTGGAAAATATCCCCAACCGCAACCTCTCCAATAGTCTCTGATGTAACACTCATCACCAGATACGCCTCACGACTTTTCTCGAGCATACTCTCTGCCTGCATGGCCGAGATCACGAGACTCCCAGAAGTCGGTCTCACTCCCTGATAAACCAACCTCCTTTGTTTTCGTTTGAAAACAACACGGCCTCGGTGACAGTCCAGATGCGCTCTGAACTTCCCGAGCCAATCCATGCCCAAAATGACGTCATAAATCTCCACCGAGCAAATGACCAAATCCGCTGGCATAGACTCTCCAGCCACCTGGACATCCACGTCCCCAACTCGACCGTGAATAGTCAGTCGCTTTCCTCCAGCCACTCTAACAAAACCCAACCGCTCCTCGGTTGCTCTCCGTAAATTGCCCTTCTCGACAATTTCCGGAGTAATGAAGCAATGCGATGCTCCAGAATCAAACAACACGTGGGATTCAACACCTCCCACAACCAGGGTCCCTGCATATTTATCATATGCTCAGAACCCTGACACCCCATCACGGAGACAATAAATTCTAAAACACAAGAATTTAACTCAGGTAAGTTTAAAAAAAATACCTGTGATCGGTCTGGAACTCGGGCTTCCTGTCTCCACAATGGAATACACTCAGGTAGCCACTGCACTATGGCTAGCTGGCAACACCGTCGCTGCCTCCCTCTGCAACTTGGGGTACCTCGTCTTGATATGCCCCGTCTCCCTGCAATGATAGCACACAAGCGTATCCACACGCGTCTCGCCCTTCTGAGGGCAACTCGCAACCTGGTGATACTTGCTTCCACACCTGAAGCATCCCGGACCACTCTGGGTAACACTGGAAGAACTCTCCATCTTCTGCTTTTGTCCTTGCATTGGCTTACCGCCTCTGCTCGGACCGGACTGATACTGTTGTTGCGGCCTCCTCGCCTGAAAGTTAGGGCAAACAACCGCCACCTCATCCAGCTGTCTCCACTAACTCCGTAACCGTGCCAAAACCACACACAAGGCAACGGTTCCTCAACTCCATCCGAAGACCCAACAAGAATCTTCGTACACGGGCTCGCTCATCCTCCAACGCTCGACCTGAGTACACACTAAGACGGTTAAACTCCGCCTCATACTCCCAGACGGTCCTGTTTCCCTGAGAAAAATCCAGAAACCGACCCTCCAACCGGTCAAGCGCCTCCTGAAGAAAATACTTGGAGTTAAACTCCTCCACAAAATCCTCCCAGGCGATCTCCGCCTGAACTCTCCTGGCCAAAACACCCCTCCACCAGAGATGTGCATCACCCTCTAGGTAATGAACTGCCAGGTCCACCTGGTATCTCTCTGGACACCTAATCGAAAGGAAGTTCCGCTCCAACCTCCTTCTCCACGCATCCGCGGCCTCAGGATTGGCACCTCCCGGGAAGAATCCCGTGCCAATCCTCTGCAACTGCTCCATCATCCTCAGGTAAGATGGGAGCCCCTCCGCAACTGCAGCGCTCGGTTACACCTCAACCACTGGTGGCACAACAGGAGCCTGCACTAGTACCCTCTCTGGTAACCGCTCCAACAGCAAGGCCAGCAAACCCGCAATGCGATCATCCCGGGCCTGAGCAAGATTCGCTGCAACACCCGCAGCACCCGCTGGAACTCCAGCCACACCGGCACCCACACCGGCCACGCCCTCAGACTCCTCCTGATACATATGCGGAGCCGTAACTCGCTCAACTGTAGCACTCCGTGCTACACTCTCGGCCACCATTAGGACACGACCACGTCCTCTACTGCGGCCACGGCCTCTACCACGACCTCTAGCACCTCTAGCCATCTGTACCACCAAGAACAGAGGCTAAGATACTAAACAACTTACAGAGTAAAGATAACCTACCATGGAATCTTGAGGCTCGAAGAGGATGATTCTAAGACCCCTTTCTCAACAAATTGACTACTACCACATAATCAATTCTAGCATACAACAATTCAACGGTTAAAACACATGCACCAAGCAACACGAAATCTTAGAACTGTCTACGCTCTGATACCAAATTGAAACGACCACACCCGTTTTTTTTCTTTTAAACAACTAATACGCCCATACGTATTAATTAAGCCAAAATGGTTTTAATACAAACTCGGATTTTATTAGACTTAACAAACCGTCAAACAACAGAAACACAAATATCAAACGATAACAAGTTCACACACAACAACCGCAAACACCCGAGTCCTAATCATCCCCTCCTCAACGTCTTAATTCCACGATCACACTTTATCTTTACCTGCAACTCAGAAAAACACAAAGATGCGTAAGTATTATCACAAATACTTAGTGAGGCGGTCCTCCCATCTACGAGCTATACACACAAGCAACTAAGACGATAAACCGCTCACAACGCAAAACAAGAAGTAACCGGATCGATCGATCCATGCTTGGATCGATCGATCCTAGCCCAAAACAAACACGGATCGATCGATCCTAGCCTTGGATCGATCGATCTAAACACACGGCAAAAACCCGGACCTTTTGGATCGATCGATCCATCCCTAAGATCGATCGATCCCCTTACCTTCACAACGTCGAGACTTAGATCGATCGATCCCACCATGGATCGATCAATCCCCGCGGTTCTGCAACACCAACTCGACCTACAAGCTTTGGATCGATCGATCTCACCATAGATCGATCAATCCTCGAGCTTCTGCAACCCCGATCTTGACTCCAAGCACCGCACACGACCAACGACCACCCAACCTTGCTTCCTACAGACGATTAGGCACAAACCCAAGCCCACACAACAAGGAAAACAAGCCACATAACTAAGAACAAACCACACACATCAAGGATTCAACAAATCTAAGTCAAACACATCAAGAACACACAAATTTCTCAATTGCTTAGATAAGGTCAAGGTCATGCACTCACCTTAAGAACGAACGGATTGCGGACTGAGACAGCACCACCACGAAGCTGGAAAACTCCTCCTCACTTCTACAAACGATTCTCTGCAACCCAAACCACCAAGCTTATTCCTTCCTAAGCAACCACAACATTCTCTATTTGATTACTCACCCAACACCCAAACCTTCGAATTCACACTCTCCTTTTCCTCAAAAAAGCTCCAACAAACGCCCAGGAAGAAGAAGGAAGAAGAAAACACGAATAATGAGGTAGGTGAGGCCAAAGAAAACAAAAAGGAAAGTTGCCGACAGAGTTGGATCGATCGATCCACTACTGGATCGGTCGATCCACACCTCCTCTGTGCCAGATCGATCGATCCGAAACATGGATCGATCGGTCCACACAACATGGCAGATCGATCGATCCACAACTCGATCGATCGATCCTCTCCTTCAGCCACATAACGACCGACCAACCGACCATGAATCGATCGATCCTTCTCTAACTTCACCAGATCGATCGATCCTACCCCTTGATCGATTGATCCACTCAAGTTTCTGGTCAAACTTTGACTTTTCGACCTTTGATCAATCCGCTTCCCGTTCCCGAAAAAACTCCATTCCCAAAACACTTAGGATTGATTCAAAGAGAGAGATCACATTTCCACCAACCTTAAAGAATCAAAATGCCATGATACGATTCCTCTGTAACAATCCCGACAAATCACCTTTTTACGGAACACCGGCGTTACAACCATAGTACGAACATTCAGATGTCCCAACTTCCTGTGCCAGATCTCTGTGTGGGTTTCAACCATTGTTTTGAAACAGACTTTGTTTGGTTTCTACATGTAATAGTTGTTTTCAGACCGCTGACCTTCCAAATGTATGTTGCCCTGATTATCTACTGTCTTGTAGTTAGTCTTGGTAAAAGTTACATCTAACCCAATGTCACACAGTTGGCTGATGCTGATCAGATTTGCCTTCAAGCCGTCGACCAAGTATACATTCTTTAGATTTGGCTGAGTCTCTCCACCAATGATACCTTTACCTCAGATTATTCCTCTTGCACCATCTCCAAAAGTAACACGCCCTGCCGAGATCCTCTCAAAACTGGTTAGATTTTCTTGACTCCCAGTCATGTGTCTTGAGCAGCCACTGTCAAAATACCACTGTTCGTTTTCTGAGGTGTGCTCTTGTTCTTCTGCAGTGTATGTAACATTGCAGTATAGATCCTGCTTTCTGACCCATGCTTGATTCTTCCTTTTACCATTTGAATGAAATTTCTTTTGCTTCACAGTCTGGGCAGTGCGAGACAAAAACCCATAGCAATATGCTTTGTAATGGCCGAGTTTCCCATAGTACCAACATCCATTTACTCTATCATTCGAGATGTTGTATCCTCTGTTGATCCATTTTTCATTTATGTGCAGTGTCTTGAGCAAGGTCCTGTTTTGAGTACTTAGCTTCTGTTTTTCTGATGATACTGATCCTTTAACAAATTTAGTACTACCAGTTGTACCTTCTCCCTAGTATCTTAGACCCCATTTCGTGTTACTGGTCCTCCCAGCTGTCAGAATGGTATCCAGATCTTTGGTTCCTTTGTTCAACATCTTGATGTTCTTGAACTGAGTCTCAAGCTGTCATTCCAAACCACAAGTCTTAGCTTTTTCACAGTTAAGCTCATTTTCCAGATGGTTAATTTGACTAACCAAGTTCTTGTGTTCCACAATCAAAGCCATTTTTTCTTTTTTCGTTGCTGCCAACTCACCAATCAGCACTGTGATTACAGTAAACTAAGACTGTTCTTCTTCTGACTTAGAGTCCTGATTTTCTTCATCTTGATCTGTCTGTTCCTCAACTCCTTCTTCAATAATGTCAAGATATGCCACAAAGTTGTTGAGAATCTCTCCCTTTTCTTGATCATCTTCATCAGAATCACTCTCACTTAGAGCCACTTAGGATTTTTTTTTCCTCCCACCAGATGCAAGACAATCAGTCTTTGTTTGACCATATCCATTGCATTCAAAACATCTCAGTGAGCTTCTTCTCTTGGTAGTTGGACAATTAGCCTTGTAATGACCTGTTCCCTCACACTCAGCACACTGTTTGTCAGATTTCTTAGTACCTTTTTCAGCACCAGATCTGAATTGAGAAGAACCTCCTCCTCGTTGACCTCTCTCAAACTTCCTGAAGTACTTCTTGACCATCAAGCTGACCTTGTCTTCTATCTCATCCTACTGATGTTCATCAGCCATCAATGCAAGTCATTTATCACTCGACTGATCTGTCTTTTTTTGTTGTAACTCATAGGCCTGCATCATTCCAACGACTTGATCAAACTTTAATTCATCAGAGTTCAGAGCTACCTCAATTGCAGATTTATGTGACTGAAACTTTGATGGTAGGCTCTTGAGGAATTTCTTGACTAGTTTCTTATATTTGTAGTTCTTTCCCAGCACAATAGCTTCTTGACGAATAGAACTTAGCTTGCTGCTAAAATCATCAATAGAGTCACCAGCACTCATTGTTAAGTTCTCAAACTTAGATTCAAGCATGTCAATCCGAGTTCTTTTCACATTGCTAGTTCTTTCAAATGACACCTGCAAGATATCCCAAGCCTCCTTTGATGATTTGCATCCTTGCATCCTGGTGAAATGATTCATAGGCAGAGAGGTGAAAATGGCTGACAGTGCTTTGGCGTTGAACTTAGCTTCAAGCTTCTCCTCAGCACTCCAAGATTACTTCGGTTTTGGAACCACCTTCCTATCATCATCGGTTGTCGTTGGATGAGTCCATCCTTCTTCAACAGCTACCCATGCCTCCAGATCAATACCTTGAATCAATTGTTGCATTTGTACCTTCCAATAATCATAGTGCTTAGCATCCAGCTTCAGTGGCCTGTTCACCGCAACGTACTGTTGTGAATTCTCCATACCCTTATCGCAAGATCTTACCTGTTTGAAAGATAATCAAAATCTTTTGATCAGGCGTCCGCTCTGATACCAATTGCAAGAGTATATAGACTTTATGAAACAACAGTTTATGCTTGGAATGCGCCAAACCAACGCTTTAACTTGTTTTATTAACAACTTGATCTCTATAAAGATCTACTTGTTTTGGTTTTACACAATCTATTCTTTCTAATAGACTTGCCTCCGACTAAAACAAATCCTAAACTCTAACTCTCCTTTTAATCAATCCACTCAAAGATATCAAAGTCGAGTAACCTCCAATCAATCCTAGTAAAGTATCTACCAGCACAAAGATCACAAAACCCTAGTTGATAAAAACACTCACCTTCTAAGCTTTTATTCTTTAAGCTTCAAAGTTACAATCTCACAACAATAGCTCAAGAGTGTTATACACGATCTCCTATTTTTCAGGTGGAGAATCTTACCGAATCTCCAACTTCCTGCAAAGAATATCTTCGGCGATATCTTACATCTATCAAAAATCTTAAACTCCAAGTAAGTCCACGCCTCCTTGGATCTGTCACACCATCCGTTCCAATTAAGCCACGTCAGCTCCCGCGTCCACGTCAGCTTAAACGAACTAATGTGATCTGATGCAGTGTCCTGATCCAACCAGCAAGCTGATCCGGAATATGTGCATCTTCATAAGTCACCTATATCTTCACATTCATGAAGATCAAGAGAGAATTTAAGCTTGATTAGAAAAGATGACTGAGGAGTTACTCTCAAATCTCGACCTTGCACAAAAGTTAAAAATTTAACACTTGCTTCTTCTTAAAGATCTTTAAGGAAGATAATTGTCTAGAAGTTTAAGAAAGAATATTTACCAATGAGACCTTTATCCTTGTATGTTTTCTGAAAAAACAATGTTGTTTCCATACGTTCTCATGAATACAATAGTAACTTCTTGTAGATTTTGATGTTAATATTGTTATAAATTATTATAATTTACATTAAATATTGAATTATTATTATTACTATTTTAAATATGTATTTCATATTTCGCTTACATATTTTTTTATATATATAAATATTAGTATTTAGCGTTATTAATATATGT
This sequence comes from Turritis glabra, assembly GCA_900406565.1. Classification (NCBI taxonomy): domain Eukaryota; kingdom Viridiplantae; phylum Streptophyta; class Magnoliopsida; order Brassicales; family Brassicaceae; genus Turritis; species Turritis glabra. The sequence goes on from OVBN01000188.1 coordinate 1,222,077, forward strand.
AAATTTTAATAGTAGTTAAACATTCACATTATCTTAACTTTCAAAAAGAAAATGCTAAGTAGACTAATTGGTAAAATAGAATTTGTTCCTCTAAATTATGATTTTAATATTAAATATCAATTTAAAAATCAATTGAGATACAATGATGGTAAGAGTTTGATTTTTAAATTCATGCAACATAAAAAAGAAGTAAATTTAAAAGGGAGCATCCCCCTCCCTGACACATCAGCAGACTTTTTTTTAATAAATTCTGATTTTAATTTCGGTTTAACGATATGTCAGGCCCGGAATGCCATTAAGCTTAACGATATGTCAATGGCACTGTGTCAGGCGACTTCTTTTCCGACTATCATGACAGCGTCTCACGAATACCAATTCGTCGGAACATCTCAAAATCCGAGAGCACTTTTTTTCCGACGACAAAAACTCCCAGATACCCTTTGATTTCGTCATTTCGTACGACGACAAGCAAACCCTGATCTTCTCTCCGGACCATCAGCTGCGTCGCCCTCAAACGAGATCTTTCGGAAGATGGAACCAGAGATTCAACTTCTCTCCGCACTTCTATCTCGTCGATTTTCGTTATGGTTTATTTGTCACTCGATTCCTCCTTTTTGAATTCTGTTCTTGCACCTGCCTAGGTTTATATGAAAATTGAATCTGTTTTCGGTTCGATTCAAATGTGATTTATAGGGTTTTCAGATCAGCACCTTTACACCTATCAATGCCGCCAAATGGTTATTTACTTATATCTTCTCCCCTTAGCCCACATACACATTTGATCTAACGAAGATTAGCGAATCTGATATTTTTTTCCCGACTTGTTTTAGGTTAAAGCTGATGTTCTAGATGCTTTAAGCAATGCTGAGAAACAAGTTCAGGAGTATCAGACCAAATTACAGACTTAAAATGCCAACTTCAGCGAAGCAGGTGTGAGAGGGTCTTGATTCTGAATTCTTTCTCTTCGCTTTTGCTGTTATTAGGAACATTTTTGCTAACGAATTTGGTTTTGTTATTCTACAACAGATAGAGAAAGAAAGCAATTTCGAGATAAATTCTTGTACTCTGAGCAAGAATTGGCTGCTGCTAAAGGGCGTGAAAAGATGCTTCAGGAGCAGCTCCTTATGGAGATCAACAGTTCTCAAGAGCGGTATTCCAAAGAACTATAATCTTGCCATGAACTGGAAGTTGATTTATCTACCATAAAAATTCCTTATTAAATTGTTATCATTGGTGCCAATATCAATCCTTTATTTTTTATTTCCTTTGGCACCAGGTAAAACTTCAAAATGAAATGAACCTTCAAAAGAAAGCCGAGTCTTCTGCTGCGACAGCTGAAGAAAAAGCTAAACTTTTGGAGGATAAACTAACTCAACTATCCGGCAGTGTGGTCAGGGAGAAAAAACGTCTGAACAATGATATTGCCCAATTGGGTAAAGAAGCAAAGCTTTCTGTATCTAGGATTGGTGGAGATGTAAGTATTAATTGTGATACTTGATATCTTGGCTGAAGTTTTGTTTTTAGTTTCTCACACAATCATCGTATTTGCACCTGTTTTCGTTTGCTTTTAGCTTGAAAGGATGCAATGTAGGCCACAAAATGCAGAGACGGAATGAAATCTTTTAAGATCACAGCTAGAGCATCTAAAACTGAAATTTGACGAGGTAAGCTATATTTGACTTGCATCTTAGAAATAATAACTCAAATCATAAGTTATCATTTGTTTTGGTAATTTATTTTGCTGTCTCGTTTGATTCTTATTTTGCAGTGTTTGCAAGAAAAGACTGAAGTAGACAAGAAGCTATTGTCATTCACTTCGCAGACAGCATCTTCTTCAGATTGTGAGATAATCCAAGACAAGATGGATTCATGCTCAAATGAGCTTATTGAGATAGAAATCTAAAACTGAAAATGCAATAGCTCATTGGAGCTTTATTATGCAAATGAAGTAAAGGAAATGAAAGAGCTTTAGATTGTCACCAAGAGTAAAGGATTTTTGATTGATCTCTTACAAAGATAAAGAAGAGAGTTACCATATGAGGCAACTCCCAAAGATAGAGACCTTGATGTTCACTACACACTTTATATATTAATCTATCTTGCTAGAGAACCCTAACACACATGGGCTAATTGACATCACATTGGGCTTGTTAGCATTACAATGGGTTTGTGGCTTATATGCTCTGATACAGATAACACTGTATTGGTTAAACATCTTCAGGAGGAAATTAAACGCTATGTAAGTTTTACCAGTTCTTATTTTACCCGAGTAATGATTTTACAAAATTGTTCCAGCATAAGATGCATCGTTTATTGAAAATGAGTATAAAAGTGGTCAGAACATTGATCGTAACCATCTGTTTTATTCATCGGGATGAGTTGGACATGGACGGTGATATTGTTTAATTGGAAACTTATAGACTAGTGATCAGTTTATTCCCTATGGTTGTGCTCCAAAGGTCAAACTTGATTGTTCTTCCCTTAAATTTGACAACAAAGAATTGGATCCAAAATTTTCAGTTTGTCCCTCTTCCATATTTACGAAATCCTGAAATTGTGAATTAGCTTCTTTTTAAAGTGGCTCTACATAGATTGGTTATTATTTCGCTCTTAAACTTAATTAGTTGCATCTTCAACTGCAATTTTCAGTTAGGATTTTGTCCATGGGGTTAAGGTGGACGGTTTCAACAATATTAAGGACAATCAAAATGGACACTAAAAAAGTTTCTACGAGAAACCAAGCAGCCAGAAGTATGTTCTCTTCTTTCCCTCTTTCTAAGACGAATCCACAAAGATCAAGAAAACTGTGATATTCCAATATTTTAATACAAACTTTTTCCCTTTTTCTTATGATTATATATAATTTCGACTTTTATGATATCATAAAAGTTAAGCTTAAAAATAGATTATCAATTCTTAAAAATATATAAATTATTCTAATTAAAAAGTACAAAAATGTGTTTGACTAAAGATAAAAAAAACCTTCAAAAAGAAAATGTGTAACTGAAAAACAATAGCAAACTTAGACACGTTTCAATTCATGTAGTCCATGAAACAATAAATTTCCATTCGGATAAAACATTCATCGTACACTTGATTCAGATTTATATGATCACATTATTCTCCAATCTCCATCAAACTAAGTAGTATGTCATATTCTCGATATTGCCTCACACTCATCTCTAAAATAACCTGCCGAACGTTGAACTGACATTGTCTCACAGATTCTATTCCTTGATTTTTCTATAGTTGAGTAAGATGTTTGAACCCCCATTAAAATCTCCTTGTATGAGTGAAATCATTCCATACAAATACATAGCTTCTGAATAAGCTTCTTTAGCCGCTTTTGCTAATTGCTTCAATACTTCTTTCACATTCTTAAGGTAGAAGAAATTAAATAAACCACATAAAAATATTTCATGTACATTATCCAATTTGGCACACTCTTCCAATAGATCCATTATGTTGGGTACCCTCTCATAAGGTGGTAGGAAAACATCTTCCAAACGAAGACTTCGTAAAACCTCTGGGTATTTTGAAACTTCAAGCAATGTTTTGCATGTTACCATGCATAACCATAAATCCACGGAAGAAAAAGCACCAACTTTAGTGAGTATCACCATAAGAATGTCATATGGTAGCATGGTAAGACTTGTTTTGCAAAAGTTGCGTTTCATGATTAGGAAAAGAAATTTTTTTGTTTTTGTGTTTGAAAATGAATAACCAAAATGCATCATTTTATAGTCAACCGAAATGGTAATATGTCTTTCCGGTTTCACTACTTAACTACTTAGTCTACTTTAATTGTAGTTCATTGCATTTATCCATTTTAACAATTAGTTAGTCTTACATACATTTGATATTGAAAATTATGTTTATTCTCATCTCAAAATCATCAACCATTAAGTAAATATGATTTTCCGTGTTCATTAATTATATCCTCTTATTATGAAAAGTCATATCTCAACCACAATCTCTTATAAATAATCGCTTCTGCAAAGTTTAGTATCACTTCATCTTACCTTTCTCCATTCATTACAAGTAAGTTTATTGCTTCTTGCGTTTCAACAAGTTCTCCCTTTCTAATTCTATTAGTGTAATCACACTTCGAATGATACTATTTTCTTTCACAGATTTGTTAAAATCAAGATGGAAGCAGAAGATCTTGGTACTTTGTTGCCTACATCTATTCCGTTAGACAAACTTGAACAAGGGAAATCCAACCAAAACATTACTGTCCGTCTTTTGCATTCTTGGGAAGTTTAAAAATTCAAACTGAATGAAGCACTCATGAGTTTTGATCTACTTCTTTTAGATGAAAAGGTACGAATATTTTGGAGAGTTTTTTAAATTGTTTCTTCTCTCCAAGAAATATATCTTAATCACAGTTCATTTATTTCAATTTCTAAATCATTTCATAAACCAAACCCTACATGCACACAACGTCTTTCTACCAAAAGCCGTATTGCTATATCTCACAAAACTCTTTTGTTTTAATCTTTCAACTAGGATACTCTTATCCAAGCTTCAATCTACCACCGACGTATCCAAAAATTCAAAAGTCTGCTTAAAGATGGAAATCTTTATTTCTGAGCCACTTTGAAGTAGTACCCAGCTACAGTCACTACAAAATCACGGACAGCCAGCTCTTAATCTGGTTTACGGACAACACTCAACTTCTTGAAACCAGATGATGTCATTGCAATCAAAGAAGAGAAATTCAGATTGCCTACCTATTCGCAACTTGAAGGTCTAGCTGACACCAACTTGCAGTTAGTTGGTATCTAATTTCATTTATAAAGTAAGCAATTCATATATTGAAACCGTGATTATTTAATACACCCTAATCTGCTCATCTTTTCATTTGAATTTACCGATATAGTGGGACAAATAATATATATGCAAGGATCAAATCTGGAAGACTCGATCTCAAGACAAAAAATCGTTGCTGGTCTCCTAATACAAAAGTATGTACATCAAACTTCACATTACCCACTAAAAAGTATATAATAAAACTATAATAAGTTCTCTATTATCATTCTTTTAGTGGGGTAAAGATTCGAATCACATTATGGGATGGCCAATCTTCTGCATTCCGCCAACTTTGCTGTAACACTAAACGCAAGTGTAGTGTGATTGTCATCACTTCTTTGAACCCCAAAACGTTTGCAGGTAAGCCTCTTTCAATCCACTTAACAACTAGTTATCCATTATCACAAAACCATTATGTAAATATACTTGTTTGTAGGAAAATTGCAACTAAGCTCAAGTGGATCAACCAAGTTTTATATTGATTACGCATTAAAAGTTGTCAAAACATTCATGGGAAGGTCTACTTGCTGAAACTAATTTGCCTTCATTGTTTTCAATACCAATTATTACTGTAGTTTTGTATTCATTACGCCTTCTTCTCTTACTGTCCAAAAATTTGTGTTAAAGCATGGGTATTAAAGATGATAGCTCTGTTGAGGCAACTGTTGACGAGGAGAGGAGAAGCTGATATATCATGGTTTTTACGGTTTTAACCATGATATAAGTCCTGTTTTTAGAGTCTTTTTGGTGTTTTTGTGTCTCTATCGAGTCAATGTAGGTTCAGGTACGTTTTGGACTCATTGAATGCATATTGGGATGATTGGAAGCATTTGGCATTTTGTAGCTGAAAAGAGCAAGTTAGAGATCACGATGGATGTTGGTGTCGATCGACACTGCCTCCTAGTGTCACTCGACACCGGTCGCCACTACTTGTTGCACACGAGTTTTTAAAGACTTTTGAAAAATTGCAGAATGACCCAGAAGATTTTCCTAATTGTAAGACAGGTCCCTGACGTATTTTGGAGTATAAATAGTTGTTTTTAGAGTTTTAGATCTTATCAGATCTTATCTTTTACTTTGGCAATTGGATTTTGAAAGCTTGTTGGGAGAAACAGATTAGAACTCATTGTAAAGAGAAGATTTCGAACTCCCTTATTTCTATTCTAATGCAATTTATTCAGATTATGATTTATGTTACATTGATTATGTCTGAGTAATTCACCTGTTAGATTTAGGGTTTTTCTAGGGATAGGATGAATTGTTGAATTGGATTTGCTCTGTTAGGGTTATCATATGGTTCTTCATTTAGGTTGAGATTAATGCTAGTTCTAGACTGATCACCTGGAATTTAGATCATAGGATAATTAGTAGGCACGAAAGTGTTATTGGTTTCCTGAATTAAACCTTGATGAGCAAAATACCTATCTGCAAAGACATTTGATTTAGGGATTTTGTGAACATATCGAACTTAGATTTAATGCATGTTTTGATTGTTGAATTTGCAAAGAAATTTGGAATTCACTGTTATAGACATAGTTAGTCTCTGCAACAAAAGTTGATTGATTTGAATTTAGTGTTTGAGTTCAAGAACGGTTCTTAGCAATCCTGTAGTGCATATCTGCTTAACAATTCTGAATTCCTGAAGAATTTCCCTAAGTCTAGCTTTTCCATATCTCTAAACCACAACATTTACTTTTAATTGCTTGTTTTACATTTTGTCATTCATTATTTAGCTAAAACCCAAACTTCTAATCCATTGTGTGATCAACAGTCTCTGTGGATTCGACCACTAAGTATTGCATCGATCTCTTAATTTGAGAGAGTAGCTCTAGGGATTAATTTGAGCATATCAAATTTTGGCGCCGTTGCCGGGGACTCTTGTTTCACCATTAGATTTCTGTTAGGTTTTAGTCTAAATTCGTTTGTTATTTATTTACTTACGTTTTTCTTGTTTTTCTTTTTTCTTTGTTTTTCAGGTTTATGCCTAATCGCAAAACCAGGAGCAACAAAGATCTTCAGCTTGCAAATCCTTCGAACCAAGACATAACAAGAATTGAGCGCACTAACCGCAAAGCAAAGAAACTTGCTGAAATGGATAACTTGGTTGTTTTGGTGAGGGATGAAGCTGGGGTACTACGTGATCAAGAGGGCCAAGTGCGCAACGATCAGGGCCAAAAACTTGATGCTGAGGGCAATGTGGTGCCCGAACCCGCCGTTGGTGTCGATCGACACCATGCTAGTGTCGCTCGATACCCACCTGCTATTGAAGCTCCAGACGTGCAGGCTGCTGCTGCAGCTGCTCAGGTTGCTCGCGGCAGGACACTAGGGGACTACAACAGGCCAGATCAGTTCCCCCACCTTTTCAGAGGAATGACTTCGAGCTGAAACCCACCTACTTCACTCTTGTGGGCCAGCATCCCTTCCATGGTCTTCCTCATGAGCAACCCATGGATCATGTTGAGAGGTTTGAGGATCTCGTTACAAGCATCAAGGCTAATGGGGTCTCAACTGATTTCCTCTTCTGCAAACTCTTTTCCTACTCTCTTGGCAGGGAAGCAGCTTACTGGCTCAACCAATTGAAGCCAGGATCTCTGACAACTTGGTGGGAGACCAAGAATGCATTTTTGAACAACTTCTATGATGATGCAAGGTCAAAAGATGCGAGAACAAAGATCTCAACTTTTTCTCAACAACCTGCTGAAGCATTCAAGGCTGCTTGGGTGCGATTCAGAGCTTATCAGCGCGATTGTCCGCATCACGGTTTCAGTGAGGTTCAGCTACTAGGTATCTTCTTCAGAGGCGTGGATTGGAGGTATCAGATGGCTCTAGATGCTGCAAGTAATGGCAACTTCAACACCAGATATCCAGAGGATGCAATCACCTTGATTGAGAACTTAGCTTCAAGTAACAGCACGAAGAACGCTGATTTTGAAAGGAAGAAGCTAGCAGGTAATTCAGAGGGTGGTCAGATTGCTGAGGTCAAGGCCAAGCTGGATTCAGTTCACAACCTCCTTGTTGGTAAGAAGTCAGTTCATTTTGCTGCAGAAGTTAAAACCTTTGAACCAGAAGGACGATCAGAAGAAGAAGTGCAGTTTCTCAATCAGGCTGGGTTTCAGAGTCAGAGGTATGGTAACTACCAAGGGAACAGAGGTTACAGTGGAAACAATCAGCGGTCGAACTTTGTAGGTAATCAGAACTCTTCAGCCTACCCTCCCAGATCAGACTATCAGAAGCCTTATCCGACCAGCAGTTTCAGCAGAAACTATGGGAACTCTACCTACCAGAAACCTGCTCCACAGACTCAAGATAGCGATGTTAAAACTATGCTAGAACAGATTTTGGAAGGTCAACAGAAGATCACAGTGGATTTCAATGGGAAGATTGATGCTCTGTACACAGACCTGAATGGGAAGTTTGAAGCTCTGAGCACGCATGTCAAGAAGCTGGATACTCAGGTTGCTCAGACTGCTGGGTCTGTAAAGTGACAAGAAGGATTCCTTCTAGGAAGGACTGATGCTAATCCTAAGCATCCCTGTAATGCCATCTCGTTGAGAAGTGGCAAAACCCTTCAACCTGTGTTGAAGCATCTCACAACAGGCGAACTCCAGGAGTTGGAGGATGTAGAGGATGACGAGCCCGGTGATCAGCGACCAGTGTCGATCGACACCACCACTGTGTGTCGATCGACACCAGTCGCTCAGTCTGAGAATTTTACGTATGACGGAGAGAAATCGACCAAGGTCGACACTTCAGACTCGACACAAGGTACCAGTGTCGACCGACACCAACAGAGTGTCAACCGACACCTTCTAGCTGATAACAGGAATTCTACGTCTGACAGACCAAAATCGACCGTGGTCGATACTACGGTGTCGACACCAACGACCAGTGTCGATCGACACTCCTGTGGTGTCGCTCGACACCATGAGCGATCTCAACCAAAATCAAGCGACGTTCTTCCTCAGGTTATAGAGCGGATATACAAGCCTAAAGTTCCTTATCCTAGGAACCCTAGGAAATCTAAACAGGAGTTGGAAGATGCCAGATGCAAAGCAATGATGGATAAGCTCATTGTTGAGATACCTTTGATTGATGCAGTGAAGACTTCTCCTGTGATCAGACGGTATGTGAAGCGGATGGTAACCAAGGATATGAATGTTGAGCAAAGTGTGATGATGATCTCTGCTCATGTTGAGATGGATTCTTCTGCTTCAGGAATTCGACATCGAGGTCAGGGACAAGAAGGGGGTTGAGAATGGTGTTGCTGATCATCTCTCAAGGATTCAGATTGACGATGGTGTTCCTATTCATGATGATCTACCTGAGGAAGCCATCAACCTGGTCGAAACCGGTTTTCAGCATGATCTACAGGCATTTTTGCGACATAATCTGCAGAACGCTCACGGATTGGTCTCAGTGTCGATCGACACCACCAGTGTGTCGATCGACACCACAAACGTAGAAACAGACATTTGTCGATCAAGCAATGGTGCACTCGACACACGCCCTCGACACATGGTCTCAGTGTCGACCGACACCACTTACAGTATCGATCGACACCCTCCGTGTGCTGCTTCGGAATTGGGCTGTGTTAGCTATGCAGCTTCTGTAGCTGTTTCCCCTCGTCCGTGGTATGCTGATATTGCCAACTACCTTGCTGCGGAAGATGAGCCAGATAACTTCACAGGGTATGCTAAGAAGAAATTCTTGCGAGAGCTCAAGCGATTCTACTAGGACGAGCCGTACTTGTATAAGCACTGTTCTGATGGGGTTTACAGAAGATGCATTGCGGAGTCTGAGGTTTCAGATGTGTTGTTTCATTGTCACGGGTCTGAGTATGCTGGACACTTTTCTACCTTCAAGACAGTGTCTAAGGTTCTTCAAGCAGGGTTTTGGTGGCCCACTATGTTCAAGGATGCCCATGCAATCATCTCCACATGTGACGTCTGTCAGCGCAGAGGAAAGATCAGCAAACGCCATGAGATGCCACAAAACTTCATCCTCGAGGTTGAAGTCTTTGATTGCTGGGGTATTGACTTCATGGGTCCGTTTCCCTCCTCTTTCGGGAACAAGTACATTCTGGTCGCTGTGGATTACGTCTCCAAGTGGGTAGAGGCAATTGCTAGTCCTAGGAATGATTCTGCGGTGGTTCTTAAGCTGTTTAAGTCCATCATCTTTCCTCGCTTCGGAGTTCCTCGAATTGTGATCAGTGACGGTGGTTCACACTTCATCAACAGGGTCTTTGAAAAGTTGTTGAAGAAGCACGGGGTACATCATTGTGTCGCTACTCCTTATCATCCTCAGACAAGCGAATTGGGATGATTATGAATCTCTGTTTTACAATGCTTGGTTGGGAGTTGAGATTCGACCAACTAGGGTCGCGGATAATGTTGCTTTGAGGAGAATGGGTATTAAGGAGGATGTCCTGAAACTTCTGAGGAAGATTGGTCTGGGTACAATAGTGACCAAGCACTATGATCTGTTCCCTGACTTGGTCCGCCAGTTCTTGGCCACTGTTCGTGTCTACTACACGAACGAGGTTGTGAAGAATGCTCAGGAAGGTACACTCACCTTTCTGATTCGTGGAGTTCGTTATAGGCTGTCTCTGCGCGATCTCTGTGAGCTGTATGGTTTCAGCAGAGACCCAACAGGGGTGGCTCTTCCCACCATTTTCTACGACGCACAGGCCTTCTGGGCCTACTTTGGGAATGGGCGTTATGACTCGAAGACGTCCACCCAGTCTGACATCCGCCATCCTGCCCTGAGGTATGTCACTCGTCTTCTTGGGAACACATTTTTGTGTAAGATGGAGCCTGGCAAGATGCGATTGTCTGAGCTGGTTCTTCTGTATTATGCTGTTGGCGATCTATGTGTTGATAGTTTTGAGTGGTCTGAGCTAGATGATGACATTAACTTAGGGGCTGTGTTTGCACATCACTTGGTCTCTCTGAAAACTAAGCTTTTTCTGGTCATGGGACCAAGGTTGAGAGTGTAGGTAGTCTGTTGACACCTATTTTTCGGCATTGTGGCATTGCTACAGAGAGCTGCAGCATCATTACCAGGCACTCGCTCATGGATGAGGAGTACCTAAAGAGTGCTCGTTGGATTAAGCCCGAGTGGCTTTGGTGCTTCACAAATTCGCGAGGCCCCCACCTGATTCAGCTGCCACAGAGGGATCTTACGGCCATTACAGAGGATCCTCTATGCCTTGACTTCCAGCCTGACTCTCGCCTGCTGACTGCTGCTCCACCATCTCGGGTTCGTCGAGGCAGCTCTTCACGTTCAGCTCTTTCTGCTGCAGAGGACACTCCTGTTCCTGACCTTGCTGGAGGTCCATCCTATGAGCTTCCGCCTACACCAGCGATTCCCATGGAGACTGCAGATTTTCAGCGATATGTCGCTGATAGCTTTCAGAGCATTTGGCAGGCGATCTCTCGGTTGTCTCGCTGCGGTTGTGTACGTCCTCGACCAGGTCTGCTCCCCGTCGCCGTGCACCCACTCCTTCTGATGATGAGACTACAGATGAGGATTAGTCTTTCGATTGGTCATGGTTCTTTTTCTTTCTCTTATTTTTACTTTTCCTTTGAGTCATTTTTCTTTATTTGAGTCAGTCTGTCAGCTACTATTTGGATTATGTATGGATTTATGTTGTTCTTTATCATTGTTTTTGATCTGTGTGTGCGTGTTTACAGTGCTTTTTGGATTTAGATCGACATTTCAATGTTTCTTGCTCGAACTCGTTTCTGCAAACAGACTTGGTGTCGATCGACACTCACTTTTAGTGTCGCTCGACACCGACTTCCAATTACACCACCAGACGATATGCACTTGGTGTCGATCGACACCAACGATGAGTGTCGCTCGACACCAGGCACATGTTACTCCATGACTCTCCTCGATCTTTTACCACCACTTACTTTGGGATCACTGGGGACAGTGATTCTCAAGTCTGGGGGAGGTAGTCGCTGACACTAAATTTATTTTGTTGTTCTTATTTTGGTTTTATTGAGTTGAGTCCAATTCTGTTTGTGTTATTGAGTCAAAACTGGTTAGGGAATTACAATCTTTCTTCTTATTCTATGTGCTTGAGTGATTAATGATGCAGATTTAGTTCAGATGCGACTAATGAAAAATCCAAAAGCTGATCAATATTCTAGAGAGACCCATGTTTTGCAACAGTTTCCACACAAGCTGGAGCTAATTTCTGAGCTCTTCCTTTTACCTCATCAATGCAGCTGGTGTTCCTAGGGCTTGACTCCTCGTTCCTACCTGACAAACAAAAAGCCTAATTGAAAAAAAAAAAAAGTAATGGTACTCCTCTCCCTTATTCAGTAAAAAAAAGAAAAAGAAGAGTGTGTTTATTTGCAGAAAAGATGATATGATTTTCTTTAAAGTAAAGGGATAGGAAAATTTCCAACGACCCCATTATTTTACTTTAAAAGGAATGATCACACAAAATTTGGAAGCGAGGTTAGGAAAATTTCCTATGATACCATTATTCGCCTACACTTTTGAGATAAAATATATAAAAAAAAAAAGAGAGAAACAACACAAAAGATGTTGAGAAAAGAATAAGTCTGGGGGAGAGAAAGAGTACCAAAAAGATGTGGAAGTTGGCTAATTTGTCATGGTATTGAATGGGAATGATTCTAGAATGTCCTTGGCACTGATTTCATTGATGAGACCCAGCGATGAAGGCTAATGGAAATTGTTGTGGGATTGTGGAGTGAATCTGGGGTACAGAAAAGCTTACGGAGAAGTACATGGAGGTTGGATTTGAATTGGTCTGTTGAGCATATGAATTTTGGTTTGAATGCTCAATGCATTGGTTTAAGAGAAAAGGGAGTTTCCGCGATTTGCAAACTTCTTTCACAGGTTAAGTTTCTGTTTTGCTTGAGGGCAAGCAAAGGCTAAGTCTGGGGGAGTTGATATATCATGGTTTTTACGGTTTTTAACCATGATATAAGTCCTGTTTTTAGAGTCTTTTTGGTGTTTTTGTGTCTCTATCGAGTCAATGTAGGTTCAGGTACGTTTTGGACTCATTGGATGCATATTGGGATGATTGGAAGCATTTGGCATTCTGTAGCTGAAAAGAGCAAGTTGGAGATCACGATGGATGTTGGTGTCGATCGACACTGCCTCCTAGTGTCGCTCGACACCGGTCGCCACTACTTGTTGCACACGAGTTTTTAAAGACTTTTGAAGAATTGCAGAATGACCCAGAAGATTTCCCTAATTGCAAGACAGGTCCCTAACGTATTTTGGAGTATAAATAGTTGTTTTTAGAGTTTTAGATCTTATCAGATCTTATCTTTTACTTTGGTAATTGGATTTTGAAAGCTTGTTGGGAGAAACAGATCAGAACTCATTGTAGAGAGAAGATTTCGAACTCCCTTATTTCTATTCTAATGCAATTTATTCAGATTATGATTTGTGTTACATTGATTATGTCTGAGTAATTCACCTGTTAGATTTAGGGTTTTTCTAGGGATATGATGAATTGTTGAATTGGATTTGCTCTGTTAGGGTTATCATATGATTTTTCATTTAGGTTGAGATTAATGCTAGTTCTAGACTGATCACCTGGAATTTAGATCATAGGATAATTAGTAGGCACGAAAGTGTTATTGGTTTCCTGAATTAAACCTTGATGAGCAAAATACCTATCTGCAAAGACATTTGATTTAGGGATTTTGTGAACATATCGAACTTGGATTTAATGCATGTTTTGATTGTTGAATTTGCAAAGAAATTTGGAATTCACTGTTATAGACATAGTTAGTCTCTGCAACAAAAGTTGATTGATTTGAATTTAGTGTTTGAGTTCAAGAACGGTTCTTAGCAATCCTGTAGTGCATATCTGCTTAACAATTCTGAATTCCTGAAGAATTTCCCTAAGTCTAGCTTTTCCATATCTCTAAACCACAACATTTACTTTTAATTGCTTGTTTTACATTTTATCATTCATTATTTAGCTAAAACCCAAACTTCTAATCCATTGTGTGATCAACAGTCTCTGTGGATTCGACCCCTAAGTATTGCATCGATCTCTTAATTTGAGAGAGTAGCTCTAGGGATTAATTTGAGCATATCAGAAGCGTAAACAACTTGGAGACCTGGACAATTCCCCATATCTTGGATTTCATATCCGATGGTAACAAACAAGTACTCAAACTAAATTCCAATTCATTGATATATTATACGAACATATATCAGTACTATATAAATAGAAAAAAAAAATTCATTCATCGCACGAAAAAAAGATCATATGCCAAGGCAAAATCATTGAAATTTCAGAAAGAAATAGGTGGAACTATTTGTCTTGTGCCAAATGTTCTAAGAAGTTAAATAGGACTGAAGCATCCCTGCAATGCAACGTATGCAATGAAGCAGATACCATTGGAATTCTGTGGTAAACAACATATATCATATATCACTTTCCATTTCACCCAAATTGTTTGTACATTTTTATTTAAATTTATTGCCCAGATTCAGGGTAGAAATACAAGTACAATGTGGAGTTGCAAGAACCAATTTTGTCTTGTTTGACAAATATGTTCGAAAACTTACAAACACTACTGGTGAAGAGATTACAGCTTCACAGGTAAAATAAAATAAACAGTACGAAACATTCAATTAAGCAGTTTAGTGACTTCACAAGCCAGAAGAAAAGGAAGAAATCCAGTCTCCTGACTTGATTCTAGAGTGTCTTCGTCGGTTGATTGGCAAAACAATGGATTTTCAAGTGAAGATAGCTAATTACAACTTCAGGACTTCTTTCCAAACATTCACAGTTACAAGAGTTGTAAATGAAAAGCCAGAAGTAACTTCTACGAGTAAAATCCAAACCATAAAGGTACTTGCTAATATCAAATAACTTTCTGCAATATTTGGAAAATTCAATAACTAGGTAAAAATTCAGGATGGTCGAACCAGCAAAGAAGAAGAAAATATGTTCAATGAAAAGCTAAACATGGTTGATATAAAAAAAAAAGATGGCAAGGAATTTCTAGACTTTGAAGATGGAGTTGGACATCAAGCTAAAAAGAAACGAACTATGTGATAGTTGACTAAAGCTACGAAGATCAGATATTTTCGTACGTGGTTTTCATAACACATCTCTTCTTTCTTCGTTTTTAGAACACATGTCTTTTGTTTTTTCTTCAGAACACATCTCTTTACTTTTTATTAACACATCAATGCATTTTTATTTAAGTATTTCATAGATAATATGAACATTTATATCTCTTTTATTACTAAGTTCTATCTTAAGACATTTTATAGAATCAACAAGGTTTAATACATTTTCTGTGTGGTTTTTACTAATTGGAAAGACATGCAATCCTCTCAGTGTTCAGCTTGACGTAGGTTAGATTTTATTTCCAATTTTTGTGTGTTAATTAATCGAAAAGCATGTAATCAAATAATGTTTGAATATTTGTTTCCCGTGTCCAATTTGTTCCTTTTCGGTTTCTAGCTTTTTTGTAAAGAAATGGTACGTACAAAAATTGAAATAGAAAATAGATTGAATAATTAAGAAAACCGACGATCAAAACTATGCGACTCTATACATCTATTATTTTAAAGTTGCCCGAAATTTAAATCTCGAGATTGAAGGACAAAGGACAAACAAAGATGGAGGTTAATCCGGTTTTGGTTTGGTGGTCAGGTTTATACCAGAAAGTTAACCATTTCCCGGTAACTCGTGTTGATGAGCTAATGAACAATTTGTCCACTGACCAAGCTTCAAATTTTATAGAGTAAGATATTTTCTCAAAACACATTGATTAGCAGAGTTTTTAGGCTCATGTACACACCAATTAACCTAGTGTGCAAACAAAACCACAATATAATGGTACGTCGCTTGTAGCACTTTAGGTATCGAATCCACAAGGAAGGTCGAGAATAACTCACCAAGAATACAGGAAACTAATCAAGCTAAACGGAATATGCTTTTGGTTTTTATCTTAATGTCACAAGCTAGACAGCAAAACAGAACAAATGCAGTGAATTTAAGAAGTAAATATAGACTAATGAAAACAAAGCAATGCAAAGCGAACTAAACGAAATGATAACGGTTTAAAAAGTATTTAGAAATATGGATAGTTGGAATGGAAATATGACTAGGGTGATTATAACTCGATTAATGAATAATCGAACGACTAATCAATGCTCAATTCCATAACATGAGTTGTTAAAATAGACTAGTCCACTGTCGTGATACTAACCCCTTTACAAACCGTTCGATTAAGCTAATCTTTCAATTGCAACCTAACGATTTATAAGCAAAGAACACAAACTCATTTTAGTCATCAATTCTTTCTTAGAACTCAACTTTCGTTGGTTAAGAATTATAACGTATGCATAGACGGTTCAGATTATTTCACCACATCTTTCGGGTGTGAAATAATCTAAGATCTAGAAAACTCTCTTTTGAAACTCATTTCTAGCATTAAGTACATTCTATGCATGATCATGAACAAGACTACTGAACCATCAAACATCATTCACAAGCTTTCACACCCTAGATCTACCAAACCAACAATCTAAAAGTGAACTACTCAGGCATGATAGAATTGCAAAAGTAAACCGTACGAATGATAGATAAGCGAGACATGATCAAGATTTTATAAATAGATCTTAGTAAAAGTGCACAACATAAGTTTAGATGAAGTATTAAGAAGTATAAGAACTTAACAAGAACTCTCAAGAACAAAGCAAAATATCATAAGTTGTTGAAAAAGAACCCCCTTTCTCTACACAAAAGTTGGAGCATTTATAGTGGAGTGTCGGCAATCGGTTGCTGAAATCGGTTGTAGACCGATTTTAACTTTTGAATCGGTTGCTGAAATCGGTTGCAGACCGATTTAGTAACCTTTCGTAAACGATTCATTGTATTTGCCGCTTGGTTTCCGAAATCGGTTGCAGACCGATTTTGTGTCCCAAATCGGTTGCTGAAATCGGTTGTAAACCGATTTAGTAACCTTTCGTATGCGATTCATCGTATTTACCGCTTGGTTTCCGAAATCGGTTGCAGACCGATTTTGTGTTTCAAATCGGTTGCTAAAATCGGTTGCAAACCGATTTAGTAACCTTTCGGCTCGAAGTTCTTCGTTTTTCCTCGTGCTTCTCCATGACTTCAAGAATCCTGAAACATAAACACAAACTAGAGCAGAATATGTAATATACGATCCATAACTCTTGAATCATTATAAAACTCGAAATAGTATCAAATGATACTAAAACGTTTATTAAATCATGAATATACACATATAAAACTACATGAATAAAAGGGCTAATCCTGTTAAAATACATGCATATCAACACCCCCAGACTTGCCTTTTGCTTGTCCTCAAACAAACAAACAGACAATTGATTCAAATGAAAAATTTTCGACGAATGTATTAAGATGCAAAGACCAAGTTTTAAATCACAAATATCCGTATGCAACAAACTTCAAAGCCTATTAGCAGACATATCATCTCAACCAACTCTTTAACATTCATTTCAATTTATGGTGCGGTCTCGCAAATAGAAAACAAATCGTTCTTAATCGGTTTAGGTAAAGGCCATTTAGATGTGGTTTCATAATCGATGCTTGACTATAGTGGTTTTCTCTCAAATCAAGGGAATGTTAGACAATCGCAAAATCTATCTAAGAAGAAGAACAATTAACGCATACAAACTCTTATCTCTCGTTGTTCTACCCCTCTTAGGAAATACGATCCTAATCTCTACCCTTTTCTTTTCTTTCTTTAATAACAAAGTTCAATGATCCTCTCCGTTTTCTGCTAATTATCTAGAGAAATTCCTTTCGATTCCGTTCTTTGCTCTATTCTATTTCCTTGTGAATCGGTTTATATAAATAATTTTTTTTATATACCGATTTTGTATTTTTCTACACACAATTTTTTTTTTTTCTTTTAGATCTAGAGCTAGCCATTAATCTTATTCCCTAGGAAGTTTTCTCCTTTTTTTTTTTTTTCATTGGAACTTTTAGTTTCTAT
This sequence comes from Turritis glabra, assembly GCA_900406565.1. NCBI lineage: Eukaryota > Viridiplantae > Streptophyta > Magnoliopsida > Brassicales > Brassicaceae > Turritis > Turritis glabra. The sequence continues at coordinate 1,239,896 of OVBN01000188.1, forward strand.
CTTTTCTTCTTAGTTTGTTTTTCTCTCAAAACCCAACCACATTTTCGATCAAATCACTTAAACCTTTTTAAACCCTTCCTAATAGCTAGTTTTATCGGTGTTTCGAAACTTAGCTAAAACGAGAGCTAATCGTTTGTCGTTCTCGCTACTCTCAAGATTTTACGATCTATAACATTATCACCAAAAGGTCTCACTCACAATTCATTTTGGGTTTGAAATAAAGAGTTAAGGTCAAGGATAAGGGAACCATCTTGTAGGTGAGAATGGCCATATGGGTTTACAAAGATTGGCAAAGTGAATAAGAAAACCCGAATGTATCTTTTAAGAATTCCATTAGAACGCATTTAAAGACCATAAGCGAGAAAATAAATTAAATTCGAATTAAGCTCAAATTCACAGAGTTGGTATCGATGAGACAATGCGTTTAGATTTATGAAATTCGGATATGATTTTAAAAACTGGTCTTGCAATCTTAAAACAGTTCCAAATTGATCGAAATAAAAAAAACAAAACACACCAAAAACACACACAATCTTTCAAAAGCAAACAATCCTGAAATAAAAATTTAAACAAAGACATAATCAACAACTTGATCCTCCCCCGGACTAGTTGGACACCGTCTCGGTGTTTAAAAACATAACGTCTTAAAAGATAAATACTAAGTGATAGAGTGATTTCACCTTTGGTTTCTACTCTCTATCCTCTCTATCATCCTCCTCGTCATCTTCAGCACCTTCTTCTTCTTCATTTTCAGCGCCTTCTTCTTCTTCATCTTCAGCGTCTTCTTCATTTTCAGCGTCTTCTTCTTCTTCGCTTGAAACATAAGCTGGAGGTTGAATCTTCTTTACTTTCCTGAAGAGTTTTGAGATTAACTTTTTATGGAGTGCGTTGATCTTCCTCTGTGCCTTGTACGCTGACTGGATTAGGCGCTCTCTGCTGGTTCTCGCAGTGAATGGGATCTCCGGTAGCTCTAGCGCGTTGAGTTCTTCCATTGGGTCCCTTGGTTCGTTATCTTCTTCAGGCTGAATCTGTGGAGCCTGATCCTCTTGGATGCACTCGTCGTCTCTGAGTTCAAAGCGTACATTAGCCATGGTGACAAGGAAAATCCTGTTCGGGTTTAGAAGGCTGAAGATCCTTTGTTCCTTGTTTCGGAGAAGGACCCTGTAATGGAGCTGATCCCATACCCTACTCTGCTTTAGGAACCAAGTTGTAACGAGGTACGAGCGGCTCAAGTATACCGCGTCAGCCATCTCATGTCTGTTGGTGAAATCAAGTCCATCTTTCTCAAGTAGCGGAGTGATCATGGCGCCAATATACAGGTCTGGATGGCGCGTTGTCTCTGCCCAAGTCTTGAAATGGACGAGCTCTGTAGCGAAGATGCAGTTGTAGTTGATGTCATCTCCATAATCGGGTTCTATTCGTACCCCTTGCATGTCCGTCAGCATGTTTTTCAGCCCTTGGTAGACCATGGAAAGTTCTTTTATTGTGACTTTCCCGGTGTCTTTCCTAGCAAAGAAAGTGTTTGCTAACAGCTTGCAAACGTACCTTATCACCGGGTTTCTGATGCTTGTGGTCTTTGCCTTATGGCTAAGATATACACCTGTAGCAATTGTACTCCAAAAGAAGTTTGCATGATCGAAAACGCCAAAGTTGATCACTTCCCCATTTTCGAAACTGAATACCTTACAAATGTCTGCAATGGTAAGCCCATAACCCTTGTTGCCAATCTTGAAGGTTAGCAGACCCTCACTTGCAACCTTGGCTCTCTTGTTTTTGTACTCCAGCTGAACTGTGGCGAGGAATTTTTTTTTTCCTGCTCGTACGTGCGGTAAAACATATTCCTCAAGCAAGACATACCCATTCGAATCAATAGTTCTTCAACGCTTTCCAAAATACCCATCTTATGCAGCAGCATTCTGTCGATGAACCGTGTTGGATGAATTTTCACGCGCTCGAAATTGGCAAGGGCTTCTTTTTCTTTGCGGGACCATACGACATTCTCGGGTTCAACGTGGTCACTTGTCATTGGTTCTTTTCCTGATCTGTGTCTCTTTTTTGGAGCATAAAGAATTCACAATGAAGAGAAACAAAACGTACATACACACATATAAAACTAAACCATATATATGTACAAGAATCAAAAGAAATCTATTGAGTATGAACAAAGTGAAACATGGTGTCAAGTCAAAATTTCATCAATTTTTAGTCACCTTATCCGATATAAGTAAGAATTTAGTCTCAACATCAACAATCATCAAGTAACCCAAACAATGTGTCCCAATCGATTGGGTTTCTTAAGAATACAAAAGAAATTGGCAAATTCCATCAAATTCCTAAGAAACCAACAACCTAGTAAGTTTAATTCCATCAACCCAACAACCCTATCATATATTCAAAGCCATCTAGATATCAATCTAGCATCAAATCCCCAAGAAGAATCGATTCCCATCAAGAGATATGTAAGTTCATACCAAAATCGATTTGCCCCATATTGGTACTGTAAATTGGGAAATTGAGAAACATACATTTGTAGATCGAGAGAGTGAGTAGTAGAATCGAGTAGAGGATGAAAAACTAAACAAGTTGGAACCAGAAATTTTGAAAAACAGATGAGAATCGAGTGAGATGGAGAGAAAACTATGAGTTTTGTAACTTAAAATCGGGGTGAGAATAAAGGAGGAGGAGGAAGAGCATCGGTTGTATCTTATTTGTTTCAAGGGTTTTCAAAATTTTTTAACACTAAATCCGTTTACAATCACTTTCCGAAACCGATTCAAAAGTTACAATCGGTCAACAATCGATTTTAGCAACCGATTTCTGAATACGATGCACTAAATCGATTACCAACTGATTTCGGAAATCGATTCAAAAGATAAAATCGATCAGCAACCGATTTTGTAAATTGAGCGGCAAATACAAACCGAATTCGCGTAAACGTACCTGAAATTGGTTTACACCTGATTGTGACATCCGATTCAAAAGATAAAATCGGTCTACAACCTATTCTGGAAACCGATTGGCAGTACATTTTGAGTTATTTCGTATTTTTCGAGTTCCTTCTTCCATCCCATGATCTTGCATACACCTACACACTTAAAACAAAGAATCAAAAGGTCCAAATCAATCAACACAAAGCATATATACATAAATACTTAGGGAGTGACTCCCTATTGTGCTTGTTTTACATCACTAGCTTGACGGTGTATCGCTCTAGGCGGTTGTAGGTTCCGAAAGAGGAATGGAGACTCCTTCTTCCGTATTCTCATTAGAAAGGTATGGTTTGAGACGTTGTCCATTGCCAGTGAACTGCCCTCCGGACTTGTCCAAAAGGATTACCGCACCATAAGGTCGAACTTCCTTTATCTTGAAAGGTCCAGACCATCTCGACTTGAGTTTTCCGAGAAACAATTTCAACCGGGAATTAAACAATAAGACCTTGTCATCAGTTTTGAAATCCCTGGATATGAGTTTTCAATCATGAAACTCCTTGGTTTTCTTCTTATAGATTTTTGAATTCTCGTATGCTTCTAGACGTATCTCATCTAGGTCATTCAATTGGATCAATCTCTTTTCCGCGGTGGTCTTGATGTCAAAGTTTAAAAGCTTCACCGCCCACATGGCTTTGTACTCAAGTTCAACCGGTAGATGACACGATTTTCCGTATAGAAGGTTGAACGGAGTAGTGCCAATTGAAGTCTTGAAGGCGGTTCTGTAGGCCCACAGTGCATCGTCTAGCTTTGCCGACCAATCCTTTCTGGTGATACCAACCGTCTTCTCCAGAATAGCTTTAATTTCCCCGTTGGAGATCTTTACTTGCCCACTTGTTTGCGGGTGATAAGGACTGGTGACTTGTGTCGCACCCCATGCCTCTTAAGCAATTTCTCAAAAACTTTATTAATGAAATGAGTTCCGCCGTCACTGATCACAACTCTCGGATACCAAAACGTGGGAATATTATGCTCTTAAACATCTTCAAGACAACCTTAGCATCGTTAGTCGGACTTGCAATGGCTTCCACCCACTTTGAAACATAGTTAACCGCCACAAGGATGTAACTATTTCCATAAGATGACAAAAACGGCCCCATGAAGTCAATTCCCCATACGTCAAAGACTTCTACCTCTAGGATAGGGTTTTGTGGCATTTCGTTCCTCCTACTAATATTTCCCGTCTTTGGGTAAGAATTACACCTTGTGATGAATTCATGTGCATCTTTAAACATAGAAGGCCACCAAAATCCGGCTTGAAGCACTTTAGTAACCGTCTTGAAAGTGGCGAAGTGACCTCCATACGCTGAACCATGGCAATGAAACAAGATGCCTTCAACTTCTTCTAGTGAAACACATCTTCAATAAATTTTGTCTTTACAAAGCGTATAAAGGTATGGCTCATCCCAATAATACATGTAACGCCCGTCTTCTGGAAATTGGAATTTTGGATGGAGAAATATATATATAGAGGATATATATATTTAAAATGCTTTGATTCGTTTCAAGTCCGTGGTAAATGTGTTTCACAGTTGAGTCTTTAATCTTAAGAGTTCTTTGGGAAACATTTACCGAGCAGAAAACGAGTTTTGGAGCGGTTGGTGGGTGTGGTCCCCACGTGGCAGTTTTTAAGTCAAAAGAATGACTTAATTATTTCTTTCCTTTCTTCTTCTTCTTCTTCTTTCTTTTCTTTCTTCTTTCTTCCTTCTTTCTTCTTGCAATGGTTTTGGTTGCAGAGAAAGAGAGAGAGAGAGAGAGAGAGAGAGAGAGAGAGTTAGAGAGAAAGCTTCGGAGAGCTTGTTCTAGAGAAGAAGAGCAAGGGGAAGAGGTTTGTAGCTTACCTTGAGTCTGGAAGGAGAAGGAGATCGGTAGCTGAAGCGTGGGTGGAGAAGTGAGTTCATCTTTGAGATTGTGGAGCTCATGTTCTTGAGCCGAATCTTCCAAGGATTCAAGGTGAGTGCGCGACCATGAGCTTATCTAAGCTTCTGAGATAGTTTATGTGTTTGGTATGTTTGAGTTAGATTCTTGTTGAATCCACGGTTTGTGTTGCTTGTTTCCTTGTGTTATGGGTTGGGTTTGAGCCTAATTGCTTGGGGTAAACAAGGATTGATGTGGGAAGGGGTCGATTGTCGTGAGGAAGGGTGAAGGAGGTCGAGTTCGGTTTTGGATTGCAGGTGGGTGTCTGAATCGATTTGTGAAATCGATTGCAGACAGATTTTTGGTTCTGAATCGGTTTCCGAAATCGATTATAGACCGATTTGAGCTTTTCGTAGGCGATTCTTCGTTTTTGCCGATCGGTTTCCGAAATCGATTACAGACAGATTTCGTGTTCTGAAATGGGTTTGTGAAATCGGTTGCAGACAGATTTCATGTTCTGAAATCGGTTTGTGAAATCGATTACAGACAAATTTGTGTTCTGAAATCAGTTTGTGAAATCGATTGCAGACAGATTTCTGGTTCTGAATCGGTTTGTGAAATCGATTGCAGACAGATTTCAGAGACCTTTTGCGCGCCACTTTTCTTCCTTCTGTTTGATGGCTTGGATCAGATCCAGTTGGTCCCTGTTGTTAAGTTTTGTGTCTTGGGTGTTTATATTGCATGTTTTGAGCGGTTGGTGATCTCTTGCTTGTGTGTATAGCTCGTAGATGGGAGGACTGCCTCACCAAGTATTTTTGATAATACTTACGCAACTCTTTGTTCTGTTGCAGGTAAAGATAAAGTGTGATCGTGGAATCGAGGCAATGAGGAGGAGGATGATTAGGACTCGGTTGTGTGTGTTTGTGTTTGTTTGTGGTTTATGTTGAATCGTTTGTTATGTTTCAATATTTCGAATACTGTTGTTGACGGTTTGTTAAGTGTTTAACAAGATCGAGTCTTATTGCTTTGGCTGCGTTTGTTGGAGGTTAATATTATGGGGTATTAACTATAAAAAAAAAATCGGGTGCGGTCGTTTCAATACTGGTTCACATCCTTGAAGAACTTTTTCTTGTCATACCCATTCAAATCGGGAGGCTCTTTTCCACAACCTAAGAAATTGACCAAATCCGCGTACCAAGGTAAACTCACATCCATCGTCTCAATTGCTACCAATTCTGCCAGCATGGAATTCGCTTTTGTCAAAGTCTGAATGATATTGACTTGTTCTTCGGGTAAGGAATCATCAATCGGTATGTTTTCTTCGATCTTCATCCTCGAGAGGTGATCAACTACACCATTCTCTATACCTTTCTTGTCCCTTATCTCTAGATCGAACTCCTGTAGAAGTATGATCCATCTCAATAACCTTGGCTTAGCATCTTTCTTAGCCAACAAATGTCTCAACGCAGCATGATCGGTGTGTACTACCTTTGATCCCACCAAATATGATCTGAATTTCTCGAAAGAGTAGACAATTGCCAAGAGCTCCTTTTCTGTGGTGGTGTACCTTGTTTGTGCCTCATCAAGGGTTCTACTAGCGTAGTAGATCACATGAAACTTTTTGTCTTTCTTTTGGCCCAACACGGCCCCAACAGCGAAGTCACTTGCATCGCACATTATCTCGAATGGAAATTCCCAACACGGTGGTTGAACTATAGGAGCACTAACCAACGCTCCTTTCAGATTTATGAATGCTTCTTGACACGCTTCATCGAATACAAACTCTGTGTCCTTGCACAGGAGCTTTGTTAGTGGTCTTGCTATCTTCGAAAAGTCCTGAATGAACCTTCTGTAGAACCCAGCATGACCCAAGAAACTCCTTATGTCTCGCACTGTTCTTGGAGGTTCTAACTTTAACATGACCTCAATCTTGGCTTTGTCCACTTCTATTCCACTTCCAGATATCCTATGCCCCAACACAATTCCTTCTTTGACCATGAAATGGCACTTCTCCCAATTCAGAACCAGGTTCGTGTCCTCGCACCTCTCGAGTACCCTGCTTAGATTTAACAAACAAGAACCAAACGAAGAACCGTATACAGAAAAATCATCCATAAACACTTCCATTTTATCCTCAATTAAGTCCAAAAAAATGGACATCATGCACCGCTGAAAAGTAGCCGGCGCATTGCACAAGCCAAATGGCATCCTCCGATAAGCAAAGGTGTCATAAGGACATGTGAATGTCGTTTTCTCTTGGTCACTTGGGTCTATTGGAATTTGAAAAAACCCAGAGTAACTGTCTAGGAAGCAATAATATGAATGATTCGCTAGTCTTTCTAGCATTTGATCAATGAATGGCAAAGAAAAATGATCCTTACGAGTGGATGAGTTCAACTTTCTGTAATCTATACACGCTCTATGCCCAGTAATGGTTCTTGTTGGAATCAATTCATCTTTTTCATTTTTAATCACAGTGATTCCTCCTTTTTTTGGCATAACATGAACCGGTGATATCCAAGTACTATCAGAGATAGGATAGATTACACCCGCTTCTAGTAGTTTTAAAATTTCTTTCGTAAGTACTACTTTCAAATTAGGGTTTAATCTTCTTTGATGTTCAATGGATGATTTACTTTCATCTTCTAAATAGATTTTATGCATGCACAGGGATGGTGAAATTCCCTTAATATCTTTCAGTGAATATCCTTGTGCTTTTCTATACTTTCACTACAGGAAAATGAGTCTTCAATAGCATCCGAAAAACGCTATTTATTGATTCGTTAGCGTAAATAAAAACGCTATGTTATCGCCCGCTACGATAGCTCCCTAAGTTTTAATAGCGTTTTTTTAGTACGCTATGAAAAGCACAGATACAATAGCGGATATGTTTTGTTATTGTTTATTTTACAATAGCGCTTATTGTCTGCTATTGTTTACTTTATAATAGCGGGTATTTTGTGTTATTGTTTATTACATAATAGCGTATATTGTGTGCTATTTATATATGTATTCTACAGCGTTAATATGTTGATATGCTCAAATTAACCCTCAGAGCTACTCTCTCAAATTAAGAGATCACTGTAGTATTTAGGGATCGAATCCACAGGGACTCAGTTACTCAATAGGTTATCAATTTTAGATTAAGCTAAACCAAAAAGATGAAATTAAAAAGACAAATTGTAGAATGTAAATAGGGCTGTAGACAAATCAGAGAAAACGTTAGATCCAGGGAATTCTCAGGAAATCAGGATTGATGAATGAATGATTAGTCAGGATAAATTAAGAACAGTTCTAGAACTCAAACACGAAATTCAAACCAATCAACTTTCGTTGCAGAGATTATCTATGTCTATAACAGTGAATCCCAAATTTCTTTGCAAATTCAACAATCAAAACATGCATTAAATCAGGTTCAATATGTTCACAAAATCCCTAAATCAAATGTCTTTGCAGATAGGTATTTTGCTCATCAGGGTTTAATTCAGGGAATTAATAACACTTTCGTGTCTACCAATTATCCTATGATCATATTCCAGGTAGCTAAACTAGAATAAGCAATAAGAACAACCACAGATGAAGAACAATAAGATAGACAATCCTTAACTAATCAATTCATTCAATCAAACCATCAAACCCTTATGAGAAACCCTAAATCTAACAGGTGAATTACTCAGACATAATCAAAGTAAAAACACAAGAGATAAAGATATATATCATCATTAAGAGTAAGGAAAAGAAATAACAGGGGTTCAAAATCAGAACTACAGAAGAACATTTACAGAAAGATCTCCCCAAAGCTCTCTTCTCAAAAACCTAAAAACAATAGCTCCCCCTTTTGTTCTAAAACATAAAAACGATATATACACGGCTAAGGACGTGCTGGGCTTCGATCATAACGATTGTGGGCTTCTCGGTATCGATTTGGGCTTCGAACTTCAAGTTGCAGTCTGTTCTCATGATGAGTGTCGATCGACACTGGTAAGTGGTGTCGATCAACACCGGCTCCGATTCTGGACAGTGTTGACTGCAAATCTTCTTAAGTCTTCAAATCTTCAATTAAGCTCCAAGATACACCGAATTCCATAGTTTTGCTCCAAGTAAGCTCCAAACATTACCTAACCTGTAAACATACCAAAACACTAAAAAGACTCTAAAAACTAATCTAAAACATAAGTAAAATAGGTAAAATACTGGATATATCATATGTCGTCACAAAACCATCCGCTATGTATTATATAACCCTGTAATGTACATTTTTTCCATGAATTTCCTCTACATTCTGTGTTGTTTTAGGTAATATATAAGGTAAAAACATTAAAATCAAATATCAAATCCTGCAATATCCCAATTAAGTTCACAACAATATCAAACAAACACATAACTTAGTTCAGATCAAAATGAGTCTATCATTAGGCCAAGCTACAGTAGTGCCTACTGTATCGGCAATGCACAAAATTTCAGAATTTGGTCTCCAGACTTTTGCATCTCCAATCTTCTCAGATTCTACCCACACAATGCTAGCATCCATTCCTAGGCGCTCAAAATGTACTACATCTTCTGGATTAGTTGAAGAAACTCGGCCAGTTGCAACTATCTTTCAGTTTTATCAATATCTAACAATACACATTTCTTCATTTCACCTTTACTGCTACTGGTGTTGATACTAACATTCTAACAATTGAAAATTCGAAGTATATCCATCAGAATTCCAGTATATGAACAGCAAATCAAATGATACTACAAAATAAAGGTTCTTGAATCTTACCGAAGGTGTTGTTCTTGTTGCTGTTTGAGGAGGCGGGATTGCGTTATTAACAAACTGTATCTTCGGCAAAGTCCAGATGATTTTCTTATTAAGTGCATCACCCATGACTGACATCTCAGGAATTGGTCTCCACAAAAAGGCACTTTCTTTAACAACCAAATCAATCTCTACAATTGCATTATTCCGACCAATAGGTACTTTGTTCAAGATTTCATTTGGATCAGTTGAACACAGTTTACCTTGAGCACAAACTTCATCTACAGTCCAATCAATAATGCGGACCCTATCTGGTTCCTACAATTCAGACCATTATATTACCAACCTAGCTAAAGAGTAAGTTTCTATAAATTGGACAAGTATATAACATTAATTCAAGGAATTACCGTATATGCATCATTGTTGTTGTTGTTTGGAGTTGTGCTCCAACTTGTGAAGTCATCATTTTCCAAAATCAACTTATCCACTGGCCATGCAATTTTGGCTCCCAAAGCTTGCCCAATCAAGACAACGTTTGGTATAGGCCTCCAAATAGAAGCTTGTTTATCCAAGAAAGTTTTGACTACAACAGCAGCTGCGTTAGGTCCTAGTGGTACACGACCAATCTTATATGCTGGTTCAGTAGAGCAAAACTCTCCTTCAGCAATAACAATATCATCTTCGGAATCCAAATCAAGTATTTGACATCTGACTCCTACAGTGTAATCGGTTGCTTCAGATCTGGAGTGGGTATCACAAGGTGCCTGATAAATAAAAAAGTATTTAATAAAAACATACAGGTTAATTAACATAGATCATAGTAAACAAGGGCAGAGTACATACCTTATTACTAGCCATTTTTTTAACAACATTCTGTAAGTCTTCAACCTTGCTCAACAATAGTTCTTGAGTAGCTTCAAGCTTATGCACATGTGAGTTTCTAACTTGCATAAATGTCAGCTTAGTTAAAGTAGCCCCTCTGCCCAACCCTCTAACTCTTCCAGGTTTGTCTTTTCCTAGTACTTGAGTCACAGCATCTTCTCTAACACTAGTGGATGTGGAATCCATTTCACTGTCTATTGATTTTATTTTTTCCTGCATTCAATGTTGTAATCAAATATGTATAAGTAGCTAGCTTTAAAAAATATCAGAGTAAACTACAAGAAATTAGATACTGCTTACAATGGTCTCGACAAATTCGGCCCTGACAGGTCTTCCATCAGAATTCGTGTGTCCTGCAACCCAAACCTTACTCCTTGTCACCTGCGAAGGGTCGGAACTCTCTTTTTTCTACAAGTAAAAGAATTTAATGTAAGATATTTTTTATGATTAAAATCATTCAATTAAAGCATTACCATCTCATGAGCTAGGCGTATCATTCCTTTGCGGCTTGTGGTGTGGGGGATCTGAGACTTCCGCAGGCGTTTGAATTTATCACTTTGCTCCTACAAAATAAACACACTATTGAATTTATTACCATCACAATGAAATATGTAATTCTCATTGAAAAAGTGAGTCTACATCACCTTAAAAGTGCTACTAGTCCTACTCTTCACCCAATTGTTCCAAACTGTGGCAGAGGGGATGTTGCTTGGTTTCAGCTGAACTAAGTCTGTCTTAGTCTTCGCAGCTCGCACTTTCGCCAGAAGGTTGGATTTAAAAGCCCTAAACAAACACCCCATATGTTTGAAAATCTATATTCTTTGCCATTCTTGGTCCACATTAAACCTCCCCTACATTAATATACAGAGATATAGAAAATCACTATTCTTTACTTAATTAGTTTTTCAAGTAAATGTAATAAGATGACCGATATACTTACCTGAATTTCCTCCCATAGTGTGTCCCTTATTATATCATCTAGCTGCCTCCAATCATCCAGAATAACTGGTACGTACTCCCTCACAAGTGCTCCAAGAAAGGATGAAAGTTTAACTGAACCGGATCCCACAAATTCTCCCAATTCTGTAAATTCAACATCCACTTTGTCGTGTGCGCTTTTGGCCACTCTTCGCAGCTTTGTGGGTCCTCTTAATCTGTTTTTCTTGTTCACTGACACTTGTGTTGATGTTTCCGCAGTCGCGGTTGTAAGCCTGTTAGTGGAAGGCTGGCCAAAATCTTCTTCTTGAGCAAGGGCTCTAAATCTTCTTCAAGAGGGTCGGTTCTCTCAACTTCTTGGTCATCAACTTCATCATTATCATCCAATAACTCTTCACCACGAGAATCTTGGTTTACTTCTTCAAATTCTGCATCAACTCCATCTTGATCATTAACAGTCTTCTCCTCACCGATTTCCTCTATCTCCGGAATAAGCACTTCCTTTAGTTGCTTCTTTTTCTGCTCCCGGGATGATATGACAGGACTCGGATCTAGTCCTTTTTGACGCTTACTGCGGCGTGGGTTCAGTTCAGCTTTCTTACCCATTTCAGATGACCTGAAAACCATCAAATCTTCAAAGTTAAACATGTATTCTTACAAATAAATCATAAATTACTCCACTACTTTAACCCCTTCACAATCAGCCCTAGCACAAAAACTATCATCATCAGATTGATTTCCTAAATCATCAATTGGCTGGACTGAAAATGGTGCACCATTAAACTCCTCTTCAGTCTCTAACTCGTGATAACCTCTTAGTGGCGCTCTCATTACCACATACCACTGACTCAAATCATCCTCTCTGGAGTAAAACACTTGTTTCGCTTGGGATGGCATAATGTACGGATCTTTTACAAATGCTGCTTGGCTCAAGTGGAGGTTCACAAGCGTGAATCCGTCTTCTTCTTTCACACCATGACCTTTGTGGGCCCAATTGCACTTGAAGACAGGTATTTGGAACATGTGGTAGTCAAGCAGTAAAATCTCCTTTATGACTCCATAATATGTAACTATGTCAGCTTGGTGCCTACTATCACGTGCACTTGATCTACACATACTAAAGGCTTCATATGTGACTCCATTATTCTGAGTCTTTCGCTTTACATCATCGGTGTGGAACCTATGCCCATTTACAATAAACCCCATATACGTCTGAGCAATTAGTCTTGGTCCAAGTGCTATCCGCCTTAGCTTCATTGAATGATCCTTTAAGTTCGAAGGGATCTAATAAAAAATATATATGAAAATTTCATATCAATAACATTATTAGAAAGACACAATATCATATTATGAACCTTATGCATACCTTATTCTTTATCCAATTTGCAAACCTTTCGTTATGTAACTTCCACAATAGAGTTTCATTTCTTGCACATCTGCCATCAAATTCTTGTAATTCTTCGAGATGCATACTGAAAAAACAGACAATACTTAATGTAAGGATCATACTCAATGAATAGAAATAAAAATTAAACAAAAACAATTACAGGAAATGTAGTGATCTTACTCAATGTAAGGTTCAGTCACCGCCATGTTCATTAGAACATATCGATGTGCTATCTCTCTCTCTCTCTCTGTTAGTGTAACATCTGTACCCTTATGTAATGGACGACCTCCAAGTACATGCTCATCTGTCTCAACATCTTCATTGCGGTTGACTGATTCTTCATATGGTAACGAGTTGCGTAAGAACTCTGTGCAGAATGCCACACATTCTCCAGCCAAATAGCCCTCTGCCATACACGCTTCTGGCCTTGCATAGTTCTTAACATAAGATTTCAATGTTTTCATGTACCTACATCATTGAATTATTTTCAGAAAAATATAGGTACATAACAATATATCACATAACCAGAGAGTTAAAAGAAAAAATGTACCTCTCAAATGGATACATCCAGCGAAAATGTACTGGCCCACCCATTCGTGCTTCCCTCCCTAGATGTATGGGCAAGTGAAACATTATGTCAAACAGGGAAGGAGGAAAGAACCGTTATAGTTGACACATTGTGTCCACAACTTCAGACTCTAAGGCTAGTATTTTCTCTGGATCAATCACACGCTGACATAATCTATTAAAGTAATAGCATAGACGAGTGACAGCAACTCGAGGTCCTCTTGGTAGCAAGCCTCTCAAAGCAACGGAAAGTAGATTTTGCATAAGGACGTGATGATCATGTGGTTTTAAACCACCAATTCCAGGAGGATCAACTGATACACAGGTTGAGATATTGGCACAATATCCGTCCGGACCACTAAATTTTGCTAACCTATTGCAGAACCTCCTTTTCTCTAACTTCGATAGCCAATAAGCTGTTGGAGGCAGGTAAGTTCTCTTTCCACGGGTCTCTGTGTGTAAGTGTTTTCTAATCCCTATGTCTTCTAAATCCTTTCGTGAATTCAAACCGTCTTTTGATTTAACACTTTGCATCAAAGTTGACAAGATTGCATCAGATATGTTCTTCTCCACATGCATCACATCTATATTGTGTCGCACAGGCATATACTGAGCAATGAAAAAATTTAAAGTTAGAAAAATTCATAACATATATACTTGTAATTATGTAAAGGAGACATACTAACCTTCCAGTATGGTAAATCGAAGAAAATAAAACGTTTCTTCCAACGCCACTTATCACTATTTTCTTCTGCTTCTTCTTCTGAATTAGCACCCTCTTCACATAGATCAGTTCTGCTTCTCTTACTTCTCTTATCCAAAGGTCTCCCAAAATCATTGCGGAAGTCCTTTAATGTCTCTAGAATGTCTACTCCGGTTTGAATTCTATTCGCAGTTCCATTCTCCACTGTGTTATCAAACCAAGCTTTTCGACGTCTATAAGGATGCCCAGGTCGGAGACGCTTCCTATTGCCTAAGTAGACATGTTTCCGACTAAACTTTAACCACCTAATTGGTGTATCTTTACCACAAACATTACATGCTTGTTTCCCTTTGACCTTACAACCAGCTAGAGTCCCTAAAGCTGGATAGTCACTGATACTCCAAAGTAACATTGCTCTAAGTGTAAAAGTCTCCTTCATAAATGAGTCATAAACTTGAATACCTTCATTCCACAGATCAACTAAATCATCTACCAGAGGTTGTAGGTAGACATCGATGTTGTTACTGGGTGCTGTTGGTCCAGGGATGAGCATGGTCAACATGATGTTCTCTGACTTCATACACATGGTAGGAGCCATGTTATAGTTAACTAACATAACTGGCCATGTACTGTACTTAGTATTCTGCATTGAGAATGGGTTCATCCCATCTGTAGAAATGCCTAGACGAAGGTTCCTAGGATCACCATCAAAATCTGGCCATCTCTCCTTCACTTGTAACCAGGTCAGCGAGTCAATTGGGTGTCTCATTGTACCATCCTTTTAGATCTGAAAAGTCTCTTGAATCTGTCCTTGATAGGGAAATACCTTAGAACTTTTGCTGGAACCCCTTTCTTTTCTTCGCCAGTGTGCTTATCCTTCTCCCATCTTGAAGCACTACATCGTGGGCAGCTACCTAACTCCTCATACTGCTTGCGATAAAGGATGCAATCATTCTTACAGGCATGAATCATATCGTAACCAAAACCGAAAACCTTCAAGAACTTCTTCATCTCGGCAGTGGACTTGGGAAGAACATTCTCCACAGGAAGCATATCGTGAACAACTGTAAGCAACTGATCAAAATAATTCTCAGACATACCACTTTTCACTTTGATGCGATAGAGAGCCATTATTGCAGCCACCTTTGTATACTTAGAACTTGTCGAGTAGAGTGGAGTTTCAGCTTCCAATAACTTCTCTCTAAACTCAGCTTCTTCTTTGCTTAGTTCCTCATCACCCTGATAATCATTGTCGTTTTGAATCTGCTGCTCTTCTTCACCACTAAAAAATGCAGTCCTAATCAAGTCATAAGCATCATTCTCTGAAGATTCAACACTAGCCATGTTATGTTCCCTTCTCTCTCCATGGTTATTCCAACATGCCTTAATCTTATATTTCTCATCCATCCCTCTAATCACCAGATGCTCTAACACGATTTCCAATAGTTGATGGCAAACATTGCGACAGTCGATGCATGGACACAATATTTCTTCAGGGTTACCCAATTTCCGTGCTGATTCATTCACAAAAGCAGTAGCACCTTTCTCATATTCAATGCTAGCCCTTCATGTAAATAAATAAGGCAAAATATTAATAAGAAGAAACAAAGTTGTAATAAAAACACTAATAGATAACCAGAAAATCCATACCTTGGATGCCATACCCAACCCTTTTCCATGTTATAGCAATAACACCAGAGCTCAACCACCAATTACTCAGACATGCGTGATAATAATTTCATTGATCAAACACTCATATCACAACAAAAGAACAAAAATATATAGAAAAAGATACGAAGACGTACAAAAAAATAAGAATCTGCAACCTCACAAGCTCTTGTAGACTCTGAAACAATAATCTGCATAAAAAATGACTATTAGTGTTCATCAAACTAAAAGCTAAAACTCGAAATCCTACATTAAATCCCCAAATTGAAACGAAACCCTAAAATCAAATTAAAACCCAAATCGAAATCTAACCATAGAACCCTAAAATCGCGATTCCCAAATCAAAATTTAACCCTACAATCGAAATCCCCAAATTGAAATGAAACCCAAAAATCAAAATACAACCAAAAAAACAACAAATAATTGCCTAATCGAAATCCCCAAATCGAAATCCCCAGATCCCCAAATCGAAAGATATGAGAAGACCAAAAAAAAAAAACAAAAAATCGAAATCCCCAAATTGAAACGAAACCCTAAAATCAAAATTAAACCCAAATCGAAGTGAAACCTCTTTCAAAATCAAACCCCATTTTGAAATTGAACCTTTACTTAACAGATTAAATTACCTTTATGAGATATTTCTGGGTTTTGTGCTTGAGGCTATGAGATTGCGAGAGAGAATAAGACTGATTACGAGAGTGAGTTATGTGAACCGAAAAGACCAAATGAGATGAGAGCTACCGAAGAACAATAATCGATAAGGAAAAGAGACAAAATTTGATGGGGATTGAGTGAAGTTTCTCGAAGAACAGTCGAAGGAAAAAATAATGTCGAAGATAGTGTTGACTGAGAGTGAGAGAGGAAAGAGATAGGTATATAGGTGACTTAACACTTTTTATTTTCCTGAAATAATTTTACGGGAAAGGTATCATAGCGTTTCATTTTTCGGAAACGCTATCTATGTTTTATCTGTATATCAATGATAGCATATTGCACTAAAACACTATACATATGTGCTATTAAAGACTCATTTTCCTGTAGTGTTTTTAGCGCATTCAAGACCATTTATGTTTCTTCTCGATTCAATGCATCATTTATTATCACAGGGTAAGTAGAGTTTGTTCCTAGAAATTCATACCTTAGCCCTTTGGGTAGTGGTTTGAGTTCTACAGTGGGAGCATTGATTTCACCCCAGTCATCTTCCACACTAGACTTACCCTTGCTAGTGTGGTCATCTTTAATTTCTTGAACGCTTTCTCCGATCTCTAGAAAGCACGTTTTCTTCTCCCGTGGCAATTGTGAATCAAGAAATTCTTCATATTCCACTGCTTCGTTGTTCACAATTCCGTTCTCACAGTTTGGTCGTGTGATGGCCACTTCAAGAGAATCTTCCATATTTAACTCTTCCAGGTAATCGTCAACCATTTCCTCCAAAGTTTCTATGTAGAACACCTTTCCTTCAATGGTTGGTTTTTTAATGATGTCTTGAACATCGAATTTCAGAACAATGTCTCCTAAATGGAGATCGATCATACCCTTCTTAACATCTATGATGGCTCCAGCAGTAGCTAGAAATGGTCGTCCAAGGATGATAGGATCTGTCGGTTCTTCATCCATTTCTAGGACCACGAAGTTCGTCGGAATAATGCTGCTTCCCACCTTTAGAAGTAGATCTTCCAATAACCCAATTGGATAACGGATTAATCGATCCGCCAATATCAATGAGATTCTTGTTCGCTTGAAGTTTGTCAATCCCAATCTCTTAGAAACCGTCAACGGCATAAGACTAACACTCGCGCCAAGATCAAACAAACATTTGTTAAAATGTAGGTGTCCAAGGGTACAGGGTAGTGTAAAACTTCCCGGATCCTTCAGTTTCTTCGGCATCTTATTTTGAATGATAGCACTGCACTCATGGTTTATCATCACCATGGCTTCTTCAATGTGCCTTTTTTTACTTAGCAATCCTTGAAAAGTTTACCGTATACTGGACATTCCAGAATGAGGTCAGCGAATAGGATGGTGACTTGAACTGTGCTCATTATCTTCTTGAACTTCTCGAATTGCTTGTCCAAGATTTGTCTTTTAAACCTCCCTGGAAATGGAAGTTTTGAATTATAAGCATATGGTTCAATGTCGATTTCCTCCTTATTGATGTCCTTGGGCTTCACTTTATTCTTCTCGACATCCTTAAACGCTTCAGAATCATTTGGAACAACTTCCGGTTTCACGGTTTTGATCTTCTCTCCAGATCGATTTTGGCGATCGGTTGCCAACCGATCTGGAGTTTCGAATCGGTTTCCAAGATCGGTTGTAGACCGATCCAGGATGTTTTCTGTTGATTCCTTAGTTTTTTTTTTTATGTGCAATCTCATCTCCAGTTCTTTCCTCAATGACCTCTTCTCTAACCATTTCTCTTGTTGGTAGTTCTCTTCCGCTCCTTAGAGTTACCGACAAGCAATACTCTTTTGGATTTGGAACGGATTTTCCCGGTAAAGTTCTTTTCGGAGCTTGAGAAGTGGATGCTACTTGAGCAATTTGATTGTCCAGCCCTTTAACGTGAGTGCTCAGATGCTCGAACTTGGTGTTTAGATCGTTGTACGTTCCGTCCACCTTACTATGGAGTTCAAGGACCTTTTTGTTCAAATCGTTCGAACTGCGAGATTGTGATGCCATGAATTGCTGCATCATGTTCTTCAAGTCCTTTATGTCATCTTGAGGTTGAGGTCGAGATATATTTGCTTGTCCTGAAGGTTTCTACTCTTGTTGATTACTGGGAACAAAAGGTGCCTTGCCTTGATATCCACCTTGATTGTCTTGAAACCCCCCTTGATTACTCTGAAATCCACCTTGATTTTCTTGGAATTGCCCTTGATTGTTCTGGAATTGTTACCTTGGTAAGAATACTCGCTGCTGGTAATTTTGTCCTTGAGCGTTTGATGGTATGAACGAACTTGCTGTTGATAGGTCGGGTTATAGTTTCTATTGTAGCCGCCTTGGAAGTTTTCTTGATCCCTCACGAAATTTAATTCCTCTTGCATCTCACGGCTTTCTTCACACCCGACATCTTGATTCATTATAATTTACGGACCTTTCCTTGTCATGGAGGATCTTATCCAATTTCTCGTGTAAAGCTTTCATTTCCCTACTTGTTTTATCCTCCCTGTCACCACCTCCTCTAGGAGCTCTGTCATAGTCCTCTCCGTAGTTTCCGTCGCTCTGCGCTAAGTTCTCTACGAGTAGGAACCCTTCTTCGACATTCTTCCCCAGAAAGTTCCCGTTACTTGCTGTGTCTAGCAATATTCTTATCCGTGGCACTATCCCTCTGTACAACGTACTCAACAATAATTCTTCCAAAAATCCATGGTGCGGACACTTGTTCGTGTAGCTCTTGAAGCGTTCCCAAGCTTCACTAAAACTCTCATTGTTCCTCTGGGCAAAGCTTGATATATCATTTCTAAGCCGAGCTGTTCGTGAGGTTGAGAAGAACTTTTCCAAGAACTTTTTCTTGCATTCTGCCCAAGTGGTTATAGATCTAGGAGGCAAAATCTTCTCCCATTGCTTCGCCTTATCCCCAAGTGAAAAAGGGAATAACCTTAACTTGAATGCATCTTCAGAGATGCCATTGATCTTCGTCAAGTTGTAAATGTCGTTAAAGTTGTCAAGATGGTCCAGAGGATCTTCGACTGACAGCCCGTGCAATTTGTTTCCTTGAACCATGTTGATTATGCTCATCTTGATCTCGAAGTTATTGTTCTCAACCGCCGGTGCATGAATACAGATACGGTTGCCATGTGCTTGGGGTGCATCATACGCCCCTATTACTCTTGCTCCTCTAGCAACATGTATTGGTGGATTCGCTTGAATTCCTGCTCCTTGAGCTGCTCCTTGGTTATCTGGGTCGTTATCTCCCATGTTGAACCCTGTTGTTCTTGCAAGTTTTTCTCTTTCTTTCCTAGCCCGAGTATTAGCTCGCTCTAGTTGTCTTATGTCAGGCACTAGCTCCACCAGGTTTTGTCGTCCTTGGCTTCTCAAGTGCATACACCTTCAAGGAAGAGAGAAATACAAAACACGGTTAGATGTTGTGAAAAATAAAAATTTAGACACGGTAGAATCCAAATCCTAATGGCTATTGCTATGCCTTCCCCGGCAACGGTGCCAAATTGATTAGCAGAGTTTTAGGCTCATGTACACACCAATTAACCTAGTGTGCAAACAATACCACAATCTAATGATACGTCGCTTGTAGCATTTTAGGTATCGAATCCACATGGAAGGTCGAGAATAACTCACCAAGAATACAGGAAACTAATCAAGCTAAACGGAATATGCTTTTGGTTTTTTTCTTAATGTCACAAGCTAGAGAGCAAAACAGAACAAAAGCAGTGAATTTAAGAAGTAAATATAGACTAATGAAAACAAGCAATGCAAAGCGAACAAAACGAAATGATAACGGTTTAAAAAGTATTTATAAATATGGATAGTTGGAATGGAAATATGACTAGGGAATTTATAACTCGATTGATGAATGTTCGAACGACTAATCAATGCTCAATTCCATAAAATGAGTTGTTAAAATAGACTAGTCCACTGTCGTGATACTAACCCCTTTACAAACCGTTCGATTAAGCTAATCTTTCAATTGCAACCTAACGATTTATAAGCAAAGAACACAAACTCATTTTAGTCATCAATTCTTTCTTAGAACTCAACTTTCGTTGGTTAAGAATTATAACGTATGCATAGACGGTTCAAATTATTTCACCACACCTTTCGGGTGTGAAATAATCTAAGATCTAGAAAACTCTCTTTTGAAGCTCATTTCTAGCATTAAGTACATTCTATGCATAATCATGAACAAGACTACTCAACCATCAAACATCATTCACAAGCTCTAACACCCTAGATCTACCAAACCAACAATCCAAAAGTGAACTACTCAGGCATGATAGAATTGCAAAAGTAAACCGTACGAATGATAGATAAGCGAGACATGATCAAGATTTTATAAATAGATCTTAGTAAATGTGCACAACATAAGTTTAGATGAAGTATTAAGAAGTATAAGAACTTAACAAGAACTCTCAAGAACAAAGCAAAATATCATAAGTTGTTGAAAAAGAACCCCCTTTCTCTACACAAAAGTTGGAGCATTTATAGTGGAGTGTCGGCAATCGGTTGCTGAAATCGGTTGTAGACCGATTTTAACTTTTGAATCGATTGCAGACCGATTTAGTAACCTTTCGTAAACGATTCATTGTATTTGCTGATTGGTTTCCGAAATCGGTTGCAGACCGATTTTGTGTCCCAAATCGGTTGCTGAAATCGGTTGCAAACCGATTTAGTAACTTTTCATATGCGATTCATCGTATTTGCCGCTTGGTTTCCGAAATCGGTTGCAGACCGATTTTGTGTCCCAAATCGGTTGCTGAAATCGGTTGCAAACCGATTTAGTAACCTTTCGGCTCGAAGTTCTTTGCTTTTCCTCGTGCTTCTCCATGACTTCACGAATCCTGAAACATAAACACAAAGTAGAGCAGAATGTGCAATATACGATCCATAACTCTTGAACCACTATAAAACTCGAAATAGTATCAAATGATACTAAAACGTTTATTAAATCACGAATATACAAATATAAAACTACATGAATAAAGGGGCTAATCGTGTTAAAATACATGCATATCACACATTACCAGGAACTAATTGAAGCTCGTGTTCTATTTATTTTTTTGAAATGTACAGAGTTACAATATTATAAAATAAAGAATGGATGTTGGGTCTGTATAAATTGTGACTATCAAGAAGGAGAAAACTAATTGAATCTACAGCATGATTCTCAATCTCCCCCGCCTGACCGTCACCGTCGCAACCCACAAATCTATTGGTGCACATTCTATCTTATGCTTCGCTCTCCAATCTAACGTCTGACATCCTCTAGAGCAATAATTCACGTTCTCACAAACACAACATCGCCGGAACTCATGCCACCGACTCTCCAGCCTCCCGCATCCACCGTGAGAACCCATCCTCAGCCCTTCCGCTAAAACAAGCCAATAGGAACCAAACCAATCCTTCAAAAACCGGTATACTGGGTGAATATGTTGAACCGGTACTCAGCCACGAAAGAGATCGGTTATTGGCCCTATGTCTTTGCTTTTCCATCTGAAATTTTTGTAATTATAATTTTGGTGTGTTCTTATGATTATATAAACATATCAATATTATGATTATATTTTAATTCAGCAAAATAATGAATTTAGAACAAAAATTAAACCTTCCAACTTCTTACGTACCAACTTATCTTTTCATTACAAAAGTCAATGAATCTTTTCAACTTTCGTGCAATAATTAATTTTCAAACTAACCGTCCAAATTACAGAGTAATATTATAAATTTTTCAGAAACTACATTATCACTACCATCACCTATAGTCAAGAAGCTGCCATTCAGATTATTGATCTTCAAAAAAATTGTAAGTATTTGCTATTTCTTTCTGATTTTTCAAACTAATTAATCTATATCGAAATTTTACAGTAAAACTAATCAAATATTTTTTATTAGATATAGCTGGTTGTAAAAATCATCAACTTTTCATAGTATCGTGAGATGTTTTGTAACATTAAGAGTTCGGTTTCATAGGTGGGCAATGTGGATTTGAATCGATAAATTCAACTTTTATCTCCTGTGTTACGATGTTAACAATCGTTAATAAAATCAAAACCGGAAATTTTCTCCACAAAGTTTAGTTTATAATTAATAAGTAAAGCAACCATCTGAATTCCGAGGAAAAATGCAATATTGTGTTTGTAAATAAAATAAAAAACAATGCAACGTGTTTCAAAAAATATATTGTGTGGTGGTGGCTTATGCATTTTCCATTGTTGTAGTTTCACGGATCCAAATTTTTTTTTAAAAAAAATCACTTCTTTTCGACACCATCCGCTTATAATCGACATGCACCAATATTTTTAAAATGCTATATGTACAGATCTCAAAAACTGCTCGGTTGTGTACAAAACAAATTTTGTTTCTCTAAATTATTATAATTTACAAATTCGGTTCTCAAATATATATATATAAAGCGAATTGACTTCTTAACTACTCGAATCAAAGTTTTATATTGGTTCGAGTTTGATTCTCAAATTAAAATATCTGAATTAAATATTTTGGTTGATATGATAGAATTACAAGACAAAAATAGAAGAAAAAACACAATTTTTAAAAGAATATTATTTTAAATTATTTAAAATAAAAATAATTTAATTATTCTGTGTATATAATATATTTGAGTAACAATAATATTTGCTTATAAAATTATATACTTAGTTATAATTTTTTTTTTATATGAATGTAATTACATATGTTGTGTAACCCGACGATCTTTAAAACATCAATATTTAAAAAACTTAAATAATTTTATTTCAAAATTTTAAATAATATATATAAAAGTAGATTATATTTTTCATTGTTTTTCAAATATATATATCCTTTGTCATAATGGAAGGAGATCTTAAACAGTGTTATGGACTCCCGTAAACGTAAAGCAATTTCAGTAGCTCCGGAAATATCGAAAGCAAACCGGTTCAAGAGAACACAAATCCTCCAGAAAAAAAGATCAGGTATACGCAAGAAAAAAAAGTTTGCAAAAAAATATTCTCATTTTACTAACAGAATAATTTATATTACCAACAGATCATAATTTGAAGATCATCGAGACATGTGCACGAGACAACATATCAGAAGAGGATATCATTACTACCCGCAAAGGTAACTCTGTTCTTTAAATATAGCAATCTTTTAAAACTTATTTACGATAGTTACAGAATATTCCATAATTAATATATCTTCCCAGTTGTAAAAAAGCAAGAGATAAAAGCCGTGCAATACTTCAAACCAAGAAACAGAACCAAAGAACTAAAGGTGAATAACAAAATATACGAATATTACAATTAAAAAAATACTTAAATGAAATATCAAACTCATTACATCATAATTGTATCACAAGAAAACATAGAGTACAATCCACTCGGAAAGCACGAAAAGGTACATACTCAATATCTCCTTACAACTATGTTCAATTCTCTATTTAAATGGTAGAATGGTTTTACTTATATATAAAAAAATAACAAACAAGGAGAAAGCGTATACAACAAAAAAAAGGAAAATATTCTTCTTCAATGTCCATCATGCAACACATTAGTTTGGAACTCCGAAAGTACGGATAAATCTGAAAATGGAAAACAATTGTTTTCTATATGCTGTCAAAGGGGAAGAGTTTCTCTTCCCAAAGTCAAAGAGCCGCCAGAAGTCTTATCCAGACTAATGAATGATAGAAGTTCAAAGATAGTATAAGAGTCGCAAACTCAATACTAGCTTTCACTTCAATTGGTGCAAATGTGGAAAAATCAATTGCGTCAGGACAAGGTCCATTCACATTCATAATTCAAGGCCTAAACCACCACAAAATAGGATCAGTTCTACCAATCGTGTGAAAGCCTCCAATGTTTCTCCAACTGTATGTTTTTGATACAGAAAATGAAATTCAAAACCGAATAAAATTCATATCCCATAATGGTGGACGAGAAACACTTGAAGAAAAATAGTGGAGGAGTTGATACGTATGGTGGATGAAAATAATTGGCTAGCTAAAGAGTTTAAGAAAGTCCGGGATAAAGTTAAATCAGGAGCGTATGAAGAACTCACCATTCACATTGTTGGAAAAAAGGAAATGGGCAGACAATATGATTTGCCTACAGCCGAAGAAACAGTAGGCTTGATTATAGGAGACTTAGAGGAAACATTAGGAGAGCGAGACATCATAGTTGAATACAAGTCATCCAAACTGCAAAGAATAAGTACTTTGCACCGCTACTATATGGCTTTACAATATCCATTGTTGTTTCCATATGGAGAAGAAGGATTCCACTTGCGAATACCTTATGCGGCTCATAACAGGAGAAAAATTAGCAGACAACACGTTACTATCCAGGAGTACTATGCATACCAAATCCAAACAAGATGGTCAGAAGGAATGACGATAATCAAAGGAGGCCGTTTATTCCATCAATACGTTGTTGACGCATACACAGCGATCGAAGAAGAAAGATTGAAGTTTCTAAAAAACAACCAAAAGACACTAAGAGCAGATCTCTACACTAATGTTTCCGATGCAACTGGCAAAGGAGATACAGACTTGAATTCACTTGGAAAAATTATCATCTTATCTTCGTCTTTTACAGGAGGGACAAGGTACATGATTGACAATTATCATGATGCAATGGCCATTTGCCGTTTCTTCGGTAATCCCCACCTGTTTATCACGATAACAGTAAATCCAAATTGGGAAGAAAACAAAGAACATTTGCAAACATATGGAAATGCTCTGTCAAGCGATAGACCTGACATCAGCTCTCGAGTGTTCAAGATGAACTTAGATGAGTTGATTTCAAATTTAAAATCCGGAAAATTCTTTGGACGGTGCATTTCAGGTAAAATTAACTATTTAAGTAATAATTATTATACCAATGTGAAAATAAAACAAAATTTTAAAAATTTACAGTGGTTTACACAATCAAGTTCCAAAAAAGATGACTTCCTCATGCTCATATCCTCCTATGGCTTAAACAAACTCCTCACAATCTAGCACCTTCAAATATTAATACACTTATATCAGCAGAGCTACCCAACAAGGACGAAGACCCTGAAGGATATGATCTGGTTAAGAAACACATAATGCATGGTCCATGCGGTCTAGATCGTCCAACAAGCCCTTGCATGGAGAATGAGATTTGTTCCAAAAAATATCCAAGATCTTTTGTTCCAAATACAACAATTGATAAAGAAGGATACATTATTTATAGGAGAAGAGAGGATGAGGGTAACTTTGTCATCAAAAATAGCACAAAGCTTGTTAATTGGTACGTCATTCTACACAATATGGCTTTATTAAAAAAGTATAAAGCACATATCATCGTTGAGTGGTGCAACACTTGAAAAGCAATAAAATATTTTTTCAAGTACATCACCAAAGGAGTTGACAAGACCACCATTGTTTTCAAAATACATCAACCGGAGAACAAATCCAAGAAAAAGAAAAGGTGCAGATAGACGAGATTTCAAATTACCAAGAATGTCGATATTTATCGGCATGCGAAGCAGTCTGGCGTATTTTGAGTTTTGACATTCACTATCAAAAGCCAGCGGTTCTGAAACTAACTATACATCTAGAAGGAGAGCAAAGTGTTGTCTTCGATGAAAGAGACGACCCAGAAAATATTGCATCCAGAATTAAATATCAAATTTTAATGTTCATTGGATGGATGGAAGCTAATGAAAGATACCACACGCATGAAGCCTCACTTATGCTGAGTTTCCTACGAAATTTGTTTTGAATTCAAAAGATCAAATGTGGACACCTAGAAAGCAATGTTTCACCATCAGCCGAATAGTTACTATTCATCTAGCATCGGGTGAGAAATACTACATATGACTGATGTTGAATCACGTCAGAGGATGTAAGACCTATGAAGAGATTAGAACAGTTGGTGGAATCATATATAAAACATTCAAAGAAATATGTTATGCTATGAGTCTCTTAGATGGAGATAAAGAATGGCATGAAGCCATGGAAGAATCAACATAGTGGGCCATACCTTACCAGTTACAAGAACTATTAGTAACGATACGGTTATATTGTGAAGTCACTAATCCTTTGAATTTGTGGAACAAATGCTGGAAAAGTCTCGGTGAAGATATCTTATACAAGCAACGAAAGAGCTTCAACTTCAAAAGAATGCTTCTAAATGATGACCAAGTGCGACAGTACACGTTGCTAGAAATACAGAAACTACTTCTCCAAAACGACAAGTCATTTTCTGATTTTCCAGGAATGCTGGTGCCAAACAAAAGTATTCTAAAAGAAATGTCAACCTCCATGCTAAGAGAAGAACAATCTTACAACGTTGATTATGAAGGAGACGTACACTCTTAAGCATTTTCCAAACTCAACAAAGAGCAAGCTTCTGTTTATAATGCTTTCATGGACTCCATCGACAATGGCAAGGGAAAACTTTTCTTTATTTACGGCCCAGGCGGCACAGGTAAAACTTTTATCTACAAAACAATAATATCAAAGCTACAATCGGATAGACGAGTAGTTATTCCAGTTGCAACCTCAGGTATTGTAGTTACCCTGTTGCCAGGAGGAAGGACAGCTCATTCAAGATTTAAGATACCAATAGATCTCCACCAACATTCGATGTGTGATATCAAACCAAAAACGATGCTTGTAGAACTGGTTATCAAAGCAGATTTAATCATATGGGATGAAGCGCCCATGGCACATCGGCACACATTGGAAGCACTCGATCGTACACTCCGAGATCTAATGGGTAATACAGAGGAGTATTTTGGAGGAAAAACAGTTTTGTTAAGCGGAGATTTCAGACAAATATTGCCAGTAATTCCACAAGGCAGTAGACAATAATCAGTTCTAGCTTCAATCAACAAGTCTTACTTGTGGGGAAAATATCATAGATTTGTCCTTAAACAAAACATGAGGGTGAGGGCTGAGGAGAAAGAGTTTGCAAAGTGGATTTTGGATGTAGGAAATGGAGAAGCAAAAGCCTTTATTCACCAGAAGATGATTCTTTCGAGAACAACAACATAAAAATCAATAAAAGGTTGATGTTGAATAAAGGTGGAAATGCTTTAGAAGAGATCCAAAAGTCGACTTTTCCAGATTTGGAGAAATTTTATCAAGATTGTGAGTTTTTGCGTGCACATGCAATCCTTACACCAAGGAATGAAATAGTGGATGAGCTAAATGATTACTTCCTCTCAAAGGTTAAGGGAGATATGAAAGAGTACCTAAGTGCTGACAGCATATCAAGTGATGATACTGATGTGAATGGAGTGAACTTGTTATACACAATTGAGTATCTTAACGCGCTCAAGTGCTCCGGATTACCAAATCATAAAAGGCGGTTAAACTTCACACACCAATACTTCTTCTACGAAACATTAATCAAAAATAAGGTTTGTGCAACGGTACAAGGATGGTTGTGACACGTCTCGGTGATAAAGTCATTGAAGCGGAGATAATGATAGGCGTAAATGCTGGCAAAAAAATCCTCATTCCAAGGATCATCATGACAACTGCAGATACAAATTGGTCGTACAAAATGAGGAGGCATCAATATCCAATAAGAGTTTGTTACGCTATGACCATCAACAAAAGCCAAGGAAAAAGTCTAGAGAATGTAGGAATTTATCTTCCTAAACCAGTTTTTACCCATGGCCAGCTATGTTGCTTTGTCGAGAGTTACATCGGAAAAGGGATTAACCATTTAGAGCGACTCAAAAGCAGAACAAGCAAGTTCGTCGTTAAAAATGTCGTCTACAAGGAGATTTTCAACAATTTCATATTCAGTGATGAAGGTATAACAAAATACATCCTTAGTAATATTAATATATTGGAAAAATGTATTATAAACACTTGACCCCCAACAGGAAAAGAAAATGAAGAAGACGTAATCGGTTAAAGGACAAAGATCAGGTACGTATTTATGATTGTAATAAGAAAAACTATAACAAAGATAACAATTTCAAATTTGCAATAACATCACAGTTCATTTCTATTTTCGGGGCAAATGTATTAACAGTGTCTCGCTGAAGCTATAGATTTCAAAGTTTTTTTTGTAAAATAAAGTTATTTGGTTGTTTTAAAAGAAACAAAATATTTATGTTATTTTTTTTTTTTACAAACATCTAAAAAAAACATTAAAATTTTGAAACTAAAAGAAACAATAAACATAAAAATAAATGATTACCAAACAGATGTATAGTTATTAAAAATATTATATTACTTACAATTTTAAAAATATATAATAAAACATATCCCCGCGTGTACACGCGGGTCATCACTTAGTGAAGCTTAATGTTTAAATATCATAGTAACGAAATGATATGAGAAAGAGTCTATTTATTGAAAACAAGGAATAAATTGTTGATAGTTGCAATGATCTGTTTAGTCTCAAGTACACAAAATAATACTAAAGAAAAAACTTATATCATTGAACAAAAAAAGCTCATATTAAAGTAGCAAAGTAAGAAAAATTGAATAAGATCAAAAGATACGTATGTATGAACATATCTAAATGTTATTTCTCTTAAGAGTTGAATATATATATATTCTTAAAATGCAAGAAAATATAATGTGTATCTAAAAGTACACTTTTTATGATTAAATGTTAAAACTTTATGCATTGCACCGAAATCAATATTGATTTTACAACAACCCGCACAATAATAGAAACAAAAGCATAGTTTCATTTCATTATTTTTCTTAAAAATTCAATTTATTTAAACAAAAAAATAGTTATGCAGCAAGCCACGCATAATGTGGCTATACACACCTAGTATATATTAAAAATAAAAAGAACTATCTCTTTAACTGAATTTGTTGTAAATACAAAAATCAGTATGAGACTCAATTCTCATAAATATCGATTCTCCTCTTCATTCCAAAAAACAAAATTTGAATGCTTGACCTTTATAGCCAAGGTTTTATCTCTCTCAATCATTGATCATCAACACTCAACAAATTCCTCCCTCTCTTCTTCTTTATTTTGAGTCTCAGAGTACACACATAAAACTTGGTTCGTTAGTTTATTTTATTGGGTGTTGTGGAACAGGTAATCGTAGAATTGTATCATGAGATTCTGATTGTATAAGATTGTCACACTCTAAAAAATTAAATAATTAAAAAAAATCGTTTCGCCTCCGCACAAACTGTACTACGTTCGTAAGAGATTGTTCTATATATTTTCGATTCTATTTTTATTATTATCAATGATAATTATTCAGTTTGCCATATCTTAGCAACTATTCATTAGAAATTTAAGATTGTAAAACCTTGACTTTTACGATATGACAAACTGAATAATTGCTATTGATAATGATAAAAACAGAATCACAAAATAAAATGATCGATACTAATCTCTTACGATCGAGTACAAACGAAGAACGGTACTTGCAGAAATAAGACGATCTTTCTTTAATTCTTTAATTGTCTACAGTATGACGGTGTTATGTAATCAAAATCCCAGTTTACAAATTACAACCACATGATCGACTGTTCAGCAACAGCCAAGAACAAAAGCTAAAAACTAAGTTTTATGTATGTACTCTCTCAGACACTATATAAAGAAGAAGAAAAGAAGGATTTGTTGAGTGTTGATGATCGATGATTGAGATGGGGGATGAAGCCTTGGTTATAAAGCCAAACATTCAACCTTTTTTTAGAGTAAAGAGGAGAATCGATAATTAGAGAATTGATTCTGATATTGATTTGTCGTTACAACAAATTCAATTAAGGAGTATTTCATTTTCCGTTTAATATAAATTATGTAGTAAACAATATAATTAAAACTGAATTTGGGCAAAGTAAACATAATATGTTTGGCTAGTGGCACATTTCCTATTTTGGAAATCCCAAATCTCGAATACCAATTCTAATGGGTTTTAACACAATAACCCAATTTTGTTAGAAAAACAGAATTTCGCAATTTTAGTGAAAAAATATTATTACATACTTTTAGCGAAAAAATACAATTATGATTTAGTGATATTAAATAAAAAATAATTAATAATTAATTAAAATTTTGCAAATGGATCAAAATAGATTTATATGGGTCAAAGTAATTTTGATAAGTTTAAATGGGCAGAGGTAAATAAGGTGCACAATTTAATAGATTTAAACAGATTTACATTGGCAGAATCTGAGTCTCAAGCTTGGACTTTGGCTCAATAGGAGGAAACAGTGAATTTACATGATAATTTTGGAATGCAGAACAAGGTGATTTGGTACGAGGAGACACGACTAGATCACGGAGTGATGTATTTCGTTGTTTCATAGATGGTTCATGAAAAGGGGATGACAAGTTCTCAGATTTAGAGTGGTTTTGCTCTAAACTGCCGCAAGAGACGCATTACATGGGGCCGCAAACCTTTGCAGGAGTTTGACTTCACTTCATTCAGAGGTAGAAGCATTAGTCTGGGCGATGAGATGTATGATTGGTCAAGATAGGCGAGAAGTAGTTTTCCTCACAGACTGCTCCGATCTCGTGAAGATGGTAACCTTCCCAGATGATTGGCCGGCGTTCTTCACTTATCTCGAAGCGATCAAAAGCGACAAGGAAGAGTTTTATTTTTTCTCTTTGAATCTGATTCGTCGCAAGGAAAATGGGAAAGCGGATAATTTAGCACGGCAAATCCGTGTTAAACCGCATCACACCATTTATGTAAACAATATCCCTAATCATTGGGCATTTTAAATGCATTATATCAGTTGCAAAAAAAAACAGATTTACATTTAAATGGGTACGTAGGTCTAAATGAGATAGCTAGGTTTATTCAAATTAACATCCCTAGTTTTAAGAATATGCGGCTACTTACCCCTTTCTAAACCAAGATTGAAATTAACAACCCTAGAACTTAGCTGAGTGTTCTAGATCCCTTAAGCTTGAAATGTTCACTTTCAATAACAAGGAAACTTCATTAAAAAAAGTGAAGGGAGAATAGGATCTAAACAAAAATGAAAGATGAGATTAAAATTCATCTCTAAGATAGGATAACATGCATGAAGATCAAGATAGGATTTAAGCTTGATTGGAAAAGATGAGTGAGGCCAAAGGATTGAGAGTCACTCTGAAATCTCGACCTTTCACAAAAGTTAAAAATTTAGCACTTGCTTCTTTCTTAAAGATCTTTAAAGAAGAAAATCGTCTTGAAGTTAAAGAACAATGTTGTTTCCATACGTTCTCATGAAAGCAATTAGTAACTACTCGTAGATTTCGATGTTAATATTGTGAGGTTGTTAGCTATATAGTTCTTTTAACAAAAACAGTCAACCGTATATACATGTAAAAAATAGTGAATATATACAAAAGGAAAAAAAAATCTAAAAGAAGTTTCAATCCCGGAGTTGATTGGGGCTTACGGTTTCCCCTAATATTGTCATCATATCACCACTATAAAATCCATGTTGACTGTGGTCTGAGAGTTTGCGTTGAAGACAAATGTATTTTTTTTTTTCCAAAAAACGAAAGAGAGTTGCGTGTGAATCAAGGATCTCTTGCAAAAAGGAGAAAATCACCATCTCTGACAAGAGTGATGTCGTCAATTTCGGCTCCTTCTCTCGTAAGTACTTTAGTTGGGACGAAACCCATCTTTTTCTCACCAATTTCCAATAGCTCTTCCATTGAATTCGGTAATAATATCACTTTTCCACGGGTTTCACCGTTTTCCGGCGAACTAATCGTCACTCTCGCCGGATAAAACATACTTCCTCCTCCTGTAGGAACAGCTGGGCTTCTTGAAGGTTCCCCTCCATCATCAGCTGTAACAAAAACGCACATAAAAAACCAAGTTTTTGAGTTTCGCTAAAGGCCTTGATACCATGTCGAAAACTAACTAAAATAAACAGAACAATGTAATGAAATTTGTGAATTGTATGCAAGGATGGCTCTTGTTATGTGAAAAGGTCTGAAAATTATGGTTACGTGACAAGAAAGCAACGAGTATTAGAGATCAAATGGAGAGGTGAGGCGGGTTTACCGGTATTTGCAGCGGAAATGAATCCGAAGAGCGAGTTTCTGAAGTTATTGAGTTTCCGTCTCTGAGAAACCACAAGCTGACCTCCCTCTAAGACGAGAGGCATTTCTCCTGAATGCATTGTAGGCTCACTGCTATACTTCATCAATGGCTTCCCTGTGACAGGAACCTGAGGTATTCCAGGGACAGGTTTCGGTTTCTTCTCCACTGGCCTGTGATTATGAAACAAGGTTTTGATTTCTTCATGCCCTTGATGCTCGGCAAGACCACGAGGAGTCCACCCGTAAGAATCCGGCCTGTCCAAATCAGCACCTTGGTCTAGTAAGAACTTTACAATCGCCAAGTGTCCTTCTGAGACTGCTCTGTGTAAGGCTGTGGTTCCGTTTCCGTCAGGGAGTGTGACGTCGCCGCCATATTTGATTATGTCTTTGAGTGCGTCTAAGCTGTTCTTTTCCACGGCTAAGCATGCGAAATAGCTCACTGAGTCTAAGCTTAACTTTGCTCCGTTTTCTGCAAGGAGTTTAGCAATTTCGCTATGTCTCCCAATGATTGCTTCCCACAAGGGTACATTACCTTCTGAATCTGTAAACAATGTACGAGCCACCGATAAATTAGTTTTTTCTTTCAATCCAATAAAATGATCCTAGCTAATTTACCTAGTGAGACATTTTTTACCACTTACCTCTAATGTTAGGATCTGCTCCATGTTCGAGAAGTAAAACAACACAATAATGGCTTCCTTTTGATGCTGCTATATGCTGAGATATACAGATAAGAAACATAGAGAGTAAGCAAATTTTGTTTTGGCACTAAAAAGAGGATGATGGTATATATTATATACAGAGGAAGGTTGAGGCTTACCAACGCAGTTCGCCCGTTCTTATCCATTTCATTAGGGCTTGAGCCTCGACTTAGTAACTGATGCAGCAATAAATCGTCTCCTCTGGCTGCAGCAAAACATAAGCTGAGAGGTAAATCCATTTTCCCTTGAGCCAACATGTGTTCTGTATCAGCCAAAATGCCTTTCATCACTGGATCTTCTGAGTCTTTTAAATGCTGCATAAACCAGAACATATCTGTTATGGGACTAGTCTTTTTCACATTTTGTTGTTTATAACGAAATCAAACTGGTATTGAGTGTCAACATGTTGGAAAAAAAACTGTTTAACAAATCGAAAGGGAGAGAGGATTCATACATACCTGAAGAAGATTATTCATGATTATTGCTCCATCTCCTACATTTGCCTGAACAAGATTTAAGAGTACTGTACGGTTCAGACGAAGCAACTGGCTCAATCGCTTGGTACGAACAGTAAACAGCTGCGGTCTGTAACATAGGACCCCAACTTCACCAAAAACATTTCCTCTCTGTGCTTCACTAACTACCTGTAAAGAACACATACACAAACATTACAAAATATGTTTTGGTTTTTCAATCGCAACGATGTTAAATTTCTTTAAAAGACTTAAAAACGGTATAATAAAAACTAGACTTGCCTGCTCCACTCCATTTACACGTGCAATTATGTCCTGAAGGATAAAAAGGAATGTGTCAGGAATAATACAAGATGTGACGCATATATATTTTGTGAAGTTAGAAAGAGTATTAAAGCTATTCAACTGATTTACGCAAGACACTTACAACAGCTCCTGTCACCAATATGTAAAAGTCCGTTGGTGCTTCATTCTGCAAAATCACATCTTCTTTGGGAGGAAAATACTCTGCTTTCATCTCGGTGACCTACAAAATACCATAAGTGAAGGCTTAATGTGAATAAAAAAGTGACCACTTTTAGCATACGGGGCTCCTTGCGCTATGGGAAACGTACCAACTGGAAAAGAAGATCATTGGAGATTCCATGGAACAAGTAGATTTTGTCAACAACTTCATAGAACAGGTAATGCGATATGCTGGAGCGAATAGCTTTGGGAAGGGAATCGATGATTTCTTGCTGCTGTAAGCCTTCTGAATCAGTTCTGTACCTCAAACACAAATGAGCAACCATCTGATCCTGCAACCGCACTGGTAGATTGTTCCTCTGACCAAACCCTGAGGCGGCTTGGATTGTATCTCTCTGAAATAAATGCAAATGCAATAAGACTCATGTAACTCCACTGATACCAGTTT
Organism: Turritis glabra; assembly: GCA_900406565.1. Taxonomy (NCBI): domain Eukaryota; kingdom Viridiplantae; phylum Streptophyta; class Magnoliopsida; order Brassicales; family Brassicaceae; genus Turritis; species Turritis glabra. The sequence goes on from OVBN01000188.1 coordinate 1,274,372, forward strand.
ATTGTTCAGAAAAGCACACAGATATGATTCGTCCTTACGATATGACATAAGAAATAACTGTACCAGTAGCTAGAACTTACAAATTTTCTGGTGCGGCCGGTCACATGAACCACCAAGTTGGTCATATTACCAATTATATATGCTGATAATCCAAGATTAAAAACCATGTAGCAAAGAATGAAAGTCATCTCTCTTGAGTTAACACCATGTATATCACCATAACCTGTTGTGGAGAAAGTAGTTATGGACCAATACATCGCCGTGTTATACCGCACTGCAATAGGAGACTGTTTCCAATTTTCATCGGTTAATGCCATAAATGTCTTGGAAGGGTCAGGGTAATGTGCAGCAATGGAATAGAGGAAGCAGGCACCACAATGAATCACAAAAAGAGTAACCTGCATTACCAAATCAATACTGTAAATTGACAGCTAAAAACTGGTCATTTGAAAAAGAAAAAAAAAAAAGAGTGTAAAAACAAGTAGACATAGCTACTTACAAGGAGAAGCTTCGTGCAGCGAACCCAAAAGTAGCTGTATTTCCTATCTTTCTCTAACCTGAAGACAAGAGCCCAATGTCATACTCACCATAGAGAATAATGGATTCAAGAAACTGAGCTACATAATAATTCAGTTTAAATAAGCAAATATCATTAGGTTCATTTGAATATGTAAGCATATATCTTAAACCGGCCAAAGCCATAAATGATACACTAGTCCAAACTCACCTAGCAAAACAATTACTGACCCTCCGGAGACGCCATAGACGTAGCATACTGAAAATTCCATATCCCTGAATACTCTCATGAAGCAAACTCCCGAAACTTTCGTAAGGAAATGTGGATACGACATCAAAAACCAACCAAGTGGACGCATATCTCCAAGCTATTCTCTTTGGATCATCGATAAGGAGATAAGTTACCTTGTCCAAGAAGGCAACGAAAAATGTCAAGATAATATCAACAGCGAAAAACCCGTTGACGATGTTATCGAGAATACTGAGAGGTGCTCTTGGCTTTTGCAGAAACCCAAATTCAAAAGGCGATGCCCAAGCTGTGTAGAGCACCAAAAACACCAAAAACGTCTCCCAAGCTCTGAGAATTCACAATTACACAGCTTGGTGAGGGATACTATCTCAAACACCATCGCTATGTAGCCAATACATTAGTGGGAACATTCACTAATCATACGCATAGTTCGATTTTCTAACATCATATATATATATATACGTGCGAATATACATAATCAAGCCAAATCTTTAGAATGCAATGAGTATAGGTTTCTACCAAATGTACATGTACACATGCATCCAGAATCGAAATATTTAGAATTTTCGATGGAAAACCCTAATTTTGCGATAAAACGAAAACAGAATCGGACCTGTAACGAGGATCAAAGGGAGAGACGATGAAGCGACGGAGAATGACGTCACGAGAGGAACGACAGTTGGCTCCAAGAGAAGGAAGAAGGCCTTTGCTGATGCTGTACTGACTCATCGTTCCGTCGCGAGACAAATGGTCAGCTACATCATCCTCCGATTCTTTGTCTCTTCCTCCTCCTCCGCCTCCACCTCCTTCTCCGTCGTCCTTCACACCCCAAAACCATACCTTCTTCTTCTCCATCCAGATCTCTCTCTCTCTCTTCTTACAAAATCCCTTGCAAGGTTTGAGATCTCCTCCGAATTCGCCGGTTTCTAATTTCCTTTTTATATCCTTTTTTTGTTACGTTTCTTTCTTTCTTTCTTCTTGTGGGTCCCAAGACGGAACTGTTTTTCCCTCCTTTTTTTCTCTCCGGAGCCACAAAAATAGCAAGTAAATTTCGGTGGGCATAGTAAATAGTGATCATAGAAAATTTTCAAAATTAACAAATTTGCATGTTTATTACCATTTTGTTCTAGGAACAGAATATTATCTATAGATTTTGGTTGTTTAGGAATTAGGATTGACACAAGCAATTGAATTCGGTTTTTTAAGCATGTCATGACTTTGACATTGGTGCGGTATGAGTTTTTTTTTTGTGTGTGGTAAAAAATGAAACTATATAATTAAAAGCAATAGAACATCTTGACAAGAAACGTTGGTACGGTTAGAGATGACAGTTCAGTATAATATGATTTTTGAGAGATGTTAGTACATTAAATAGTATTTTAAAAAGTCAAACATTTGTATAAAGTTGAAAAACAATTTGTTTCAAAAAAGTTTAGAAAATTGCAAACTTAAAGTATTTATTCACTTACGTTTTAAAACTATTTTTAAACTAAAATTCTAAATAATATAAAATAAAAATAATTTTACGGCCTTTATAACGCATTAAAACTATGATGATATAAAACTGGTGGTACAAAACTTTGGCCGTCAAATTTTTTTTTATGTTTTGTACAGTTCACTCCATATTACCTCTCTTATTATCGCATTAAAATGATGATGATATAAAATTCACTTACATCAAATTTTTTACCGTCTCACTAAATGGTTACATGGAAGGTGACACTGACACAACATTACCTCTCTTTACCGCCATTTATGTACACGAGTTTCAGCTGGTAATGTTGGGTGGGATGTGTGCCACAAAATGTTGACAACACCGACCGTGAGTCGTCTGGTCTGACCAAAATGGTTAATGGTGTTAAGTTGAAGTCCGTCATCAAATTTTTATATATATCACCTGCACGAGGACCACGCTTTACCCCCACATATCGGGCTTACATGATTTCGCCAATGATTTGCATCCTTACTTGTCGGTAGTGGTGCCTTTTATCATCAATGTTGCACGTGTGTAGCAAATGCAACTTCCATAGTTTATTTATGGAATGCATCAGAATTGTCAACAACCACTGCATACACACACCACATTCAACCTTTATTAATGCATCTAAGATCCATTAGGCATTGGTTTGACCGGGTTGTTTAAATGTCACCATTAATAAAGTGTAATACTTGTCTCTTCATGATTTGTTGTATATGCTAATGTTATTGCACTTTGGGTGCTGATGTGACACTCCAACCCGTGTCCAAAATATCACATGAAAAAATGCTAGAGTTTTATTCAATAAATGTCTATTAAAGGTCTTTGAAAACAACAACAATAAATGTATCTTTAAAACTCTAAGTTGAAATAATTGAAGTCCAACTGAAATAATAAACTTAAAAGGAAAAAGAGTTTTAAACGGAAAACTAAAAGAAACATTGAAACTCCTCCTAAAGCACCTTTACCAACACCACCTGCTCCGCACCTAGTCTTCATCTGCATTCATTTTCTGGAGGCGTGAGCAACATAGCAACAAGTTACTTAGTGAAGGCGATCCTTCTTGCCCACATGATCCATGATCCATAGAACCAAAAGGGACACACAAGTATCACATAGACATAGTGATGCAGCACCGCCTTAACATCTTTAACAACTTTTTCTTATTTAGACTTTTCTTTTATTTTCAGACTTCTCAAAACTAATATCGGTTTAGTCTTTTCTTTTTTAGAATTCTTATTCCTTTTTGTTGTTGAAACATGAAACCTATATAAGGTTTACCTTAGTCTTGGTATTACGGAGCTTTTGAATAATAATTTACAGAGAATTTCTCTTCTTCCTTGCTTTGATTCGATTAGCTTCATCAAACCAAGAAGTCGGTCCTAAGAGATTTCTTTAAGTTTCTTAGTTAAGCGAAGTAGGTCTCAAGAGATTACATAAATTTCTTGATTGAGCTACAAACCCCTATCTTACGCTACGCCAGGTTGGTCTCAGAGCAAAATCTCGATAGTTAACGATGGCCAGACCACAACGTGATCCACCGCCTACGGAAGCTGAGCTCACGCGTCAAACTCTGACGCGTCTTCAAGAACAGATGCAACAACTCACGATGGCGATTCAAGCGATGGCTGGACAACAAGCGCCACCACCACAACACAATGATGTTGTTGACGATGGTGAACATGATGATGAGAAAAATCCGTTTGCAGGACAGATTCAACAAAATCTCTTTCGCCTTGAAGTCGATGAGCGTTGGGAACAGGGGTTCAAGTCTGAACTTCCTGAATTTCATGGTGATGCTACGGCTAAGGAGCTGTTAGACTGGATTGTAGTTGTGGAAGAAGTACTTAAGTTCAAGCGAATTCTGTTAGATCGTTGTGTTCCAGTAATTGCTATGCGTTTTCGAAACCGAGTCGCCCCTTAGTGGAGTCAGTTGAAGACCTCTCGAGCTCGTGCAGGGAAAGCAAACATTGTGTCTTGGGAAAAATTAAAGAAACACTTGCGCAAGACGTTTTTGCCATTCAATTACGATCACCTTATGTTTCAGCGCTTGCAGAATTTAAGACAGAGTTCTAGTTCAGTGGAAGAATATTCTACAGGATTTTTTTTTCTACTCACACGTATTGATCTTAGGGATTCAGAGCAACAGTTGGTGGCTCCTTTTGTTGGTGGGTTGCAACAGCAAATTCAACACACTTTGAATTTGTATCATCTGCTATCTGTTTCAGAAGCTCATCAACAAGCGTTAACCATTGAAGCTCAAACTAAAAGTAATTTTTCTGCATGAGGAATTACGAAGGCAAGTTGAAGAGCTGGTTTCTAAGGGATTTTTGCGTGAGATTTTAAGTCCATGTGCTGTTCCAGCTTTGTTGATACCTAAGAAAGATGGTTTTTAGCGTATGTGTGTGGATAGTCGTGCTATCAATAAAATTACGGTACGTTATCGTTTTCCTATTCCTCGACTTGATGACTTATCGGATCAAATAGGTGCTGCGCCAATTTTTTCCAAGCTAGATTTAAAGAGTGGCTATCATCAAATTCACATTCGGCCAGGCGATGAGTGGAAAACTGCATTCAAGACACGCGAGAGTTTATTTGAGTGGTTGGTTATGTCTTTTGATCCTCTAACGCGCCCAACACATTTATGCGTGTTATGAACCAAGCTATCCGAGCTTTTATAGGTAAATTTGTCGTCGTTTACTTTGATGACATTTTAATTTTCAGCTTAACTTGGGATGCTCCTTTGAAACATTTACGAGAGGTCCTATTAGTGTTACGACAACATAAGCTTTATGCCACTATGAAAAAGTGTGAATTTGGTTATGCTGAAGTACATTTTTTGGGCTACATTTTGTCAGCAACGAGTCTCGCTGTCGATCCAAATAAAGTCTCGGCTATAAGTTCATGACCGATCCCAAAAACATTGACTGACACTCATAGTTTCCATGGCTTAGCGTCTTTCTACAGACGTTTTGTCCCTCAATTTAGTAGTCTTATGGCTCCTATTACTGATTGCATGAAGACTAGTACGTTTGTTTGGACTCCAGCAGCAACGGCAGCATTTGAACTAGTTAAACAAAATCTTGTGTTAGCGCTGATATTGCCTCTTCGTGAATTTTCCTTGGTTTTTGAGTTGCATTGTGACGCTTCTAAAACAGGAATTGGTGCAGTCCTAAGTCAACGCCAATGCCCTATCGCCTTCTTTAGTGAGAAATTGGCTGGTGCTCGCTTTCGTTATAACACTTATGATATTTAATTCTATGCGATCATTCAAGCAGTTTAACATTAGAGACATTACCTATTCCACAAGAAATTTGTTCTTTACAGATCATGATGCACTTAAACACTTAACAAGTCAAGAGAAGCTTTCTTCACGTCATGCTTCTTGGGTCTCTTATCTGCAGCAATTTAGCTTTGTGATCAAGCATACTTCGGGTGTATATAATCGTGTCGCTGATGCCTTGAGTCGTAGGCACTCCATGCTAGCTGTTCTACGTGTTTTAGTTCCAGGATTCAGTTCGTTTGTGGATTTATACCCCACTGACTCTTTCGTTGGGCACATCTTTGAAGAAACAATTGCTGGACAAAACTCGGTTTATGCCATTCATGATGGGTTTTTGTTTCGTGATTCACGTTTGTGTGTACCAGACTGTAGTCTTCGACTATAACTCATTTCTGAACTACACAATGAAGGTCATGTAGGTCGAGACCGAACTCTACAGCTGGTTTCTTCATCGTATGTTTGGCCATCTCTTCGACATGACGTTGAAAGATTTGTTGAGCGCTGCATCACTTATCAGAAGTCCAAAGGACATGCTTCGAATGCTGGTTTATATTTACCCCTACCGATACCGACACAGCCTTGGACATATATAAGCATGGATTTTGTGATGGGTCTTCCTCGAACTCAACGGGTTTTTGACTCAATTTTTGTCGTTGTAGATCGCTTTTCAAAGATGGTTCATTTCATCCCCAGTAAGCGCACTACTGATGCTGTTCAAGTAGCAACTCTGTTTTTTCGGGAAATATATCGGTTACATGGTCTACCTTCCTCCATTGTTTCGGATAGAGACTCGCGTTTTCTTGGTCATTTTTGGCGGTCTTTGTTGAAGATGTTGAATACAAGTCTTAATATGAGTTATGCGTGTCATCCCCAAATGGATGGTCAAACAGAGCTTACTAATCGTTCATTGGGAAATCTTCTTCGTTGGTTGGTGGGTAAGAAGATTAAGTCTTGGGATTCTCATTTGCCTCAGGCTGAATTTGCCCACAATCATGTTGTTAACCGCAGTTCAGGCTTTAGTCCATTTCAGATCATTTACAGTTTTTCCCCTCGGGCTCCTGTGGATCTGTCCTCCCTGCCAAATCGTACTAGAACTCATGGTACAGCTGCTGACTTTGTCGAAAACATACAAAAAATACACCAGCTAGCTCATGACAACTTGGAGACGTCAACTCAGAAATACAAATCAGCGGCTGATGCGAAACGTCGAGGCCTTGTTTTTGAAGAAGGTTATCTTGTGTGGGCTGTTTTTACCAAGGATTGTATGCCTGCTCGAGCGTATAACAAGTTAAAGGCAAAGAAATTAGGTCCCCTTGAGGTTTTCGAGCGTATTAATGATAATGCATATCGTGTACGTCTTCCACCTGATATCAACACTTCAAATAGTATCTCTCTCGCTTTATTCCTGCAGAGTTATACCCGATTCGAGGACGAATCTTTCAAACCCGGAGGGACCTGATGCAGCATCGCCTTAACATCTTTAACAACTTTTTCTTATTTAGACTTTTCCTTTATTTTCAGACTTCTCAAAACTAATGTCAGTTTAGTCTTTTCCTTTTTAGAATTCTTATTCCTTTTTGTCGTTGAAACCTAAAACCTATATAAGGTTTACCTTAGTCTTGGTATTACGGAGCTTTTGAATAATAATTTACAGAGAGTTTCTCTTCTTCCTTGTTTTGATTCGATTAGCTTCATCAAACCAAGAAATCAGTCCTAAGAGATTTCTTTAAGTTTCTTATTTGAGCGAAGTAGATCTCAAGAGATTACATAAATTTCTTGATTGAGGTACAAACCCCTATCTTACGCTACGCCACATAGAATAGTCAAAACAAAATGTTTTTAATTAATCTATCAATCATTCATCATAAAAAAAAAATCAAAGCACAACTAAAAGTTTAACAAACATCTGATGTGTGTGCATGTCTCCATCTATCACTCGTCAGCCATTAAAGCCGTAGCATAACCCAAACACACTATGCATCCTAGACTAAACAAGCAATCCTGCAATATACCTAACCTGACTATATTCATAAGCTAAACCCCTAACATCTCATCTCATCACTTTCTCTATCACCCTATCACATCTCCAACTCTTTAACAATCTAGCATATCTCTAGATTCTCACACAACAACACACATCACATAGTCTCATACTTATCAATACATCACATAGTCTCAAGCAACACATATCATCTAATTACACTAGCTCTACACAATACAAGCATGAAACCTAGAGGACACTATAGATCCACAAGTCAATGTCCTCACCCTAGCGATAACGAGAGGGATCTTACGGATTCAGCGACTAAGCTCTCTTCTCGGCAACTCATAACTCTTCCTTTCACTCTTCACACGACAGATCTTTTTATCTCTCTCTCACTAAACCGATCTCTCTCTCTCTCACTAAACACCTCTCTCTCTCTCACTTTGAGAATCCAGCCGTTACAAATCGCAATGGAATAGACAAATGGGAAACAACTATTGCTGATGAAGATTGTTCCATTTCATTCTAACTAACAAATCCCGCCACGGTGGTTGTCAGTGCCGAGGTTGTAACAATAAATAACTAAGGCTTTTCGGGGAGAACGAGACTACTTCTTTATTAACGATGAACGAGATCAGTGGTTTATAGAGAGGTCGGCAATTACATATAATCAGCCGATCGGAAAACTCAAGTACAGAACGGAAAACAGGAAGTAAGAGGCAAATGAGCTAGGCACGATTCTCCCTAATATTCTCTGGGTAATAATACTTATGGTCCCAATCCTTTGTCTAACAGTCGCTCCCGCTATCTATAGGATGGTCTTGAGACCTAGAGTTCTTTATGTCCTCCTTGCGAGTTTCCTATTTTTTCCTCCAAGGGTGGCGGGCCGATTTCTCAATGGGTCGAACCTCCTGTTGGCGGGCCGATCCTATTGTGCCTAACGGGCCGAACTGATGTGGTGGGCCGATTTCAGCAGAAGGCCTTCCTTTCTAATCAGTCTCTGTTTGGATCGAAGTGGCATGAGGGGCTATATCCCACACTGGTGTAAGAGTCTTGAGAGTTGCGTTAGCATCAGTAGTCTTGGATGTGCATCTATTTATATAATCATTTTCAATATGGATTAGATGCTTTAGCTTTCCCTAAATATATATTCCAAAAGATTGTTCCTCCTAAATCCTAATTTTCTTGCCGAGATATTTGGTTACAATTTTAGTCCGTAGCTCTCTTGTTTTCCACCGTAGCTAGCAAATACGTTTTGACTAGAGGCGTGACATCTGTCGAAGAAACGAATTGAAGAAATAATAATGGAAATCGTTAAGTAGAGGAAGATATGCGACGGAGAGAATGAGGAAGACGGCAGTGGAAACAACGACGAATTGGTTCATAGTCGCTGGAGAAGCTCTAAACGGATACAACAACTCGGCGGAAATAAATGTTCGTTCCACTTAAACTAAAACAGATCCTAACTGGAAACTAATACAACCTAATCACATATTGATACAGAACCGGAAATGGAAAATATTACACTGTTAGAACTTTTAAGATAGGATAAGGTAGAACAATGTGAAAATAGAAAACCAAAAACTAAATCGACCAAAAATAAAATAGGAACGGTTTCAGAGTTTAGAAGTCATGAAAAAGCATAATGGCATCATCAAGTTCAAATAATGCTCCTTCTAGTTTCTTATTTGCCAGCAACGCCAACAGCCACAAAAACAATACCACTTTTTCAGCAATAAGATTCATCTTCGAACCCATCACAAAATATTTACCTTTTTAGTGAATTCAATTGATCAGTTGATCTGAGTGTGTGTGTGTGTGTGACTAAACTCTTTCTCGTAATCTAGTTCAACCTCTTCCTCGTAATCTAGTTCAGGGGGACAATTGAGACTCAAGTTTAAGGAAGCATGATACATCTCATCCAGCATTTGCTTTGACAAAATCAACTTGTTTACTTTCCACAATAGGAAGGGCATATATACTCTCGTGACCACCACGAGTTTCTATAACAACAATAACAACAAAAAATGAGAACAATGAACCTCAGATCAATCAATATTTATTTTAGTTTCAAAAAGATTTGGTTTAAGAAAAAAAATCCATACCTGCATATGCAAATATCCATCTTTCCACATTGTCAAAAGTATTTTCCATGTGTTTTTCTTTTCAATCAGTGTGGCTTCAGCAATCTTTACAGAAAATAAAAATAAAATTTGATGTTTCTAAAATGGTGTTTCTAAAAGGATGTTTCTAATAAGAACAAAACAACACAACTCAATTCGATCTACACAAAGTCAATCGATCAATTCAATATAACGAATCAATCTCCCAACAAACAAGGATCCGGCGTTCATAAAACGTGGAATCCCAGATTTACCTTGCAAGAACTTCACAAGAGAAGAGTTCTTCGCAGAGGAATGAATCAAATCGTACCACAAACCCAGAAAAGAGAGAGAAGAGTCTAACAACTTTACACAAATTCTCGATAAACTCTAAAATGATAATAATTGTTTGTTATAAACGGCAAATCCAGAGTGATGTAATCTTGACCGTTGAATCTTCACTAAATCTGCACCCTCCACGTGGCATTTCACTCCAATATGACCTTTGCTACATCAAATCCTTCCCCCCTAAGCAACCATGATCTCATGGTTGAAACCAGGAAACTTCTTAAGCAGGTCGTAAAGAAACTCCCAAGTAGCTTCAGAAGCATCCTCATTCTTCCATTTCACCAAAAATTTAGTAGCAGCTCGGCCTTGTCTATTGACCATCTTCCTTTCCAAGATACACTCAGGTTCCTTGATCAAAACATCCTGAACAATAGAAGGTAAGTGAGTAGTTACCCGGTGATCACCAACCCGAAGTTTCAACTGAGAAACATGGAACACCGGATGAATCTTGGAAGTAGAAGGTAGCTCCAGTTTATACGCAACTTTACCACACACATCAATCACTTTATATGGACCAAAATATTTGGGTGCCAACTTCTAATTGGACCTGAATACCACAGAACCCTACCTGTAAGGCTGAAGTTTGACATATACAAAATCCCCCACCTTAAAACTTCGAGCAGAACGTCTCCTGTTAACGGCTTGTTCCATCCGATGCTGAGCTCGCAGCAAGTGAAACTTCAAAATGAGTAACATATTCTCACGTTCCTCCAAACTACGAGCCACAACAGCAACTTTGGATTCACCAAGCAGATAAGGAAGATGTTGAGGTGGTGGTTGACCATATACAGCTTCATAAGGTGTCATTTGAGCTGCAGAGTGAAAGCTAGTATTGTACCAATACTCAGCCAATGGTAACCACTTGCTCTAAAGATATGGTCGATCACTGCACATACATCTCAGATAAGTCTCCAAACAACGATTAACCACCTCGGTTTGCCCATCACTCTGGGGATGATAAGCATTTGAATAGTTAAGAGCAACCCCCTGTAAAGTGAACAACTCACGCCAAAAATCACTCAGAAAAATAGAATCCCGATCACTGACAATTGAATTAGGCAATCCATGAAGCTTGAAAATGTTATCCAAGTAAACTTGAGCAACCATAGCAGCAGTATAAGGGTGACTTAAAGCCAAAAAATGAGCTGTCTTAGTCAATCTGTCAACCACAACAAGAATCACAGTTTTGCCAAACGAGGGAGGAAGATCAGTGATGAAATCCATAGAAACCTCAGACCATATTGTAGAAGGAATGGGAAGAGGCTGTAGTAACCCAGGAGATGCAGCTGTATCATACTTGCATTGCTGACAAACAGAGCAGCTGCGAATATAAGCCTGAATGTCTTTAGACATGCCTTTCCAATAAAACAAGCTCTTAACCCGTTGATGTGTTGCATCTCTCCCAGAATGGCCCCCTACACCCGAACAATGAAGCCATTCCAAAATAGAATTGCGAATAGAAATATCATTTGGCACCACCAGTTTGCTTTTTAGTCTCAAAACACCATTAGACCAAGCAAAGGGAGGTTTAGACCCAGGCTTAGCTTGTAACTGAGAAATTAAAGCTTGCACTCCCACATCAGTATCATAACTAGCTTGAATTCGCTGTATCAAATCACAATCCAAGATAGATAATGCCATATGTAAAATCTCAGAAATTTCCACCCGAGATAAAGCATCAGCCACCAAATTCTCTTTACCTTCTTTGTACTGAATTTCATAATCGAACTCCAAAAGTTTAGGAAGCCACTGCTGTTGTATTGGTGTATTCAACCTCTGCTCCAATAAGTATTTAAGACTTCTTTGGTCAGTTTTAATGATAAAATGACCATGAAGTAGGTAATGTCTCCATTTCTGCACTGCAAATATCACAGCCAATAGTTCTTTTTCATAAATTGAAAGATTGAGTTGCTTCCCTTGTAAATGACGACTGATATAGGCAAGAGGATGACCATCTTGCATCAACACTGCGCCAATGCCATACCCACAAGCATCAGTTTCAACAACAAATTGTTTGTCAAACAAAGGAAGAGTAAGAACAGGGGCTGTACACAGAGCCTGTTTCAGTGCATTAAAGGCTACTGCAGCTTCAGCAGACCAACTAAAAGCATCCTTCTTGGTTAACAAGGTCAAAGGTCTTGCAATGGACCCAAAATTCCTCACAAAGCGCCTATAATAGTTAGCCAAACCCAAGAATCCCCTCAACTGTTTCAAATTCTCAGGAATAGGCCACTTTTGAACAGCTTGAATCTTGGCAGGGTCCGTAGAAACACCATTCGCATTGATAAAATGGCCCAAGTATTCCACCTTTGAAGTAGCAAAATCACATTTGCTACGTTTAGCAAACAACTGTTGCTCCCTCATTACTTCAAAAACTCCTTTCAAATGAGATACATGGGAATCCGCAGAATCACTGTAGATTAGTATGTCATCAAAAAACACCAGCACAAATCTCCGTAAAAACTTCTGAAAAACATCATTCATTAAGCCTTGGAAGGTTGCAGGGGCATTAGTCAATCCAAACGGCATTACCCTGTATTCAAAATGACCACTATGAGTCTTGAAAGCCGTTTTAGGAATGTCATCAGGCTCCATCCGTACCTGATGATACCCAGCACGCAGATCAATCTTAGAAAACAGCGTAGAACCTCCCAGCTCATCCATAAAATCTTTAAAAAGTGGAATTGGAAAACAGTCCTTCACTGTTAAATTGTTCAAGCGCCTGTAATCCACACACAAACGCCAAGTCCCATCTTTCTTCTTAACCAACACCACCGGCGAAGCAAAAGAACTAGAACTTGGTTGGATTGTTCCTCCTACCAACATTTCTTGAACAATCTTGTCTATTTCATTCTTCTAATGAATAGCATATCTATATGGTCTCAAATTCACCGGATTAGCACCCTCAATGAGCTGTATCTTATGATTATGATGTGCACGGAAGGGTGATAATCCTTTAGGTTCTTCAAAAATATCAGCATACTCTTCTAATAAGGCTGCAATAGGAGTGGCAATGTTAGTGGATAGAGAAGACAGAGAAATCTTAGCTACCTCAGTCCTCTCTTCCATTGGTTCCTCTTTCACCTTAGTAACCATAACATTGACAGCTGCATAGCCTCTTCTTTCACCTTTTGCAACTTTTCTGTTTTAATTGTCCTCACATATTCAGGATGAATACCATGAATATCAACTTATGTTGTTCTCACCAAAACTTCATAGTGAACTCCTTGAAATCCCAAGTAATTGGACCTAATGGTTTCAACCATTAAATCCCCGACACAGCATCAACACCAGATAAAGGAATAACCATAAAATCCGCATAAAAAGTTGTATGACGAAAGAGCAATTCCAACTTTTCAATTCGAGTCAACACCTTCATATCATTACCATCAGCCACTCTCACTCGTGCATTGTTCCCTGGCAATAGCATGCAACCCAACCGTGTTGTGACTTGAGTATCCAGAAAATTGTGTGTAGAACCAGAGTCCACCAACATATATAAGGCACGCTTCTTATGAATACATTTCACTCGCATAGTGCTATAGTAAGAGATTCCTGACATTGCATTAGCAGAAATCTGAGCAATCTCACCAACTGGTTCCTGATTCTCTTTTTCTTCATCGACATACTCCAGCACCTCCTCATTCTCCACATCCATATAGAACAACTGACCTCGTTTATGAACCTTAACATGAGCCGGTGAAAAAGGTTCATCATAGTGAAAGCACAACTCCTTAGCTCTCCTCTCATTCATCTCTTCAGTAGATAAAAACTTCTTTGGAGGAATAAAAGTATCCTTAGGCGGCTCTGGGAACACAGGTTTGCCCCACTTCTGCTATGTGTCCTTGAAAGGCAATAAACCTTTAGTTGGAGGTCTATTAGCAGTCCAAGAATTTAAAGGATTCTTCCGGGGATGCGCAGCTTCATAGAGACGTCCCAACACTAAACACTGCCTCACCGTTACAGGTTGGAACATTCTGATATACATCTATGTATCTGTCCTCAGTCCAGCCAGATAAGAACTCACCAAATGAGCTTCAGGTAAATTGACACGAGTTCTGATATTCTCAAATTGAGTGTGATATGCCATTATACCATCAGTCTCCTGTAACTTCTTTAATTATGCAATAGGATCATCCCAAAATTCTTCAAACCTCTCCTGTAACATCATTTTATAAGATAACCAGCTCCATCTTTCCAAATTCACCATTCCAGGTGATAGTAAAGACTGATGCCACTTAGCAGCCACCCCTTCCAAATGAATAGAAACCATCGAAACTTTCATCTCATCAGGTGTATGATCAATCACAAAGAACTGTTCAACCTTAAAGAGCCATTCCTTCAAATCTTCAACATTAAATTTAGGAAAATCTAGCCTAGCGAATCGTGTAATATTCACATAAGCATTAGATGAACTAGCTTTCATACTCGTGATTGGATCTGGAGTAAAACTCGCGGAAGCAGGAGTCGAACGCTGTGAAGGACGCATCTCGGAACCAGATGACAAATTCATCTCAGATTTCATATGAATCGCTTCCAACATCTCTTGTAATTGTTTCTCCATGCGCTCACTGTGCTCCGCAAGCTTCGTTGCGAGCGTTGCCTCCAAATTTCCGTTCAATTTCTCCATACGCACATCCACATCGGCATCCGCCATCTCCGTCATCAAATTTTTTCTTGCTTGAGCTCGAGTTTCCATGCGATAGCTTCCGAGAATCGTTTGAGCTTCTAATACCTTTGATAAGAACAAAACAACACAACTCAATTCGATCTACACAAAGTCAATCAATCAATTCAATATAACGAATCAATCTCCCAACAACAAGGATCCGGCGTTCATAAAACGTGGAATCCCAGATTCACCTTGCAAGAACTTCACAAGAGGAGAGTTTTTCGCAGAGGAATGAATCAAATCATACCACAAACCCAGAAAAAAGAGAGAAGAGTCTAACAACTTTACACAAATTCTCGATAAACTCTAAAATTATAATAATTGTTCGTTATAAACGGCAAATCCAGAGTGATGTAATCTTGACCATTGAATTTTCAGTAAATCTGCACCCTCCACGTGGCATTTCACTCCAATATGACCGTTGCTACATCAGTTTCTATATTAATCAGTAGAAATGGCCTTTTAAACTTATCAGTCTCAACAAAACGCCCTTCTTGTGATAAGTATCTGAACATTCTGAAAGCTTCTTACCGTATCTTCGCATAACCAGTGCTTCCATCTAAAAACATTTCAAAGATCTCATTTTTCAGTTTCAGAGATATTTCAAGAAAGGAAAAAATATGATACATACCTCATCTTTCTGTGCTACGCTGATAATGAATTTGAAATCTGCAAACGAAATATCGAGATAAATTTTAAGGAAGTTTTTGTTGACCACAAAAAAAAAAAAAAAAAAATTATAAGGAAGTTTGAATCCAAGAATCAGTTGACCAGATTTTCGATGGAATTACTGTACCAACTATGTATGAATCATCTATTTCTGTTACAAATGCTGGTAGATATGAAGACGTAGAACTCAATTGGTCAAGGCATGCTTCAACTCGCTCTTGTAGCATAATGCGACCTGCTTCCGTCTTTATTATCTCTTCATAAACGGAACCAACTGACATTGGAACTGAAAAGATGCAATGTTTCAAAGATTAAAGCAAATTCAGTTATTCAACAGAATCACACCAGTAACAATGGAAACTTCAATTAATTTTGTTATGTTGAGATAATGGAAATGAGTTAGCATCTCGGATATTACCTGACTTGTCTGTTGTGACCTTCTTCTCCTGAGATCTTCCTACTTCTAACATTGCCCTCAAGACAGTGGCACATCCTTCATACCTGCGCTCGTTCACTATCTCCACACACGCCTTAAAAAAAGGAAACAGGTGATCAAAAAATTCTTAATAGTGATGGAGTCAAAAAGATAAATTTGGAAACCAAGATGTCAAGTGCCAATGAACAAGAGCTTTCTGGTTCATCAAACAATCTCAAAGAGAAACACGGGTAACTAACCTTATCTCTAAGGCGGCGGATGAACTCCCCGTAATTAGGACGCCAAATTATTTCATTGCTCGGATCTGATGCGTCCACATCACGTTTACGCAGAAACATCAAAACAAAAGGTATTCAGTGCTACATCATTAAGAAATGCATGCTTATAAGATATCCAAAAACTGGTTATGGTAAGAATGCTGAAACCTTCCCCTTAGCGATGTTGCTATCATTATCTGCTAGAGATGAATTTGAAACTTGTTCGAATATAAGTGGAAACCTTAATGCCTCAACTGGAGTAGCTGCTTCAAGAACACGTTCCTCTAAGCTTCCCGGTTCTTTAAAAATCTGCACAATTTCCAAGAAATTGTTTATTAATAGTGAAAAGAATAACAATCAAACTGAGAGTCATGTCGAAGCAATTGAAAGGTATGATAACCAATAAACTGATATATCCGACAATGTATAGAGCTGTTGGTTTTCCAATTGATATACCATACACCAGAAAGGCTTATTAATTACCTTGGCAGCTTTAGAGCCTCTTTTCTTTGGAGTCGGCCCTTGTTCTTTGTTTTCAAGAACCGGTTCAGGAGAAGGAATGCGCTCACAAAACGTGCAGCAACCAATTTCTGAAGAGATTCTCTGATTTCTTCTGAACCTGTTTTGTTTTTTTTGATAAATTTTCTTTGATCTGTTCATTTATGAAAAACGTATGTAACAGATAACCATCCAATTGGTTTGACGCACTCTTGTAATCAAAATGAGATACACAAAGACCAAAAACCAAAGCCTACAATGAGAGTAAACCCTGGCAATACAACACAAGAGATACATAATTAGATAACTTCGACTCACCTCTATCTCTTTCTATCAGCTGTCCCAAGGTAAGCCTACCGTTACTAAGTAAACTATCAATAACTGCGCCGCACTGTACATACATATTGATCAAACGTATAAAATTGGTATGTCTTGAAGCATAACCAACTAAGTGAACAAAAAAAACCAGGAAAAAACCAACTAAGTGAAAAACTGAACATAATGATGAAGAAGCAGGAATATAAAACCTGAGTCCCAAGTTCTTCGTTTACAACCCTCGAAAACTTGTTATACCTCACACGATGAAGAATGTTGTTAAACAGCACAAGGCACTGTACAATAGCTTTGCTCTCGGACCCATCTACATGTCAAGAGGATTTGAAGAGAAACACCAACAAGGAAACCAGACTAACCAGGCGGTTCAAGAGAACAAGCTTGAACGCAATTGTGCTGAATCAAGAGGTACAAGATATCTTTCACTTTGTTATGATTGATGTTGTCAGATTCCGCTAAACGGCAAATTTCTCGCAAGGAAAGAGGTCCTCTACGGAGAAGGCATTCGCAGACTTTCAGCCAGAAAAAGAAAAACCAAACCCATCATTCAAAATTCATTATAGAGAAAAAATACATTCATACATAATCTCAGTAGGGTTTCAATTTATACCGATACTACAGAGCCGAACTGGATGGTGATGATGTGGACGGCGTAGACGATGCCAAACTCAGTCGTAGCCATGATTATTGGTCTTTTTCGCAAATTTCATACACGATTGCTTAAAAGAGGAAAATTCTCGAAGATATACCTTCTTTTCCGATTGGATGGAGGGAGAAAGTGTCAAAACCCTTAAGGGGTTTCGCCGGTAGCGGGAGATTTGAAAGATCGTAAAGTTAAAAAGCTTTCACCCGGTGGTGAGTTTTAACCTAAAGTATTTTACTTCCCTTACTCTTATTGCATAATATCCGAACCGGAATTCGATCCGAAAAACCTGATCCGAATTCGAATCCGAAATTTTAAAATATCCAAACGAGTCATAAAATTCAAGATCCGAAAACCAGAATTCGAACCCGACCCGAATCTGTACCCGAACCCAAACAGATACCCGAATATATCCACAATATAAGTACATAATAATATTTATATTTATAAGAACCTAAGTGCCCAAAATATTCGAATTTTCAAATATTTTGGATATTTTTTGTATTTAAACTATTTTTGAATAAATTTGGGTAAAAAATACTCGAGATTTTAGATATTTTAAGTATTTTCGAGTAGTTTAGGTACAAATGTTTTGGTATTTATGAAGTTTGGGTAACCCGAATCTGAATCCGAAATACGTGACATGAATCCGATCCAAACTCGAAACATAAAATTATCCGAACGGATCTTATACCTCTAAACCTGAACTACTTTACTCGAATCCGAACGGATACCAGAACGCCCATCCTAGTGTTTTATATATCAGTTTTTGTTTTTTTACAAGATCATAATAACGGCGTCGTATAACACTGATAATAACTTTTTCAGGTAAAATTAAAAAGATTTTAATCTCATTCGCCTTTTTTGCTCACACTTCAATCTATTTAGCCCTCTTTATAAAAATAAATTTTTTAATTCATTTTTTTAATTCAGATAAATAGTAAATGACAAATTAACCTAATAAGATTGAATTATTTACAACCCAACTTCATTTTGGATCCAACTCAATTTCGGATCCTCTTTATTTTCTCAAAATTGAAACAGACTCAATTTTCCTTAAAACCTAAAACCTTCTTCCTCTTTTTTTTCTCCACGACCACGCGATCTCCACTCTCGCCGCAGACTAACTTCATTTTTCCTTCTTCTTCCTTCTCCTTCTTCTTCCTTCTTCCTTCTTCCTTCTTGGATCTTTCCTTCTTCTTGGTTCTCTCGTTTCTCTGGGCAAAGTCTTTCTCGCCGCCGACCAAAACTTTCTCAACGTCGACCAATCTTCTTCTTCCTTCTTCTACATTCTTCTTCCTTCTTCTTCCTGATTCTTTCTTCTTCCTTGTTCTCTCGTTTCTCTGGACAAAATCTTCTCAGCCACCGTGAATCCGCCGTCCTTGGTTTGTCAGCCGCCATTTTGTCCTCTCAACCGCCGCCGGTCATTGTAAGCTTTATTTTCCCTATTCTCTTTGTTCCGTTTGTTTGATTCCCAATTTTGATTGGTTGTCTTGGATTTAGTTTTGTGAATTGTGTGAAACGGATTTGAGTTTATGTGATAGCTCTTCCTATTATCTTCAAGTTGATCGATTTGAGGATTTGATTTAGTTCTGTATTTACTTGGATTTGATTTAGTTCTGTGTTTACCATGACTTGTAGCATAGTAGTGTGTTAATATGGTTGGTATCTCACCATACGAATTCATATGTTGTTGATAGAGAAAAACGTTACAGATTTATTACTTTCGAAGAGTTTACTATTCTTTAGCTTTCGAAGAGTTTACAGATTAAACGTTACAGATTGTATAGAATTGTATAAAATTTAAATTTATATGCTATTCTTTAGCTTTTATAAGAAATAAGATTATTTGATTCACTACAAAAGCATAATTGCATGGCTTATCAACTACTCGCTATATTGTTAATCGCATAACTTCTCACTTCTCAGTGCATGTGAAGTATTTTATTTGTGAATCATATATCAATGATGATCGCTGGTTCACATTGTCTTAAATTTCACTTTGAATTTGGCGTTTCAGGTACAATGGTTAAGACTAGAGGAGGATGTAATGCAGGAGGTAGCAAAAGATCATCATCTCCTAGAAGGTCTAAAAGACTGAAGCAATCAGAGATACCAGCTGCAAATATCGAGGCTGATGTCGGGGAAGATCAAGTGAAGACGGTTCCAGTGAATTTGTCACCTATCCATGATGTCTCTGAGGATCCTGTCTCTGACCCTGATGCATTGAAGGTAATTAATTAAGTTTAGTACAACAAAGTACTAATAGGTACAACTATGTTGTGGTTCTAGTTATTTTTGTAAAACTGTGTTTGTATTGCAGGATATGGAGGAGGACAGCCAACCTCTTCAACCTGAGAAGTTTTTCTTTAGTCACAAAGACTATGGAAAGAGTTGCAAGTTATCTACACGGTGTAGCATTGCTAAAACGATGAAGGCCTTAGAAAAGCTTGACAAGTCGGAAATGAAATGGTTTACAGACCACAAGCAGTTCAAGCACATATGGCACTTGGCTAGGCAAGGGAATAATAAGCTGACCGGTATATGGATGCTCCTTCTGCGTGCTGTTTCTACATAAAAGAAGAGGGTTTGCTGGTTCGTGGTGAATGGCGTTCTAATACGATATTCAATGAGAGAACATGCTCTCATCACGGGTTTTGATTGCCATGAGTATGATTCAGGTTTTAATGAAGAGAACTTTGGTAGCTACGATTTTGTGGAGAGGGTCTTTGGATCTAAAAATGTAAAAGTGAAGGATGTGCAAAAGAAGCTTCAGTCAATGGATGATAAATGTAATGGAGATCGCTTGCAAGTGGCTGTCTTGTACGTCCTAAGCACGGTTATAAAAGGAAGGAGGAAGTATAATACCATATATCCTTTTATTCTAAAGTCAGTGAACAACTTGAAAGCTATAGAAACTTTTCCTTGGGGGCGGCTTACTTTTGAAGATAATATGAAAGAGATCGATCACACGTTGAAGCATTTGGATGGCAAAGTGCGAGATGACTATTTATTTCCAGGGTTCATAATTTCTCTTGAGGTAAAAATGAAGCTCCATTAATAAGTCTTATCTGTTTTTTTAATGAGTTAATATGTGTAATATTGTGTAATATTCTGTATAGGTTTTGGCGTTTGAATGCATTTCCGATCTGTACAAACGATTCCAAAAAAGTGTAAGAGGCGCAAAGGATGGATGTCCACTGATGTGCAAGAGAAAATTCAAAGATAATGGAATGACCGGTTTTCCACTTGAACAACTAAACGAAGCACTAGGAACAACTAAGGTAAGAACTTGTTTTGTACTAGTTTATTAATACTTGTTTTGTAACATACACATTGTGGTAACCTCTGTTTTATTATTATTTGTAGGACATCATCAGTATCTTGGAACCATCATCGCCTGAGGAAGAAGCTCTTTTAATTGACATTATGGGGCGACCTGAAGATGAAGATTCATTTGACCCTATTGCTGATGCGTGGAATGAGCGTCTCGATGTACAGCAGAAGATGATTTGGTGGGAGGATATTTATAAGTTAGATGTTGCTTCTCGAGGATTTGGAGAGAAAAATGTTCCAGCAGATAAAGGTATGGAAGAGCCACAACAGGAAAATATACCAGCAGCTGAACATTGGATGATGAAGAGGATGAAAGCAACGGAAGATGAGTTAAAGGAAGTGAAAATGAGATTGGCGAATCTAGAAAGGTATGTGAACATGCCGAGGGAAGAAGTGAGGACTGATTTTGAGAGCATGGACAGTGATGCGAGGACTGGTTTTGAAAGCATGGCTGGTGATGATGTGAGGATGGGTGGGGAAATGGATGTTGATTATGATATTAGGAGGGGTGGGGAGATGGCTCGTGATGATGATATGAAGACGGATGGGGAGATGGCTCATGATGATGATACCGTGGCTGGTGGTGATGACACAGTTGGTCGTGATGAGATGACTGATCATGTTGAGATTGTGGCTGGTGGTGGTGTTGACAAGGCTGATGGTGATAATGAGATTGGGGCTGGTGGTGGTGTTGACAAAGCTGGTGGTGATGATGAGATTGGGGCTGGTGGTGGTGTTGGTGGTGATGTTGAGATTGGGACTGGTGGTGGTGTTGACAAAGCTGCTGGTGGTGATGCGATTGTGGCTGGTGGTGTTGACAAGGCTGATGGTGGTGATGTAGGAGAGGGAAAAAAACAGAGGTTTAAGACATGTGCTAGGAAGAAATGTCAGGTGGCACAAAAGAGGAAACTTAAGCCTTCAATTTATATCTCATCGCCTTTTACGGAAGACAAGAAGAAGGAGAAAAAATGACATGTGTTTTATGGGTTTGTGTTTGGCCTTCTTCTTCTTCTATTTGTGTTTTGGTTTTAGGTACAATTGACTTTTGTGGGTATGTATGAATCTAAGTTTTTTAGGTACAACTGGTAAGCTATGGTACAACTATGTAAATATTTTCTGTCTGAATCTAAATTTTAGGTACAACTGGTAAGATTAGGTACAACACAACCTGGCAATATATATTAAAAACAATCTGGCAAAATATATATTAAAAAACAACCGACTTAGCGCCGTCATTTTGAAAAAAATATTCTAATATTACTAACATAGACCATCTGGCGCCGTCATTCTGAAAAAGTGATTTAAATAATATTAAAATTTAACTCATAGTTGTCTAATTGTACTCGATTGCACCAAAATAAACATAGTTGTATTATAGTCCAAAATTGAGTATAATCAGTTGTTCTCGACTCTAAATCGATTTATCTTCGTGGAACCAATGGTATTGCCTCATTAGAGTGTATTTACTATGTATTTATGTATTTATATATATCAAAATACATATATTAAATGTTTTATATAATTTGTGGTCAACATCAACAAAGTAACCATGACAATATATGGGTGTCAATGTAACAATGTGGATTATATGATATGGATTTCATTAACTCACAACAATATGTACTATATTGTTTTAAATGTGTTGTTTTGTGATTTCATTACCATAATGTGTATGCATGTATGCATTTTTAAATTTTTAATTGTTTGGATTTAAATTTTCAAATTGAATTTAATCCTGCTAATCGCCACAATAGGAACCAAAAACTGTCCAGCTGGTAATTCTGCAGCAGCTTTTCTATGTTTGATAAACCACTCAACCATTTTCTCGATAATCGCATCGATCATTTGTAATAGTGAGTAGTTCCTTGCTTTCTCTAAAACACCATTAATAGATTCACCAGCATTGCTTGTGTCTATGTTGTATTTTTCTCCTCCAAAATAACACCTAGCCCATTTCGTCACATCCGCCCACTCACATAGATACAAATGTGCCGACGGATATGTTGACGAAAAATCACCATAAAGCTTTAAGAACTCTGCCTCCGTATAAGCCCGAGCACATTCCCTGAATTTTTTTGCACATATTCCTTTGTTTACTCCAGAAACCTTAAGTTTCACATTCTGAGACAAATGGTAGATACAATGCCCATGGTGAGATGACGGATAAACCGTAGCTATTGCCTTGATGAGACTTTGGTTTCTATCAGACACAAACACAATTTTCGGATCATCCGGTATAATCGTTTTGAGCTTTTTGAAAAACCAAGTCCAACTTTTATTTTTCTCACCATCCACTACACCAAAAGCAATCGGATAATGGTGATGATCGGGATCTTGAGCTGTAGCGACAATTAGCACTCCACCATATGCAGTCTTAAGATAGGTTCCATCCACAATGATTACTTTTCTCATGACTCGAAATCCCTCAATGGAAACTCCCAATGCGAAGAACAAGTACTTAAACTTGTGTTCCTTATCCACTTCCACATATGAAACTGTACCTGGATTTACACGCTCTAACATGTACATATAAGAATTCAGAAGCCTAAAACCTTCCTCTGGGGTACCTCGAACATCATTTGCAGCTTCTTTTTTTCCTCTCCACGCGGTAGAGTATGACACTTGCACACCAAATCTTCCTTGAACCAAATCAATGAGGTCTTTTGGAGTTGGTGTGGCAATTTTACCCGGATAATCTTCAGCCAAAAGAGAAGCAACCATAGTTGGTGTGCATTTCCTTCTACTTTGCCATGTACTTACACTTGACCGAGAGCATGAATGAATATTTTTATGAGTTCGTATAGAGAAACGCTTAGATGTATCACTCCTCGCAGCTCGTAAATACCAATTGCAACCATTATGTGCTTCAGAACATTTTACCACATATCTCAACGGCTCCGACTTCTTTACAACAAACTCAAAACAATTCTTATATCCAGCCTTTTCAACTAAACTTTGTATTGCTTCTTTGCTTCCAAATTCTTGCCCTACCGTAATATCAAGCTCATCTTCCCATAAAATAGGTCTAGATTCATTTCCTTCTACATCTCTATCTTCATTCTCCACTACCACCGGATTTTGTTGTGATTGTTCTCCAACGTACATAGCAAGGATACCACCAACACCACTATCAATCGTTCCATCAATTACAGGAATCTCCTCATTATTTGCAACATATTCCTCTCTTACCAAATCTTCTCTTAAATCTTGATCAAACCCCTCATTCTTATCAATCCCCTGATTTTGTTCATCATTAATAGTAACTTCGATATGCAAAACACTTCTAAACCCTTTTTCACTCACATCCTTTAAATAACACACACCATCTTCATCATCCCGAATATAATTTGGCATTACCTTATTTTCTGGGAATGAGAAGGGAAAGTAACTAACTCTCAGCTTTGTTGTAGCCTTATCTACCATTTTCTTGCTGCATATCTTCTCAACCAACTTAGCATATGATACCTCTCTTATCGATGTCTTCATAAGAAAAGAATACACTTCTTTATCTTCTCTTAAAATCCATCGTACATCTTCTCCGATACTTGAATAGTATCCATCATAAGAAAAGCGTATGACTGAAGTCTTTTTCATTGTCACCTGAAAATGAAAGAGAAAAATAAAACGGTCTATAATTTTATATTTTTCGTAGCAGTCCATAAACATAGTTGTACATATTTGTACCAGTTGCACCAATTTTAGGGTCTCCGTAAATTCTACATAGTTGTACACATTTGTTCAAGTTGCACCAATTTTTGGGTTTCCGTAACTATGTAAATATTCTACATATTCTACATCCGCATTCAGAGAGAGCTACGAATTCAACATTTTTCAATCATAATTATCAACGTGAGACCTTAATACCCTAAAAAACAAGTTTACTTACCTTAAAGTATTGTGGATGGAGAAGAAGAATTAGAGAAAGAGTTTTAATGGTGGATAAACATAGTTGTACACATTTGTACCAGTTGCACCAATTTTAGAGTCTCCGTAAATTCTATATAGTTGTACACATTTGTTCAAGTTGCACCAATTTTTGGGTTTCCGTAACTATGTAAAATATTCTACATATTCTACATCCGCATTCAGAGAGAGCTACGAATTCAACCTTTCTCAATCATAATTATCAACGTGAGACCTTAATACACTAAGAAACAAGTCTACTTACCTTAAAGTATGGTGGATGGAGAAGAATAATTAAATAAGGAGTTTTAATGGTGGATGGAGAAGAAGAGAGGAGATATGTCTTTGAAGATGCAAAATCTTAAGCTTTAATGTGGATGGAGAAGAAGAAGAAGAAGAAAAAAGTTTTTTGAGGTTTTGGGATGGTTTTGGTAGGTTATAGTGTTTAACGAGAGAAGAGAGAGAATGATTGTGATTGGTTGTTTTAAAAATTTGTTGGTGATAAAATTAATTAGAGAAATAAATAGAATAAAGGGAAGAAAGGGTAAAGTTGGTTTTTAAAGATAGAGAGGAGAAGTGGGGTAGTGATAATAAGCGAATGTTTTTGAGATATTGTTGTAAGCAAAAGGTTAATAAGATTAAGACCCAAATTAAAAGAGGAGGAGACGAAACATCAAGCTTCCGATTTTGGGATTGAGTTGTAGAGCTGGTCGCGCAATTTATCGTCGGGTGAAAAATGTCGTCGTTTCTGAAATCCTTCATTGATCCAAACAAGAACTTCCTCGCTCGGATGCACATGAAGTCGATCTCGAATCGCCTTCGAAGATACGGTCAGATCTTCAACAAACCCTACCTGCTTCGTCTGTAATCCGATTTCGCTGCTAATTAGTAAATCGATTTTGAATCAGGTCTCAGGTACGATGATCTGTACGACCAGTACTACAGTATGGACATCAAAGAGGCGATGAATAGACTTCCCAGGGAGGTCGTCGATGCTCGTAACCAGCGTCTCAAGCGCGCCATGGATCTCTCCATGAAGCATGAGTACCTCCCCAAGGACCTTCAGGTGAGAAACTTGCATTTTGAAGCGAATGGTTTTGTGATGAGAGACCAACAAGGCAAGAATCGTTAGTATAGTGGGAGGAATTTGAGGATGATTATGTATGTTGTATTACTGGAAAACTGAGGAAATGATAAGAATCAGATAATCATTAGCAATTTGGATGGAAACTGTTTTCTTGGTTTACCTAGTTGGTCTTGTGTGTAGAATGTATAAGAAACTTAAGCCAGATGTTTGTGAATGAGGGACCAAGGGTCCAAGACCAACGAATACTGAGTGAGTTTGGATAGGGAATGATTGAGATTTGGTATGGTTACTTTTTGCTGGAAACGGAGGGAATCATAAGAAGTAGAGGATCACTGGAAATTTGGTTTGAAAGAGATGCATTGGAACTGTTTTCACGATTTACCATTTTTTTCCTTATGTTCCTCAGATTATGAATCTTACATGTGTCTAAGTTGACAGAGTTTCAGAGTAATTTATGTAATGAAATTAGACTACATACTTTGTTTCTTGCATCCATCAGGAGATACAGATTGATAAAATTGAGATACTTGGTTAGAATGCTGATTTCATGTACACTTCTTCTATTGATGTCCTCATAATGGCTTTGTGGCTTTTGACAAAAGCAAAGCAAATGTAAGCACTCTTTTGGATTTATCTGAGATCTCGATTCCGTTTGCAGGCCATGCAGACGCCATTCCGGGGCTATCTTCAGGAGATGCTTGCTCTAGTACGTCCCTTTTAAATAATATTTTTGTTAATTCTAACAGTGCTTGGACTTTTGGAGTTTAACTAAAATGATAATATCATCATCATCAACATCGTTCTATTTTGAGCATTGCAGGTTGAGAGGGAAAGATTGGAACGAGAGGCCTTGGGAGCTCTGCCTCTCTACCAGCGCACGATCCCTTAAGCGATGTTTTCCTATTTCTTGCGAATGGAGGTAGCCTTAAGCGCAAATCTCCAAATTGGTATTTTGATAATCATTTCCTGAAAAGACCTGAAATCAATCTACTCTGGTACTTGGAAAGCTTATTTGTGACAGTTATGTTTGCATCTGTTGGCTTGACAGTTTTAGTAACTGTGTTAGTTATGTGTTTGCATCTGTTGGCTTGAATAAAATCATTGACGCAACCCAAGTAACTTCTTCTGGTCCTGCTTTTGTGTTTGGTTTCTCTGGTGCTTTTAAGTTGCAAAGGAATTTGATTTTATTAATTTTGATTTTACCCACTAGAGAAACCAAGCTAGTGACATGTAGAAGCCAATCAACTCAAGTCAGGAATAAAATAAAAGAAGTACAAGAAAACAGTTGTTTCCTTGTGTCAATCTACATAAAACATATCAATGTTAATGCAATTCGTGTGACTTTATTATGAGTTCGATAATGTTGTTCATAAGTTTTGTAACAACCATAGAATTTTGAATGAAAATGGGTATTAAAGAATCACCAAATATGTAATCTGATTGTTTATCTTATTATAAAGTATAAGCAAGTATAAAACAGATAGTGATGGCATAAGAACGTCATACATAACAGATATAGTGATACATTTTCTCAAGGCTTCTTCCTTCTCTCAGTGTCTTTTCAATTCCTTTAAGCTAAAGACAGGGAAAATGTTGGAGTTGACAAGCGACCAGCTAGGTAAGTTTGATTTACACCGAGCATAATATTAATGCTAACATATGAAATCCCTGCACCTCAGTAACTCGGCTTGAAATGTCGTAACCTTGAGTTCATAACAATGAATTGCGTGTTTTTCTGTAGATTTTAATGACCAGTCTAACATTACATATACTACAAGTACAAACTAACAAGCATGGACAATTTTGCACTCAAAGTGGTTAGTAGAGAAATCATGAGAATCAGACCTCGCAATCTACTGGTAACAGATTTGCTGAAAGAGCAAATACTACTGTAAAAGTATTCCACACAACCTCAATACTCTCTCAGGTATAGACAGATGTTATCATGAAGAAAAACTTTCAACCTAGTGCACTTAATACACTTATCAATCGCCAGCAAACTTATCCAACCAGACTGTAAATGTTTCTCCTTCGGCTAGGAACAGTGAAAGCCTGTGCACAGAGTTTATCCAAGAATACCTGAAAAATATCAGTTATGTATAGCCAAAAAATAAAAAAAAACAGCACAATTTCAATAATGAATTTTAGGAAGAAGGGGCATTTTGTTTTGCACCATTCAGTAAACCTCATGCATTAGAGTAAGATCTCTAGAAGCAACAAAGATCTGCAGTCACCTGCCATGGCTACAGTGTCCCTGAAAAATGTAGGGGAAGTTCAATCCATCACTGATGAGGAAAATACAAATGACTCAACTTAACAAGAAACTCAAGTATATATGAAGAAAATACATGACCAACTTAGAGCATAGATACTATAACATTTTCTTAAATTTAATTATCCAGAAATTACAACAAAGGAAATTAGACTGACAATAAGAAGAAAAAATCACAATGAGTATTGAAATTTTTCATTCAGGTCAGAGTTTCAATACATACTTTCCCTTCTGCTGTCTATACAATCATTATAAGAATCCTCTTGAAAAAGAACAATATATAACAGTTGATTCCACGTTGCAGGGAAGTATGTCCAACACCTGTAGATAAGACTGTCAAGTATCAAAATGTTAAGATTGATACTAACAAAATTAACTGTGGGTACCAGCAGACTTGAGATTTCTTAGCTCCATCAAATGTTCATCATTTGATATATTAAGAGAAAGTCGGAGATCGGTTAGTGATGCTTCCTGATCCCAACTTAGGGGCCCAGAAGCAAATAACTTTTCCAGTGTTTTGCGGTAAGTGTATAGTTCAGGCCTAAA
Source organism: Turritis glabra (assembly GCA_900406565.1). Lineage (NCBI taxonomy): Eukaryota > Viridiplantae > Streptophyta > Magnoliopsida > Brassicales > Brassicaceae > Turritis > Turritis glabra. The sequence continues at coordinate 1,302,984 of OVBN01000188.1, forward strand.
TGATCTCACTGCTCTACCACCTACAAACGAATGTTTCCGCCTAGCTTCCTCTATGAGCCCAACTGCTTCTTTTGAAGATTCTGCATCACTATGACAAGAGTCGGCACCTTGACTAGAACCATCTAGAAAAGAAGTTGGCATGTCATTCTCATCATAACTAATAGGGCTACAACTACCAACCGAGCATGCATCAGTATCATAACAACCATTAGAGACTGAGCTTTCCGTACCAACACATTCACTAAACCTTTTTGATCTTACCCTGACCATTTGACGGAAACCACTTTTTTTATTGTTAACCGGAGCTTGCACACGCATTTTACCACCCCTACGTTGAGAACAGGAAGCAGCAGCATCTACCTTATGCACAGAAGACGAAGCAAACCGATGCTGATGTCCTTCTTCCTCCATTGATCGTATCTTCTTAGGACTTCTCGTGCATGATTCAGCAGACTCCGCCCAATCACAGGGTGAAGGTCTCTTCAACATTCTTAAAGAAGCAACAGTAGTCTCCTGGGGCACCACACTGTTCAGAAGGGGCTTTACATTCTGGTGTACGTCTGATCCAGTCAGCGTAGAGGACTTAACAGAATAAGATACCTGAAAGATAATTATAGGAGAGTCAGTCAACATGTAACTCCATTAGCATATTGACTAAACATGACTCCATTAGCATATTGACTAAACATTACTTCAAAAGACACACACTTAAAGACAGATTCCTATCTGAATGGAGAAAAAAAGAGAGCTTAATAACTACAAGACCAACAGAGGATATAAAAGAACATAATTAAAACTTACCTTTCCAATCATAACCCATCTTTCATCTTGCCAAGATTGCCGAGCCCTGAGGTTAACTTTGTGAACTGTGAGTTCTGCTGTGGCACCAAGCAACCGAACCACATAATATCTTCCAGATAACTCCTCCAAGACCGTAGCAGTTTTCCAGGAAATATTATTATCAAGAACCTCCACCAATTCACCAGGTTCCCATCTATCTACATCGATTTGCGGAGGACAAGGCCTGATTATCTTCCTTGGAACTCTCTCCTCAACAGCCTCATTGTTAGCAAGTTCGAAAGAGTAATATCTAACACCATAAGTATGACCATTACCCGATATAATCTCGGCTGATCGCCACGAACCATACGGCGCCTCTTTGAGGCTAAACACCTCAACTCTACTTCCTTTTCTGAATCTCATGATAGTTTTACTCAGTTTACTTTATTCCTGCAAAAAGATCACACACAATCTTTAGAATCTGAGAGAAATAAACAATCTCATTAAGCTATTCCTCTATATCATAAACTCTAATTGACACAGATTTCACCCCAAAAAAATACACTCATCAAAGAAAACAGAAAAAAATTACAACAATCAGCAAAAAAAAACTGTATAAAGATAATACAGAACATCACAGGAAATAGAACTTGAGCAAGATTAGTTCAAAATAGGTTCTAATGAATCTCTCCAATATAGCAAACAAAGCATTTACAAAAGATAACATGTAAAATAAAAAAAAACATCTAATCAATAAACCAACTAAATATATCGATTCAAGAAACTTTCGTGGCGATCAAGGGTGTAAAGGAGAAGAATTGGATAAGAACTCACCTTGTAAGCAGGTTTGATCACCGTAAGATTTGAAAATTTCCTCTGGATTTCTAGGGATTTGTGAATTTGGGAATTTGGGAATTAGGGTTCAAAATATACAAACGAAACTTGGCGTAATAAGAGGATAGCGAAATTATATAGTTTTTAATATTTATTTCGATTTCATTAAATTCTTGAAACCAGGCTTAACAAACAAAATTTAACAAATAGGCAAATATTAGTAATGACAGTGCGTGATCAAAAAGTATTAAGGAAGGGGTTCAATGAACAAAATCTTATCGTATCTGAAAAAGTATTGAAATTTTAGTATAATTTTATTGTTATTCAAATATATATTTCATGAATGTTTTTAAATTCTAGTGTTATTCAATTGTTAATTTCTCAATTCTATTAAATGTTACTATTATTCAATTTTACAATATTTTTTGAAATTTTTAATAGATAAACATAAAAACAAAAATTAATAGAATTGCATAAAAATGTGAAGAACCAATATGTGTTATGAACAAAGATGATTAGAAAATTGTTCTTTTTGTTATTGTATTCATAAGTCATAACACAATATATAGGATACAATGGGATTGATTGATAACACAAAACTGTACAAGTTTTTTAGCGGTAATTTTTATGGAATATTACAAAACTGTAAGAAAAAGTGGTATAAGATAGCTGTACAAAAAAAACTGAGAGTAACACTTTTAGTAACGCTTTTGGTATGGCTTTTGTGATTGTTAAAGCAGTACACTATGTACCACAACGGTACGGAGTATAGCTGTAACGCCCCGACCGCCACCTCTTAATGGACCCCACGTCCGCTCTCGGCCCATGGATCCACCATTTCCCTGACGGTCGGTATGCTACGTTCGGGAGGGTTTAAAGACTTGTTTACCGTTCCTACAAATCACCACGTGATCTTTCCCCATGTTTTGTCCTCACTCGCACGATACCGACAATCACTTCCCGGTATGTCACCCATCCTGAAACTGTTCCAACACAAACACGTTTAACTGTGGAGTTCTCTCAGGACAGTTGACCGAAAAGATAAGTGCACTTAGGTGACATAGGTGGCCAAATCAATTCTTTTAAACATCTCCGCATGCACCACCAGATTTTCTAAAACCGGGGTGTTACAATTCACTCCCACTAACAGATCGCAACGTCCTCGTTGAGTTATGGAGTTTTGTGAACTTATCGAACTCGCTTGCTGGTCGAGATGCGTCGTTACATGCAGATTGTTGAGTAACGGAGTATGGATACTTTAGACATTCAATTAATGACTTATAGGTTGTTTGTTCATTCGTGTTTCGTAGTTGAGAACCTAGATCGAAAATATTAAAAACTTATATATGATCTTAACACTTGATTTGTCGAGAACCATGATACCCTGAGATATCCACAAACGTCCAACGCTTTTAATCTTATTGCTTACAACCTCATTTACTTGCTTATTTCATTGTTTTAGTCATTAGAAAAATCACAAACCAAGCCTCTCTTTATTTCCGTCTTACTTAAATTTTTTTTCCTGAATTTATTTTGTTAGGTTTTCACTCTATGTGGGATCAATGCTTAAATACTACGAATTGTTAACTGTGCACTTGCAATTTAACGTTGTGTCGTATTTGAGGTAAAAGATTGATACACATAATTCTCTAATAAATGTATACATACATTTTTGATTATTCTTTCAGATCAATATTGAACCGGAATGGCTTATCCGGTCATGCCAAAAAGTATTTTCTAAAAACTTCAGATTTATTATAAAAAATATTTTCTGGATAATACATATAATAAAATAACTCAATCAATTATCTTTATTTATTACTTTGTTTCTATCATGCCATTAAACTAGGTTTTCAGTCAATCGATCAATTCTCCAAACAAGATCAAATGACAATATTTAAAATATTTTTCATAATAAAACATATAATTCTAATCAAATTTAGATTTTTGAAACAAATAAAGCAAATCATGAACATCGTAAAAAATTCGATGAATGAGTGCTAAAGGAACATTAAGCATCATAATTTAATTCCAAAATTTTTTCTACGAAATTAAACCAACGGTTTACCAACTCTTAAAAATTTACTAATAATAATAATTTTTTTTCAATCTCAAGTAATTCCAAAGAAGCATTAATTCTTATCAATATAAAGATAATATAAAAATATGAAAAAGTATTTATCTTTTGATCGATGAAATCATCATAAAAGATTTAAAATAGAGATAAAGTTGATGGTAAAAATTATTTGCTTAGTTGTTCATACTAAATATTTCGTTTCAAAACAATAAAAAATGTTAAGCCAATTATCATATAAAATACAAATATATCATATAATCACAATAAATAATTGCTCTTATTAACATCATTATAATAAATCAACATCTAAACTTTTAACAGAATAATTCTAAGTAATCGGATATATCAAATTATTAATCTATTACTTCAATCTACCAACGAGCTATTAAAGAATTAATCTTTCATGTAGTGAATTAAAAGAATATCAAACAACAATTTCCAAAAATAGTTTTTCCAAACCCACGTAATTCCAAGTCCAAAGAAACATTAAAAAATATTGAAATAATAAAGAAACTGGTTTTTATTTAAGCAAGGAGAATTAAACCATGGATACAGTAAACAGAAAATATAAGTCAACGAAGACCCAATAAAACATATTATATCAAATAGCGAAGCATGAATATATCCTCAAACAGATCGGTAAGAGAACAATACTCGCTAATTAATCGATTGTGAGCCGACAATTATAAAATATGAGGTTACTTATCTTTGGTGCAAAGAAGATGGTGTAAAGCACGGAGATGACGTCGGAGATCAGACTCGGAGACGAAGACAAAGATTTTGGAAAACGGAGAATACTAGAGTTTCGATATAAAATATTTTTAACTCAAACGGTTATAATTTCGTGTAGGAAACGTGTTATGAATAAAGAGGATTAAAAATTGTTCTCTTTGTTATTGTATTCATAAGTCATAAGACAACATATATAGAATACAATATTAGGATTTAGCTTGAGATTAACTAATCTAAAATCTTCTAAAATCTACTAATAAGCCAATAATGAACATCCATAAAATACATACAATATTATTCATAACAATCTGAGCCTTTTTTTGGTCCCTTTGATAGGATTCATTTTCTGTTTCAAATAACTCAAATGTCGAAAACTACATCAACAACTATAAATTAAACATAGATTCATATATACTTTACAATTTTAAATTAACTACTTTCTTTTGACCAAAACAAAAAGAAAATTAACTACTCAAAAAAAAAAAATTATCATCCAAGATATATATATTTTTCTAACATCTGCTTTATTAATTGTAAGACATAAGATTATAGTCACAATGTAAAGCATCTGATATTACAAAGGAAATGAAGGAGTGATAATAAAAACTTTTGAGTCTTAAGATTAATATTGTTAAGAATATAAAATAATTATCCATAAGATATTTTTAATATTTTATTATATTAGTAACTGTTTTTACCGACTTAACTACACTATAAATATGCGATTGTACTTAGCAAAGTTGTGTGGAAAAAAAAAGAATAATAGAAACACGTTTTCTCTTTCTCTCTCGACAACATAATCATCTCTTTTAATACAATATCATTGCTCTCTCTCTCAAACACAATCACTTAATCATATAGATTATAATATAATAAATATTATCATTTTTATAACACGTTATCAGCACGAGTAAACTCCGGTTTCCAAGATCAACCCAGTTTCTATCCGATCAAATATCTAAGGTATAGTTAAGGTAATATTTTAAATTATGTTTCACTTGATTTAAACTTATTTATTGATGATATCTAAAGAAATGAAAAGTTATACCTCCTTCTTGATCCTATGGAAGACTATGCCTCCTCAAACGGATCATGATCATATGGTAGGCTCTGCCTCCTCAGATCATTGCTTTATATATAATCAAAATGTCCAGAAGACATTGATTAAAAGGTTCCACAAGAACTGTCTAATAAAATTTGTCCAGAATGCAAATTATTTATTTATTTTTATATTATTGTTCTTTTAATTTCGTAATTATGTAATGTGTTTATAAATTATTATTATGCTCTCTAAATTAGATTTAAATTGATTATAATTTATGATTGATTTTTTTAATTCAAATATTGCCAACGGTCATGAAGAAGTTTTTTAAAAAATTTCTTCTTTTCCAACGGCTAATGAACAGTGATTTTTTAATCTATAAATACAATAATAATTCACTCATTCACTCATCAAAAATCATAATTTTTTTTGTTAAATATTTTCTAAGAAAAATGACTCATCCACTGTTAGTTTTTGTAATAGATTTTATATTTATTGCTATTTATGGTTTAATCTTTGGAGAATTTTCTCCCGAAGAATTTTTAATCGCTATTATTTTATTTTTCTACGTAATTGTGTTTCTTGTAATTGCTTTGCTTATGCCAGTGATTTCTATCTTTTAAATAAATTGTTTTATTAATTATCTTTGTAAGCGGTTATAATATAAATGGTTAAATTGAAATAAATATTATCGTGTTCTTTAAAATTTAAAATTAATGCTTAAATAAATTGTTATGCAGTTATCATGTCAAATTTGGTAAAACTCGAGATCGTTGCCCTTGATATATCTAGAAATAATTATATGCGATGGGCAGTTGCAGCAAGGATGCATTTAAAAGGAAAATGGCTCCTTGATACCATTGATAAAACGAGGGCACCTCCAGAAGAGGATGCTTGTTACAGATGCGGCATGAAAGGACATTGATCTCGTACCTGTCATACGTCAAAACACTTGGCCGATCTGTATCAAAAATCACAGAAAGGGAAAGAAAAGGAATCTGAAACCAACTTCGTCTATGGCGAAACAGGGCCTTCTTTCGATGGTATAAATGATAATACATATCTCGATGTAGCAGACTTTATCGTGGATCCTGAAGATATCAACGCAAAACAAAGCAACTAAAACTTCCTGAAGAAGTTTATATGACATGATAGTTATGTTTGTTATCCTAAAAGAATAATGTGTGTTTGTGTTTTTATTGCATGTATTTGTGTTTGGTGTAAAATAAGTTTTAGTGTAATATAAACATGTTCTGTTATACTAATAAATTTTTGTGTCCGGCAGACAGTGCTACAACGCACACAATACTTAAAGATAAAAAATATTTCTCCTCCCTTAAAATACAAAAGTCTGCTGGAAGCGTGAATACTATGTCCGGTAATACACAAATTATTTTGGGCTCCGGAAGAGCCAGTTTTTCAATGCCAAGGGGAACATAATTTGAAATAAATGAGGCATTATATTCTCCGAAATCTTATAGAAATTTGCTAAGTTTCAGAGATATCCGCAGAAATGGATATCACATAGAAACTATGAATGAAAATGGCATTGAATGTCTTTGCATTACATCGGTTATTTCAGAAAGGAAATGTATATTAGAAAGCTTACCAGCTTTATCCTCCGGAATATATTCCACAAAAATAAATATGATTGAATCATATGTTACTGTAAACCCGATGTTTACAAGTACGTTCAAAGTCTGGCATGAACGTTTAGGGCATCCAGGATCAGTCATGATGCATAAAATTGTGGAAAATTCAAATGGCCATCCATTGAAAAACCAGAAGATTTTTCAATCAAGAGAATTTTCATGTAATGCTTGTTCTCAAGGAAAATTAATAATTCGGCCATCACCAACCAAAATTGGGAATGAATCTCCAATATTCTTAGAAAGAATACATGGTGATATATGTGGGCCTATTCACCCACAGTGCGGGCCGTTTCGATATTTCATGGTATTAATTGACGCATCCAGCAGATGGTCACACGTATGTTTGTTAACCACAAGAAATACGGCTTTCGCAAAATTCATTGCCCAAATAATCAGGTTGAGAGCGCAATTCCCTGATTATACAATAAAGAAAGTAAGACTTGATAATGCTGGTGAGTTTACTTCACAAGCTTTCAATGACTATTGTATGTCATTAGGAATTGATGTTGAACATCCGGTACCGCATGTTCATACACAAAATGGCATGGCTGAGTCTTTGATTAAACGGCTACAACTTATTGCTAGACCGTTAATATTGAGAACAAGACTTCCAATTTCTGTATGGGGTCATGCAATCTTGCATGCTGCTGCACTAATTCAAATACGGCCAAGTGCATACCATAAATATTCCCCATTACAATTAGGCTCTGGCCAGAAGCCAGATATATCTCATCTCCGTGTCTTTGGGTGTGCGGTTTATGTCCCTATACCCCCACCACAAAGAACAAAAATGGGACCACAAAGGAGATTGGGAATATATGTCGGGTATACATCACCAAATATAATTCGGTATCTTGAACCGCAAACTGGTGATATGTTTACAACACGTTTTGATGATTGCCATTTTAATGCGGATAAATTTCCAGCGTTAGGGGGAGGAATCAAAGATGTTCCAAAAGATATTACATGGTGCACACCGTCTTTGTTGCACCTTGACCCCCTACGAAACAACGTGAACTAGAAGTTTAGAAAATTGTTCATTTACAAAATATGGCAAATCAGTTACCAGATGTGTTAACTGATACTAAAAGGGTGACAAAATCATATATACCCGCTGCTAATGTTCCATCAAGAATTCATGTTCCGGAAGAACAAACTGATGGAAGAATAAATGAACCCAAAGTTCAGTTAAAAAGGGGGAGACCGATGGGATCAAAAGATAAAATCCCCGAAAGAAAAAGAAATTGGAAGAATTAAATGAGAAAGTTCCTGAAAACCAGATACAGAGAAAAGTTCTAAAGACGAGCAGAGTCCTGAAGACACAGAAAAACAAGAGATTTCCATTAATTATACCCAGAATAAAATGGTATGGGTTAGAAAGGAGATAGATGATGATGATGAGGGCATTCTCTCATTCTCTGTATCCAAGAAAATTGATTGTGAAAATGATGATCCAGATCCAAGGTCTATAATGGAATGCCAGAAAATATCTGATTGGAAAAAATGGAAAATGGCCATGGAAACCGAATTAAATTCTCTCAATAAAAGAAAAGTCTTCGGACCTATTGTCACAATACCAGAACATGTAAAACCCGTTGGATACAAATGGATATTTGTTCGGAAAAGAAATGAGAAAAATAAGGTAACAAGGTACAAAGCCCGACTTGTTGCCCAAGGATTTTCTCAGCGACCGGGAATTGATTATGAAGAAACATATTCTCCGGTTATGGATGCAATTACGTTCAGATTTCTAATGAGCTTAGCAGCTTCTAAAAATCTGGAAATGCATCTAATGGATGTTGTGACAGCATATCTATATGGATCACTTGAGAATGATATATATATGAAAATCCCAGAAAGATTGAAAATGCCTGAAGTATTAAGATCAAAATCTAAAGAAATATGTGCGGTCAAATTACAGCGATCACTTTATGGATTAAAACAATCCGGACGCATGTGGTATAATCGCTTGAGTGAATATTTGTTGAAGAAAGGTTATACCAACAATGCGATATGTCCTTGCGTATTTATTAAGAAATTTCAATCCGGATTTGTGATCATTGCTGTTTATGTTGATGACCTCAATATAATTGGAACTCCAAAGGAGATTGATGATGCACGAACTCATATGAAAGAAGAGTTCGAAATGAAAGATCTTGGAAATACTAAGTTTTGTCTTGGGCTCCAAATAGAGCATTTCGAGCATGGAATATTTTTGCATCAATCCAATTATACAAAAAGGATTTTACAATTTTAATATGGATAAAGCAAATCTTTTAAGTACTCCAATGGTCAATAGATCTCTAAATGTTGAAAATGATCCATTTAGACCTTGTGAGGAAAATGAAGAAATACTCGGTCCCGAAATACCGTATATGAGTGCTATCGGTGGACTTATGTATCTTGCAAATTGTATTAGACCAGATATTGCTTTTGCTACTAACTTACTTGCAAGGTACAATTCATCCCCTACCCGAAGACATTGGAATGAAATAAAACACATTTTCCGTTATCTTCAAGGTACAATTGATTTAAGATTATATTATCCTAGAAACTCCGAGTTTGGTCTAGTTGGTTTTGCAGATGCAGGATATCTATCGGATCCTCATAAGTCCAGATCTCAAACTGGATATGTTTTCACAATTGGCGGAACTGCAATCTCGTGGCGTTCCCAAAAGCAGAGTTTAGTTGCTACTTCATCAAATCATGCAGAAATCATTGCTCTTCATGAAGCATGTAGGGAATGTGTATGGCTTCGATCTATGACTAATCATATCCAAAAAGCAAGCGGATTAGCCATTAGCAAAGAACCAACAAAATTGTACGAAGATAATGCTGCATGTGTTGCTCAAATCAAAGAAGGTTATATCAAAAGCGACATAACGAATCATATCCCCCAAGATTTTTCTCTTATACTCAAGAGCTCGAGAAGAAGAAGGAAGTCGATATTCACTACATCCGTTCAAGTGACAATGCAGCAGATCTATTTACAAAGGCGCTTCCGACTTCCACATTCAGATTACATATTCACAGTATTGGAATGCGTCATCTGCGAGACTTATGAAATCTTTTCGAGGGAGAGTTTACGTCACTGTACTCTTTTTCCCTTGTCATGATTTTTATCCCAGTGGATTTTTTCCATAATAAGGTTTTTAATGAGGCAGTACGTAATATATCATCAGTGATGGATAATTAAGGGGGAATGTTAAGAATATAAAATAATTATCCATCAGATATTTTTAATATTTTATTATATTAGTAACTGTTTTTACCGACTTAACTATACTATAAATATACGATTTTACTTAGCAAAGTTGTGTAAAAAAAAAAGAAAGAATAATAGAAACACTTTTTCTCTTTCTCTCTCGACAACATAATCATCTCTTTTAATACAATATCATTGCTCTCTCTCTCAAACACAATCGCTTAATCATATAGATTATAATATACTCCCTCCGATCCCATATAAGTGTCGTTCTGGGACTCTTTTTTTTTTTTATTAAGTGTCGTTGGTTTTGACCTAAGGATTTAATACAACCAAAATTACTAATATACCCTTAATTAAACTAACACAGATTACTAAAACTGAAAATACCAAATATTGAAAATATTACATCAACATACTGAAAAACCAAAAAGTAAAATTGTTAATTAGTTTAAACCTGAGGTTAAAAGAGTCAAATTATCCACTTTCTTAATCTACTCAATTTTTTCCAGAACGAAACTTATATGAGATCGGAGGGAGTAATAAATATTATCGTTTTTATATAAGTCTTAAGATTAACTTTGGCGGCTAGGATATATGTTAGCTTGTTACAGTTCCTTTTTACCCATCTGAACTGGCATTTCTCAAATTTGTCTCTCCGATCTTGCTTCTCTAATTGAAGGCTCCAAAGTTTCTTATCCAAGTATTTATATTAAGCAAAAGGTTTGGTTAACCAAACCGGAACAACATAATTCACATACATAAAATCTACAAAACGAGCAGTAGTGCTTTTTTTTTTTGTCTTTCCTTTTCAAACTTACTTATATTAATCTTAAACCGGGATTACAATACAAAATTACAAATCATCAAAAGACTATTTGTTAAAGAACTCGATACTCCATAATTCTCACTTACAAGAAAGTGGATAAAAGATGCATAAACATAAATAAAGATAAATTGCGAGTGGATTTCATCAAGAAGGTTTGGAACTTTATAGAATTAAAGATGATCTTCAAAAATTCTTCAGCCAATGAAGACGATCGAACATAAATTTGGGCTCGTGACGCCATCAAGGCTGGGCTTTTAACAACATTCTCCATGAAGGAGGAGCTTAAGGGGATGGTTCTCTCCACAAAAGAGGAGGTGGATGAAAGTGATCTCTCCATTGAGTAGGAAAGTAGTTTCAAGGTTCTCTCCATGAAGGAGGAAAGCGAGACAGTAGACCAATTCAGATTTTGAGAAACCAGAAACTTCTCGGCACCAATGCTGGAAAAAAAACACAAAATCTCTAAAAGGATGGACTGGATAGCATAGTCAAAAATGAAAATTTAAAATTAAGACAGGCCCACTGAAAATACCTTATTCATGCCCATATCTATTAGTTGACCTAGCAACTTGGAACAACTCTTGGCGGCGGCTTCTGAGACATCACTACATCAGCCGTGAAGACTACAAGACCGCCTAGGGTAAAACAACAACTATGAAAAGGTGATAAACGATCTTTATACCACTGGTCTGGGAAGGTGTCTGAATGAACACATGTAGAAAATTTTGGCTTCGCCAACAGTTGTGATGAGAACGTCTGCATTACTATTTTTAATATTGCAGATTTTTAATATTACATAGTCAAACAATATGCATTATTATTTATATTAATTAAACATAGTCAAACAATCAATATAAATAGTAATGCAGATTGTTTTTCTATAGTCTCAACCGTAGACTTCTATTTTTTTCTTCTTTAAACTTTAATTTTTCTAAAAGTCTTGTAAGTGAGGTTTTATTGTGGCTATAAGATTTTTTCCACAATAGAAAAAAATATGACTTTTTTTTTTGTAGTCGTGGTTAGTTCAATCAATGATTAATATATGACTAATATCAAATACAAAATTACTTGGGATCTTTAATTTGTCAAAACAACTAAGGCTAATTTGGTTATTCTCTAAGCCTTAGTGTTATTTTCTTAATTTTCAAAATTTTAGTGCTATATTCGTAATTCTTTTATCCATTTTGGTTATATATCTAATTCACCCTTGAAAAAAGCGCCAACTCATGATGCATTCACCATGTAATCCACCATATTAATCGCATAAATTAAGTCAACCTTTACATGCAGTAGAATTAAACATTTGTGTTGCTTCTTGGCGTCCAATAGGGTAGGCACCCAGTCGCATTGACCAAAACACCATCCTATTCTTGAGAACATAATTTAAATTTTTTTATTGGAAAATATGTAACCAATTTAAATTCAATTTAAAATTCTTAAACCATTAAAACTGCATTAATTTTCACTTTATTGGATGAATGACGTTTAATCAAAGCCAAGAAATTACGAAGATGATGAAAGACATGACCTTGTTATATAAAGCCAAACAACATGATCAAAACGATCATCAACGATGGTCAAGAAATAACAAGTTCCAGAAAAGGTCATGTGACGACTGACGAGTCACTCATGTGTCTTAAATTCACATAATTTCACTATCCTTAAAACTTAATTGCTCATTGTTATTGTTCGAGCCAAACATATGTTGAACGATGCGACATTGTTATTGTTATTGTCTTGAAGCGGCAAGAGTTTGTTAACTAGGAAATTTTGCTCTCTTGTTTTGTGTCACTTTTTCTGTTCCTTCTCGCTCTATTTATAAGGATCTAGCCTCTTATCCCTAATCCAAGTGGATTTAAGTGTCGGAGGTTGTAATCTTATTAGGAATATATTTAACTTATTCTTTCTTTCTCCATGCCGTAGGTTGAGCATACAGGTACTCGTTCGGATACTCATTCGGGTTTGGTTTGAGTTTTTTGGGTTTAGCGTCATAAACTCCGTTTAGATATTTATTATATTTAGGTCTGGTTCAGTTCGGTTCGAAATTAACTATCCGAAAAAAATAATCCAAAAATATTCAAAATTATCCGAATTACCTAAAAAATCTGGTAAAAAAACCCCAAACTACTCAAAAATACTTGAAAATATTTGAATTACCTTAAAACCCCGGAAAAACCTACCCAAACTCTCCGAAATACTCGAAAGTATATGAATTACCCGAAAAATCTGGTAAAGAAAATTATCCAAAGTCCCATTAGATACTCGAAAGTATATAAATTACCCAAACCTTTGGGTTTTTTCAGGTACTCCGGAACCCAAAACCAAAACACTAGCCCTATTCGAATATTTTTCACTAACGGATTTGGATCGGGATTGGATTTTCGGTTTGGATTTCGGGTTCGTGTTTGGATTTCGGGTTTCGGGTTTTTGCCCAGACCTACTCTATGGTATGCGTTGGTCTCCAGTCTGTATAGCTGTTGAATCTGCACTTGAACTCCAATATCAAGAAGTCCTTTTTTTTTACTTTCCCCAAAGAAGAAATTATTCCCAGTATGCACTTTTATGCAGTATGTGCTTGGTGTAGTCTGTGACTGATGAGATAGCAGAGGCAAGAGACCTTGAGTGTGGCGGGAGAAGGTCAACCAGAGGGAGAAAACCAAATCCCAAGTATAACGACTAAGTTTCTGTAAGACTAAGTCTTTGTTTCTTATTGTTTCCAGTTTTGCAAATAAACTTTGTATTCTCTGTTCCTAGATTGTAGGATAAGAGTAAGTCACGTATTTGTCCATTTTCCCATTTGCTTCCAGTTTTGTAGGAACGACAGTTCCGTTTCTCTTTCTATATAAATCGAAAAAAAAAAAAAAAGAGGTAGTCATTACTATCCAAAATCTTGAGTTTTGCTTTTAAGCTTACAATTTTCTTGCTTTGAAGAGGGACCGCATTAGTGACACTGTGCAGTCTACTTCAATCCTAGTGTCATTGGTTTTCATATTCGGTTTGACCCATTGATAAATTTCATAATTTTTGAAATTATAGTTAGAAATTTAGTAGATGTAACATATGCACATGAATTTATTTATCTTTTCATTTAATTTTATTTTATCATACAATTATATAAATTATGGTTGATATTGTTTCATGCTTTTTAATGTCTGATTCCAGATTATATTTTATTTATTTATAATTATAAGAATTATAAAATGTTTATTTAAAGAAAACAAATAATCCACATATATTACCCGGATCCTAATTTAGTGGGGAGAAAAAAAGAGTGAATAGCTTACAACATAGTGGATTGTATTAGTGATGTTGCTATGAAATAACTAATAGATTTTCTTTATTCTTTTATTTCAAATTGTTCATTGTATAATTGATATGGAAAAAAATAGTAAATATTTTAATTTTGAAGTGTTCATATAACGCATTGAATTGTTCATATATACACGTGCATCAGAAGAAGAAAGTAAGACCTTAGTTGGATTGTGTCCAAACGTGATAACTTAAAATCATCATGTTCAATTGCCGAAGTGATAACATGAAAACCAAGAAACATTTGATAAATATTACCCATAATAAGAATACATAGCATTCATGATACAGCTTATCATAACCTGGACACGAACAAAACTTGCATCAAATGGATAAGAGAATGAAATTGATCTATGACAACAACATGGCAGCTCCACGATATAAATGGCCTGAAAAAAAATACGTGGTCGAAAAGTAGCTGCTTATGACACAAGTTTGTCTTTGTGACTCAGTTGCTTTATGTTCTTCCATCCTGCCAAAGTCTCCAACATACATAATGAGAATGTGTTTCTAAGTATCGGATCTGGATAGAATAGACAAATCTGTTCCACAAAACTAAAATGATGATTTACGAGTAAAAAGAGCCAAAAGATTTTCAGCGCATATTGTATAGAACACACCTCAAGGTTTGTCGTCAATCACCAATAGTCATTACAGCTGCAAGCCCCGTTTTTAAGATGGTGGAATCTCTTTGCATCTCGCATGGTCACTTCTCTACCAACTATATTTGCCATAATCTTCAATGCGTTATGACAATCAACACACACACGGAGGTTTTTTATCACAGTGAAAGGTTTACGGGGTGCGGAGTTGAGAACAGCACGAGCAAAAGCTATTCTCTCGCTATGACCAAGAAGTGCTGTCTCTTTACTCTCTTGGTCGACATCGTGCAAAGCAGGTTTTGTATCAGCGACATAGCCCATTTCTATCATATGCATCTTTAAATTCCTCAATAGCTCAAACAGTTCATCATTCTCAGGAAGATTGGTATCCCCTGCCCTATATTCATGCATCCTACTTTTGATTCCGTGAAGAGCATGAACTCCTGACCTTTTCTTTAGACTCTCTTTGTCAACATCTGATGCCTTGACCGGTAAAAATCCTTCGCGAGATTGTTTGTTCAATCGTGTAGGATCTAACAATTCAACAAACTCAGCACACCGGTCCCCAAGTTCTAAATTCCCATGCACTCGAGAAAGATTCATCAATGTTTCCCACACATCAACATTTGGCTCCATCGGCATTTTCTCCACAAATTCTAAAGCCTCATCTAAAAATCCGGCTAAGGCATACATCTCAACGAGGCTTACATAGTCTTCAACGGAGGGGGCAATGCCGTAGTCTCTGGACATTGACTCAAAGTGCAATAGTCCCTCATCAGCATCACCTAGCATACCACATGCGTAGAAAACTCCTCTAAATAGTTGACCATCGGGTTTGTTTCCTTCTTTTTTGAAGCAACTAAACATATCAATAGCGTCTTCTCCTCGACCATTCTTTGCAAAACATCTTATTACAATGTACCAAGTCTCTAAATTCTTCTCAGGCATTTTCTCAAAAACACTCGCTGCTTCATTCACCAACCCACAGTTGGAGTACATTTCTAACAATACATGGTAAGAACTCACATCTAAATGGCTAACGGAAGCACTAATCTTCCCATGAACAGCCTTGGCCTCTTGTAAACCCTCTGCTTCCCCACACAGCTTTGCTAACCGTAAAAGTCTAGTCAAATCCACAACATGATTCATACTTGCCAATGTATCAATAGTATACAAGGCCTTTTTCACCTTACCTTGCTTGCATAATGAATCAAATTCCTCAATCATGACGTCAGTATAATACTTCAAATAATTCGCATCTAAACTGTAAACTAAAGCTCTGATCTTCCCCTGAACAGAAACCTTGGCTTCTTCTAAAGCACCGACTTCTTGAAAAGCATTTTCTTCCCCACATAGCTGAGATAACCTTAAAAGTCTAGCTAAATCCATAACATAACCCTTCTTCTCCAATGTTTCCATAGTAGTTAAGGCCATTCTTAGATTCTCTTGTATGCAAAATGCATCAAATTCCTCAATAATTTCATATACCTCGCAATCAAAAGTCTTACCAGAATGCCAAGACGATCCTACACCATTCTGATAATCAGAGTTTTTCCCGTACCAATTGCTTTGATAATTAGATTGGACCTGCGAATTAGACATACTAGGACTCTGCTTCCATGACTGCTCCCAACTCTGACTTTCACTAGCTTTCCCATAGCTCCCAGTTGGATTCTGGCTTTGCCCATTTCCACTGCTCCCCTTAAACCCTTCTTTAGGGTTTCGATCACCATCCTCAACCCGATATCCATAAGGGTTTCCAAAATCTAACCTTTCAACAGCTGTGCAGAGATTCCTTAGAAAATGATGGATTCTTTTCTCGCTGAGAGCATAATTCGTTCTGGGAATCTTCTTATACATCAGAAGAGCAGAGATCAAAGTGATAATAGAATCCCAGTTTGGTCGGAACTTGTGTTGGTGTTTGGTTTGGTTTGACGGCGACGAACTTGAACGATAATCCGACAGAGAAATTAGCATCGACGCTCGAGGTTAAAGTCGTAATTCACCGATGACGAGTGATGGGCCTAAATGGGCTTACATAATTTAGTGGGCTTAAATAATTTAGTGGGCTAAAGCTACTTTAGCTAAGCCTTGTTAAATGCGGCCAAGCTTCTTTCAAAATTCTCCGGTTAGGTTTCTTCTCCGGCCAAATCATGTTTCGTCGTCTAATTCTCCGGCAAGCAGCCGCCGTCGCCGCGGAATCGAAGATTGCTCGTCATCATCTTCATGAATTCGATCAGCGAGTACAACATTTGTATTTTTTTGTGTGGATTTACATTGGAAATGACTCTTGTATCGGTTCTGTGATTTACGTTTGTGTTTTGAATCAGAGAGGATTACACAGTAGGAACAAGAAGGCAATGGAGTATGTAGCGAAAGGATGGAGCGCGATTAAGGAAGTAGACAGAGTCATCGATTACTGTGAACTCAATGATCGTCGCCTTATCCCTCTCCTCAGGGTACTCTTAACTCTTTCTATGTATGCAATAAGTTCCAAAGGCAATCTTGTGTTCTAGTTTTGATAACAATCTTGTGTTATAGGATAGTCAAATTGTTTGAATGTAGTGCTTTGTATTCTTTGATTACATTTCTAAATATGATTTTATGGTTCAGGGAGCTAAAGAGAACTTTGAACTTGCTCTGGAAGCTGATAATTTGAACACTCATGCTAGATATTGGCTTTCCAAGTTGCACTTGAAGTACCATGTTCCTGGAGCCTGTAAAGCTGTGTAAGTAAATCAATTGTCAGATAGTTACTCTTTTGATTCTCTTTCAAACTGCAATCATAAACTGGTAGTTTGCTTGTAATTTTTAGAAGAACTCTGTCATCTATGCAAGGCTTTATTTGGTCATCTTATCCATATGTTATTCTCTTTGATCATCACAGTGGAGCTGCTTTGCTAGTCGAAGCTGCAGACATGGGTAATGCAGATGCTCAATATGAGCTAGGGTGTCGTTTAAGAGTCGAGGTCAGGCTTCCTTACAATTTGTCGTTTGTAACCACCCGTTAATAATGCTTATAATATCAATTTTGCCCCGACTGCTTAGAGATTGCAAACCTCAGATGTAGGTACTTTAGAGCTTCATCTTTATCTTTGTCAGTTTCATTGTTGCTTTAGTGAGCTACTCTTAGTTGAGAAATATCTGCTTCTTGAGCAGCATTGTTTCCTCAGATTCAAAAGTTTACGTAGTTAATATTTTTGTCCCACTCATCCCTAAACTGCCCCACCATTTCATACTAATCGTAATCTTTCTTTCAGAATGATCATGTCCAGTCGGATCAACAGGCGTTTCACTACATAGAGAATGCTGTTGATCAGGTATGAATGCATTTTTGCAGCTCAGAGAATTTTATGATCTTATCATTCGGCAATTTCATAGAAACCTCACTTGGGAGTTAGTAAATTGCAGCTGCATCCAGGTGCCCTCTATCTTTTAGGAATAGTGTATCTGACAGGAGACTGTGTGAAGCAAGATGTGGATTCAGCTATTTGGTGTTTCCATAGGGCTTCAGAGAAGGTAATAAACTTGTTGTCTTGCAAGATTTCTCCTTCTTATTTTGTATGTAGATCAGTACTGCTGAAGCAGAGTTTAAAAAGAGTCAGCTTCTGTTTTCATTTCATTACAGCCTCATAAGTGTAAATTCTGGGCTATAGTGAACATATCTTCTACTTGTGAATATTTGACGAAACAAGCATTGTCTGATGTCAAACCGTTTTATAAATCTGAAAGAGCAAGTGTGCAAAGTGTAAGACATCTTCTTGTAGTTTCCATAGTCTGACTCGCATATGTTCAGGGACATGCCGGTGCTGCTATAGCGTATGGATCTCTTCTACTTAGAGGTTAGTAATCCTCTTTCAGCACAGACCCATCTTGCTTCTTTTACATCAGATCCTCACGATTATCCAAAGTTGATTTGTTTTGGTCACTCCTTACTCTCTAGATCATCGGAACACAACAATATCGTTTCATTTCTTGCTTTTGCGGTTAACTTGCTTAAAATATCAACTGTACAGGTGTGCAAGTCCCAGAATCTCTAACAAAATTGAATGCTGTGGGAGTTTCGCCGCCAAAGAAATCAAGAAAGAACTCAGAAAATCCTGAGATGAATCCATTAGAGATGGCAAAAGAGCAGTTCCAAATTGCTGCAAGAGCAGGGTGCGACCTGGGGCTGAAATGGCTGCAAAGGGTGGAGCAGGAAGAGAAACTTCTTACGAGCGAACAAGATAACGAATGTGCCTATGCATGATGCATTTGCGTATGTTTTACTTATGTTTCTCGTGGAGCGAATCATCAAGCAGTTGTACCCGCTAGAAAGATATCTGTCTATAGAAAATAAAGAAGACATTTTTTCAGCTTTTAACATATAAAACGGCCAATGAGGTCAAAACCGCCGAAGAATCATTTTGTCCACGAAGCCCTTAGTAAGACTATTGTTGCTTCTTTGCCTATATAGCAGCAATTTCATAGTTTCCAAAGGGAGTTATCAAACTCTTTTTCGGTATTGGAACATGGTTTAACAAGCCGAGTAAAAAATACCAATCACTGTTCACTAATTCAATATATACAATCACCCATATCTACTGGTTCAAATAGGAAAAAAGTGAATAAACAACGACAAAAACTGGTAAAAACAAAAGGAAACGATAACAAACAAAAAGGAAATAACACTAGATAAACGTTGACATTATGAGTATCTGAAAAAGGAAATAAGCAAGGATGAAAAAAAGGAAACTTACCATTGAGCGCACAAATCTCTCTCATGTTTGAAATAAAACTCATATAATAACATCAGCAAACACTTCTCTCTTCTAATCTCAACATCAAACAGTTTCATCTCTTATTGTCTCTGCTTAAGTTTGTTGAGAATGGAGGAGACTGGAGCTGTGAAAATCGATATCATTATGAAGACGTTTAGACAAACCTCATCTTTACCCTTGACCCAACAATGTTTGCATCAATCTCTTCCAACAATTCAAGAGATTCGTGACTGACAAATCCGATGGAAGTGTCACTTGTCCTGGATTTTATCCAGCAGCTCCTCTCCCCATCTTTCAAATCCGTTTGAATCCTTTAACCACGAATTCACTACGTTTCATCTCTTTCCGCTCCTCAATTCTCGTCTCCATGATCCTCTGTTGTCCGAATATATCGCTGAGGTAATCGCTGCTCGAGCGATTCTAAGCGTTAGGCTTCTACAACCGTTGTTTATGTCCGTTAACGTTGTTTTTACGCAAGAAGTGTTCTCAGTGATTCCTGTTTCTTGTCTTGCGAAAGAAG
The DNA here is from genome assembly GCA_900406565.1 of Turritis glabra. Taxonomy (NCBI): domain Eukaryota; kingdom Viridiplantae; phylum Streptophyta; class Magnoliopsida; order Brassicales; family Brassicaceae; genus Turritis; species Turritis glabra. The sequence continues at coordinate 1,323,323 of OVBN01000188.1, forward strand.
AAACCCAAGAAGAAAAGGACGAATCAACATGTCCGATATGTTTGGAGGATTTGTTGAACGATGACAACAACAATGATAACAAAATACAAAAATTGCCACATTGTTTGCATCGATTTCATCAAGAATGTATCGTTGAGTGGTTAAAGAGGCGTAATTCTTGCCCTCTCTGCCGTCGAATTTTGCTTGAGGAGACTCAATAGTCATATAATAGACTCAATGCTTTGTTTTGGAGTATTGTGCAAAAAAACCATCGAAATCGTCATTTTTTGCAACTTAAACCTCCATCTCCGGAAAATGCAAATAAATCATATGAAGTCAAAAATAATACGCAATATAGCCCGTCTTCTTTACAGTCAAGTTTATAAAATATTAACAAATTATATATCAAATTGACGCCCTCATGATTAGGAATACAAATCTACCTTTAGATTTTTTTTAAAAATCTAATGTATGTGACCGTGAATACATTTAGAAGATACGTATAAGGCTTATATTCCGTATTATTTTCGATTTCGTATGATTGATTTGCATTTTATAGAAATGAAGGTTTAAGTTGCAAAAAATGGCGACTTCGAAGATTTTTTTTCACAAAACCCTTTGTTTTTAATATATTGCAATAGAAATTGCTTTTGCTGTTAGACATATGTAATGATAACTATTTAGATTCGCTAAGAGTTTGTTATTTTTAGTAAAAACACAATGAAAAATTCACATTATAAATTCTTCTTGTTTCTATGTTACCCAAAAATTAGAATAAAACATCCAGTTCAGGTTGAGATTATACATGTTGAAGAAGTGTCACTTGTACTGGAATTTACGCAGTACCTCTTCCCATCCCTCAAATCCTTTCAGTATATTTGACCATGAATTCACCCCGATGCATCTCTTTCCGCTCATCAATTCCCGTCTCCATGATCCTCCCTTGTACCAATGTATCGCTGCTCAATTCCCGTCTCCATGATCCTCCCTTGTACCAATGTATCGCTGCTCAAGCGGTTCAAAACATCGGGGTTCGAAAATCTCCTTTTTATGTCTGTTAACATCGTTTTGACCCAAGAGGTGTTCTCCGTGATTCCAAAATGTGCGATGGAGAATTTGTGGAACGACGATGACAAGAATCAAATAACAGCAAACTGGCACATTGTTTGCATCATCAAAGATGTATCGTCGAGGAGTAATGAAACAGATTTTGAATAGTCTATGCCTTTTTTCTCTTAATGTATTGCACTTAAAACTGTTTTTGTTGCCAGGCTTTTAATGAAAATATTCAGATTCGTTAAAGCTCATCTTTTTAGTTATAAAACACAACGAAAACTAGGTACTTCTAAATTCTATGTTACCCATCAATTAGAATAAAACATTCAGTTCATGTTTAGGCAAATTACATTACCAAGATACAAAAAGTTTGAATCTTTTACACCTTACCGATTATCATCGACAGCCTGAAGAAGCTGTGACGGTGTTGCTGCCGGGTCGAGCTGTCTGCAACCTCTGGGTGCACCGGGTGCTTCTCGACCTGTGAGCAAGTAAGACGGTATCTTGTGAGAGAATCTTGAAATTTCATCCCTAAGGATCCTTCTGGTTTCTTTGGGATCCAGATGATGGTGAAACACAGCTTTGAACCCAGCAACTTTAACCAGAGGTACCACTGACACACCGTATTCCTCTGTATACCCTTCAACTACTTCAACAATATCGTACTCAACTGTTTCGACCCCTGTAAGATAGTTCCACTCAGGGGACCATTTCCGATACAGAGCCCATACATCACCTTTTCTAGGATATATAAGGAATTTACCATGGTTCCCTTTGACCAGGTTTACTTTGTGTGAGAAAATATAAGGTGACCTGCAGATTTGGGTTTTCCCAACTCTAAATTCTCCACAACTTTTTGGTATACCAAAACCAAGCCAATTTGTTGAGCTAAGCTCACCGTTTGTTACTGAAGTAAGCCAACCCATACGCACCTTGAATGGATCTATGGAGATAACATTATGTATCATGACATATGATCGAGGCATCCCTTCAAGAGAATCGTAAGAAGCCCATATCTGATCATCCCTAAATGACTTTTCAGTTCGATCCTTGTCAAAGTCACAAAAATCTGGATCAGGAACATCTACTGTCAATGCTCTCAAGGAATTCAATTCCTTGTCAGTAGCAGAAGTATCCTTAATGGAGTCCAAGCAGCATGATTCAATGGCATTTTTGTTTACTGAAGAACCTGCATTGAAACCATTGAGATCCTCAGTTTCCATTCCCCTTCCGTTTGCATCAGTTTCAGTTTCAACAACGATGGTGCATAATTCTTGCAGGTTTCTGCTGATTACTGATTTAGCTTTCTTCTTCAAAAAATTCTTCAGCTCATCCTCAGAAAATTCTTTTACACCAGTGGACTTGGGAGTAAGACAACTTGCAATGTTGGCACCAGCAGCTGCATTTTCCAGAACCTTTCTTCGTTTTGGAGGAATTGTTGATGAAAGACCAGCCACCCTTTTGGTATACTCTCTACGCACAACCTCATCTTTTCGTGACCCGGTCTGTGCAGCATGAGCAGAATTTTTGGTTCCAGTGAACACACCCCACTCAAAGGAATCATATTCACCATACACCCCATTGTTGTCTCTTCCAGATACATTTTTCTTTCTTCCGTCCGTTGTGTGACGGAGAGAGTCGAATTGGTGCTCGTGAAAGGTCTTGCGAATCGAACCTGAACCTGGAGGATCTGTTTCCACAGCTATAAACGGCTTACGACAGTTGGGACACAGGAGGTTTTGATTTAGATAAACACGATGATATTCATACTGTGTTCTGCAAGTACGGCATACAGTCCAAAAGGTCCCATCAGCAGTTGTTTTCTGGGCCGAGGTAGAAGTAGTAGCGGCAGCAGAGGCATCACTTGCCCGTTTTATACCTCTCTTTGAACTCTTTACTTTTGTTGTGTTACCGCTAGCTTTAGTAACCTTCTGAAATCCATTGGTTGCAGGCCTTGATGATGAAGCCCCTCCTCCCTCATACAATCCCATATTTCTCTTCAGGTCATAGTCAGCTCTCTTTGCCTTGTCAGAGAACACACCCCAAGCCTGTGAAAGAAACTTAAAGGCTTCCTCTGCTCCGATCGACTTGTTCCTGTCAGGGTGAAGCATTACAGCCAACTTTCTGTAACGCTTCCTCACTGTTTCGTGATCCGCCTCAGGGTTCAGACCAAGTACACCATAGTAGTCTATCTCCCCATATATTATATTCTGGGCAGATAAATGAACATCAAATGTGGCCACCATTTGGGCAATTCCATCGAGTTCAGGATACAGAAACTGAGCCTTCAATGCAAATTTCCTAGCCCCCGGAATATCGTTTGCTAAAAACTTCCGCTTTGCAATCTCTCTAGCCCTTATAGCGTCTTCTTTATTACATTCCATTGGGAGTCTCCTAATTTATACTCTCCTCTATAAAATATCACGTATGGAGGAGATCGGGGAAACCAAATCGACTTCTCAATAATGCGACTGGTATAAAAGTTGTACGAGAGATGGATTGGACACCGATTCCTCTAGATAAACTTCAGACGGTTGGATACAAGGGGAAGAATTGAGGACCAACAGAAATTTCTACACTGCAATTACATTTGAGAGTTAATTAATTAGAGTAAGGGAAATCTATAAACCGGACGGATAGGGAAAATAATGATGAGAGCAATCCAAAGTAATGTCACAATATATGTATCTCTTCCAAAAATGCAAAATGATCCAACTCAAGCACCAAGATTCCTAAACGTGTCAGAACGACACTACTTATGATCAGAAATAAGTAAAAAAAAAATCAAGATAAAAACTAAGCAATTGGACATTAATTCCATGGACACATTTAATCTTAAGTCACAAACATGCTGCATTGCAGAATCCATTGAAAATAAACTAAAACCCTAATAATTAAATCGCCAGAAATGTAACACTCGTCTGGATATCATGCAATTTTTGACAAGAACTCAGCAGTTATGTCCTCCAAGACTAACTAAACCTAAATGTATTAGCCAGGGACATTGCTCGTAATTCTGAAACAATACAACTTATATCGCTCATCAAAACAATATTAAAAATTCACCAGATTTCCCAAAGTAAAGTATCGAATGTTAAAAACTCCAAGTGGGTATTAGCTCACAGTAGTAACCAAGGATTGGGGTATACAGAAATAACAGATACAGAAGCAAGGAGATTGAATCTTACATATAGAAGACGATACCAGAAAAGCGAAGAGGATTTTTGTTGTTGTGACGATACAGATTCCGGATTTTTTTGACGAGGAAAATGGAATCACAAGTAGCAAAGCGATCCCCAAAAAAGAGAAGAGAATTATGGAATTAAGACGGAGATTAAGGAATCGGAATTAGATTATCTTCTACGAACATCGGCGGCTGTTCTCAATTCTTGAATCGATGTTTGTCACTGCTCTGATTTTTTTTTTTTTTTTTTTTCCCGACCGCTTAGTCCCTTAATTCATTAGTACGAGAGTTTGTTTTATATCTTGGGTACTGAAAAGAGAAGCACCGGTTCGATTAAATATAAAAAAGGATTAAAAAGAGTAATTAAGAAAAAGATTTAATTTCTAGTTGACTAAAAGGAAAAGATTAATTTGTTTCTTTTTGGTGGAGAAAAGAATAATTTGGTAATGTAGAAAAGAAAGAAGATAATAGGAGAATGGCTATAGAAATTACATTAAATATCATCATGGTAAATAAATCATTCAAAGAATACATTTCATTGTCTTATTAAGAGTAAATAATTTTCGGATCGAATTAAAAACACGCGGATCACAAGGATTCAGTTTTAACAAATTACTCAAAAAAATTGAACTAAACACAGGATTACAGTTGACATAATGTTAATCCGAAAACTTGAATCTGCAGTTATTCAATAATAATCTGATAGAAATTAAAGAAATAGGAAATTTTTTTAAATTACTGAAAATCTTATTAAGAATTAAATCAAATCATTAAAAAAATTACCAAAAAATAAATGTTATTAAATTCTTAATAAACCTTAAAAAGCAAATTTTATTAAACTTTCAATATTAATATACGATAAAATCAATAATATTCAACAATTCTTTTTTTTTTTAACGTCTCGTACATTATCATTTTCTGTATTTCGAACCCCAGATCTAGTGTAGAAGCCTTTAAACTTTTGACCACTAAAAAATTAATTTATTTTTATAAGTTAATTTTTTTAAACTGGGCCAAAAGGTTTCTACACAATTCATTTATTTTAATTAAACTAAAAAAATTATCCAAAAATAATCATACCATAAGATACAATATTATTAAGCATAATAAATAAAATATTCCATAAGAATATCCATTCAATATACATTGAATCTCCTTTTTCACAAATTAAATCTTCATATAACATAACTTTTAAAGATATCAGAAATTCTGTTCTTATCACACCTTTATATTAGCCTATAGTAAAGAGTTCAGAGAAGGAACACATTATCTCAAACTTTGCCAACAATTTTTTCGTCTAAGAACAATAAAAAATGCTTGCTACATGTCAATTTAACCAGGGGTTTTTAATTGTATTCCCTATTTTCGGAGTTTACATGTGTGATATGTGTTATCTAATTCTATCAATTGATGTGTAAATCTTTAATTCAGGTTCTTTATGATATCATAAATGGGGACAATTATGATGGCCAATGACACCACCATTGACATTTGACATCATCACAGAAAAGAGAGAGCGATTCCATAAAAAAAATTTAACATTGCAATTCCACGTAACATCCAGAATCCCAACTAGTGATATTACCGATATCATATTCACAATAAGACATGTTTATTTCTAATACCCAAAACTACTCTAAGTAGCGATATTACTCGTATCCTATTCACGATAGATAAGTTTATCTAACCACGACAGACAGTTTTACATGCATCATTTTGTAATTTTTGATATACTTTAATTTAAATTTGCTATAAAATATATTATCTCGGATTCAAACCTCAAACTTAGTATATAAGTCTTTATACTTATGACTATTGGACCAAGGACCTTCTACTTGTATTTATATTATTTAATCATAAATATTTAACAGAATTTGCTTTTTCTTTGTTTCAACTTCCAAAAATATGATACATTTATTACATAAATTTTTATTTCATGGTGTGGATTAGAACTTAGTTATTTTTATTAATTAAATAATCGATAAAAAATAAATCATAACATTTGATCGGATCTCTTAAATATTATTTCAAGGTTAGCTTGCTCAGACGTGTTGTTCTGACAATGAATCTCACGAAAAAATGACGAAAACACTGTTAATGAATTCACTTATTAACGACAAATGTCATTATCAAATTTTTTTCTCAAACTATTTTAATAAAGATATTGATTATAAAAAAAAATTGTCATTTAAATAAAATCTTTAACAAAAAAAATTTCATCCGAAATTATTTAAAAATTTGTATATTGATAAAAGAGAAAATTCTAATTATTTAAAAGAGATATTAAAGAAAAAAAATTTCATTAACATAAAATCTTCGGCTAATACCTTGATAACGTAATGTTAACTTACATAATTTCCTCTTAATATTAGAACAAAATCGAAAGCCAAAACCAATTCATATAAATTGTTTGTTGATTAACCAACTAGTATACTTATCTCTAACCAAAACCTAGAAGAGAGTTTGAAGTTTCTTAAGGCCAATAGCATTAAGCTTTTCCAATTTGGAATCGACGTGTGTTTTCTTTCTTAGATTCTCTCTATACAATTTGAAAGCTAAACTTATCAAAGTTTTCTCATTGGTATATATATATATGAGATATGTATTTGAGCCACATGTATTAGACACAACAAGTCTACGTCGGCTTGATGTAAAAACCCTAGGACTATATATTGTATACAGAAGTTGTATGATTGTTTAATAAAGTCAAGCAATTTATTCTCTATTTATTAAGGGCAATAATCTCATATGACCCTTATAAAAGAAAAAAGAAAATCTACACTGACCTTCAATAATCTATGTAATAACCTTCAATAATCTATGTAATATCTACAATGAGATTAAGATCCGTATAGCCTCTCACTTTATAACTTTAACTAGATTATAATCTGTGTTACAGCACGAATTAATGTTTTTTAAAAGATTTGAAATTATAAATTTATATTTAAAAAGTAACTACATTCTTATAGTAAACACATATATTTATATTTTATTTTTGTTAAATATTGATTTTAATTAGAATTTTTTTATTGTATAGTTTTCGATTTTATTAAATCTTTCATAATACAGTGTCAGATAAGTTTTTGTTTTGTATTCAATTTTTTTAAAGTTTTCTTTAAAAAATAATTATAATTATATACAGTACAGCAAACCGGTTTATGGTTACTTTGCGCTCATGATTTGGCAGCATAGCAAACCGGTTTAGTTAAGCGGTTATTTGGGTAGTTAATTATCAAAGGATACGAAAGCCTGTCTTTTCATGAAGTCTCTTGTCTTTGTCTATAAAAGGAAGATTACAGAGAGACAAGATAAAATAACTTTGATAACTTTGTGATCCTTGACATAAAGAGAGTGTTCTAGAGAGAAAAAACGTTTTAGAGAGAGAACGCTTTGAGAGATCAACCGGAAGGGCACTTGACTAATGGCTTGTGGTTGATTTTCATCTGTGATCTCAACCTGGATCTCTGTGTTAATTCTCAGACGATTTCGTTCCAAATTCGTCACTAAACCGGCTAAGGTATGTGTTCTGGTTTAACGTTTCCGCATAATAGTATAACATGGGTATCAGAGCATTTAGTTTCGATTCTGCTATGTTTTCATTCTGAGTAATCATCATTAGAAGGATCTATATGTTAGTCTCACTTATTCATGATGAATTGAAGAAATCGGTTAATGAAATGAAAAGTTTCAACTGGTAATTCCGTGATTTTTTGTTGAATTTAGATGAAACTTTGCATGATTGTACATCATACAAACATGAACATTGCACGAATTCGGCCAAATTGTGAGTAAACCGCGAATTTTGTTTCGCCCATAACTCTGTAAAAATATCAGAATCGCATGAGTTTGGTGTATGTGCGTAGATATTGAAATTATCTTTCTACTGGTATATAGAACGCATGATTTGGTTAAATACACAAAGAGTTATGAAGATCGCAAGTTTCGGCCGAATAGTTTCATACATATATGTGTTGGATAGTAGATGAATAGTAACCACCACATGTCAGTTTCTAATTTTTCAGAAATATGTATATTTGTTTTCGCAATAAAATGAGTTTTGTATGTCCAAATTTTGAAATTTAAATTTCTATAGATTTGTATCAATGAGGAGATTAAGAATCTGAGATTATTTTGGTGAAATAGTGACTTTGAAAATTAGATTGATTTTTGTATAAATTAACATGTTTTATTCGTTAATTCATGTTAGAAAAATACATTAATCAAGTAAGAGTTCTAATTTGTTTAGAACTTAAAATTTTGCATGGAACAAGTTAATTTATTGTGATAAGATTGTAATACGGTTGATGATTGGGAACATAGTGAACTCTCAATCGTGTATTATAAATTGAGTTACTTTGGATTAATTTGTGTTCATTGCAAAATTGTGTTATGTGTTAGAAGTATGCAAATAAACTAATGTCTTTGAATGTTCAAACAAGGCATGTCGTCTACCTGTAAGAACATTATTGCTGAGATCAAACGAGGAGACAAATTGGATGGTGACAATTATGATATTTGGTATCGTAAAGTCCAGTATGTCCTTGAAGAGCAAAAGGTGAAATAGACTCTTTTCCATCTCATGGAAGAGCCTGAGCAGAGTACTACCACCAAATATGTAAGAGATCAAGAGGCATATGTTGTCTAGCAAAGTAAGAATAAATTTGCTCGCATCACGTTGCTAAGTTGTATGTAAGATGATCTTATGTGCGAGTTTGAATAGTACCAAACTGCAAAAGGCATGTGGGAGGTCTTGAAAGAAATATTTGGTGCCACTTCGGCGACCAAACTTAGGAGACTTAATCAAAGGTTTAATGACTACAAGAAGCGCCCAAATCAATCTATGAGGCAGCATCTTGGAGTCATGTCAAACATGATTAGAGAGCTCAAAAGTGCTAGTCAGATTATATCTGATGAATAGCAAATCCAAGCGGTTCTCCGCTTGTTGCCTAAAAATTTGGATCATATGAAGGTTCATATGACACATAATGTTAATGTGAAAATATTTGAGAACATATCACGTCATCTTGAGTTAGAGGATGAGCGCCTAGAGGCTGCTAAACCCTTCAATGAGGCTAACATTGCGAGGTCGAGCTCGGGCTTGAAGAGCAAGAGAGGTAACAAGGAAAACAAGGCTCCCTACCAAACTGAACTTACGAAGCAAAACAAGTATGCCAAGCATGCCAAGCGAGGGGGCAAGAAGGATAAGATCAAAATAAAATGCTACAATTGTAGCTCATTATGCCACTTTGCTCGTGAATGCACTGAGGCAAAGAAGGTATTATCCTTGAACTCTACTGGAAAGTATGCTATTGTTTCTAGTTGTGTAATGCTTACCGAATCTCATCCGTTGTGGATTGTAGACTCAGGAGCAACAGACTACGTAACTAGAAATTAAGATGCGTATGTAGAGTACCGACAGGTTTCTAAAGGTTCAAGATGGTTGTACGTGGTGAATAACTCCAAGCTTGCGGTACTGGTATTGGCACTTATCAGCTACACATGCGTGGCGGGAGGATCCTTATCTTACATGATGTCTTGTATGCTCCGGAAATCCGTCGGGACCTTGCCTCTGTTTTAGCTTTACTTAAGTTAGGATTTGGTTTGAATTTCTATGATATGTGTTTAAACATTACTCTAGGGTCTGTGTTCTTTGGTTCTGGTTATGCTTGTGATGGTTTTATTGTATTTGATTGTACTACAAATGTTACTACTGGTAATGATGATCGTTGTTTTTCATTTGTCACAAGTTCTACTAATGTTGAAATGAATGTGTGGCATTCTATACTTGATCACATAGGTGTCGATCGAATGAATAGATTGGCTAGAGAAGGCCTTCTAGGCTCTCTCGCCCGAGTTGATCTTGACACATGTGAGACATGTTTAGCAGGAAAAGCAATAAGAAAACCATTTGGAAAAGCAACTAGAGCTGAATTTCCATTGCAGTTACTTCATTCAGACATTTGTGGTCAGATGAATGTGAGTACGAGGCATGGGAACTTCATATTTCATCACTTTTATAGATAATTTCACTCAATTCGGGTATGTGTACCTGATTTCTCGTAAGTCAGAAGCACTAGAGTGCTTTAGACGTTATATCACTTTGGTCGAAAATCAGTTGGAGAGGACGATCAAGTATTTGAGAACAGATCAAGGTCATGAATATCTATCTGAACAATTCAAAGAATTATGTGATGAAAAAGGTATTGTCAAACAATTGACTACTCCATATACACCGCAACAAAATGGTGTAGCGGAAGAAGAAATTGAACACTTTTTAATATGGTTAGGTCTATGATGGTGCAAACTAACCTTCTAATTTCATATTGGAGGGATGCATTACTAATTGTTACCTATGTACATAACATTGTGCCCTCTAACTCTGTTACTTCTACTCCTTATGAGTTATAGAAGGGAAGAAAACCCGACCTAATGCATCTGAGACCTTGAGGGTTTACATCATTTGTTCACGATACTTCTCATCCTCATGGAAAATTGGGTCATAGAAGAAAGAAGTGTATCTTTATAATATACTCTGAGCACTCTAAGGGATATGTGCCCATCGGCGAACATTCAGATGGAAGTGTAACACAAATCGAATCACGAGATGTTAAGTTCTTGGAAAATAACTTTCCTCGAAGGAGAGAGATTGATAAGGATCTCCATCTTCAAGAGATGGATGATCCAACTAATGTTACTCCTACTTACCAATTAGTGGAAGTTGGTGAAAGTTCACATGAACTATCTTAACTTAGTGGGAGAGAGACATTGGTTAGTGATCCTCATAAGAAAGAATCACAAGATTCTGAGGTGCGTAGAAGTAGCCTTGGAAATATTCCTTGACGTCGTTTCAGATCGAAGGGGAAACGTTCATGGTTGCTTTGCATAATGACTTAGAGCCTCGAACAGTTTATGAAGTTCTCTCTTGCCCAAAATCGGATGAATGGAATGATGCAATAGGAGAAGAATTAGAATGTATGAAGGTAAACTAAGTATGAGACTTGGTTGATCTTCCGTCTGAACGACGAGCGATCGAAAACAAGTGAATTTTTAAGATTAAAAGAAGGGCGGATGTATCCATAGATAGGTATAAGGCTCGCTTGATAGCGAAAAGATATACCCAACAAGAGGGTATAGACTATGAGGAAATATTTTTCACCAGTGGTGAGGTTTGCCTCAATTAGTCTTATTCAAGCCATAGTTATCGGATTAGATTTAGAATTACATCAAATCGACGTTAAGATTGCATTTCTTAATGGAGAATTAGAAGAAGAAATCTACATGGAAAAACCAGTTGGGTTTGTTGTAGAAGCCAAGAGCGCAAAGTTTACAAGCTCAAACGTTCAATATATGACATAAAGCAATCTTCTAAGCAGTGGTACTTTCGCTTTCATCGATCTATTATGTCTTATGATTTTACGATTATTGACAAAGACCATTGTGTCTATGTTAAGAGTACTAGACAATCTTTTGTAATTCTATCTCTATATGTCGATGACATCTTGCTGGCTGGAAATGATATGGAGTTCCTAATGACCATTAAGAAATAGTTGTCATCTCATTTTGAGATGAATGATATGGGAGAAGCTGATTATGTACTTGGTGTTCAGATACACTGAGACCGATCAAAGAAATTGCTTGCTCTTTCACAAGAGTCATACATTCGTACAATCCTTGAAAGGTTTAAGATACTTGATAGTAACTCCATTGAAACTCCAATCGCAAAAGGTAAAGGCCTAATTAGGCTTAATATGTGCCCTCAGACCTCTGATGAGAAAAGAGAGATGGAAAAAGTATCATACTCTAGTGTTGTGGGCAGCTTGATGTATGCTATGATGTGCACCCGGCCGGATATTTGTTATGTCTTTGGCTTTGTAAGTCGTTACCAGTCAAACCCCAGGAAGAAACATTGGATGGCAGTGAAGAGGATCCTTAGATACTTGAAGGGAACTACAAACTATTTTTTGTATATCAAGGAAGTGATTTGCGCTTAACGGGTTATATATGCTTTCTTGCTTAATAATGGTGCTATCACAAGGAGTAGCAAGACGTAATCTTGTACAACTCTATCCACGATGGAAGCTGAGTTCATTGCATGTTCAACATCAGTTCAAGAAGCTCTATGGCTGAGAAGATTCTTAGAAAGCTTACAGATCACTCCAGAGGCTTCGTGCCTTGCGACTATTCATTGTGATAGTCAAACTTGCATTGTTTTCTTGAAAGATCCTAAGTATCATGGAAAGACAAAGCACATTGCAAATAAAAATAATTTCGTGAGACACATTGTGGCAAATAAGGAGGTGTTCCTTAAGTACATATCTACGCATAGGATGGTAGCTGATCCATTTACCAAACCCATCCCAAGCGATGTTTATAATGTTCATGTCTGAGCTTTAGGTTTGCGTAGAATTTGATGTATGCACTAATAGAGATTTGCCATTTGTCATTGTATTTGTTTATGATGTTTTATATATATCTAGTGATATTTTAGATATCGTATACACTGGTCAAATTTATGAGTTTTGCATATTTACACGCAAATATTGAGAAGTGTCACCAAGTAGGAGATTGGTTCACTGACATGAACAATCGCCTCAGATTTCTTTGTGAAACGCTGAGATGAGACATGACCAGTTTGGCGCTAGTGGGAGTTTGCCTCATAAGGTTAGTCAATGTCACCTTGATAAAGAGTCAATATGAGATATGCTCATTGAGATATCGATCATGATTGACCTCAAATCATGTATACTTGGAAGAGCTGGATAAGTACATAATCAGACGCTAGATAGCAAGCTAATAGTAGCTTGATCCACATAATAGTTATTGGTTTATCCAATTGACATATGCTTTTGAAGAAAGAGTTAACTACTATGACATGTGAGTCATATCACTTGTGCTAGTACGACCATATAGGAAGCGAGTGATATTTTATTTGAAATCCATATATCATTCGCAATGTGAGTTCCTATAAATCTTATTATGGTTTCAAATGTTACCCTTGAATCTTCGTCTATGTTGTTGAAGGGATGAGATAATGTTCGCTACTTTATTATGTTTTTCGATGGTGATAATTAACCTTATGGGATATACTAGGAAAGCGGTTAGTTTGGAACAGATGGACATGAGAACGGAAGGAAAAACTATTTGTTTCTACATTGACATATGTGTTTGCTCGCCAAGCACTATATCACTCAATTGGAGTTTGAATATAGTGAACACATGATGTGAAATGTCTAACATTTGCTTTAGGGATAAGATATGTTAACATCGATGTAAAAGAAAAATGAGTTTGGGAATCAACAAGACATGCTGAAATGCAAATATTTTCTTTAGGGTTGTAGCAGCTATGTATCCCTAACAGGTGCATACTTTCGCTCCCAAGTGCAGGTGTACTCGCAGGGTCACACGGTTCATTTGCCGTATGATTTCCGTGTTACGATTCTCGAGCTTAATCTCTAAGATCTCTCTAATACTAATTATGTTCCCTCTCATGTGAAAGTGGGAGATGCTGGTTTATGGTCGGTTTGTGCCCATGATTTGGCGGCGTACCGAATCGGTTTAGTTAACCGGTTATGTGAGAAGTTAATTTTCAAAAGATACGAAAGCCGGTCTCTTGCCTTTGTCTATAAAAGGAAAATTGCAGAGAGACACGATAAAATAACTTTGATAACTTTGTGATCATTAACACAAAGAGAGTATTGTAGAGAGAAAATGTTTTAGCAAGAGAAAGGTTCGAGAAATCAACCGGAATGGCACTTAAACGGTGGCTTATGGTTGATTTCCATATGTGATCTCAACCTGGATCTCTGTGTCAATTCTCAGATGATTTTGTTCCAAATTCATCACTAAACCGGCCAAGGTATGTGTTCCGGTTTAACGCTTCTGCATAATATTATAACATTATTAAAAGTGTAATATAGTTATAATTATGTAATATTTTTTAAAGACCAAAATATTTTATGTTAGATTATCTTGTAGATTAAGTTGATTATACAATTACAAATAATGGTTACAATTGAATATTTAGAAAAAATACTCTAGAATAGCACTAAAACAAGTTTTGTGAACAAGTATAGTACACACTTCACAAATTTCCAAAAATAGCACTAAAATAATTTAAAAACTAATTGGGTTTATAGTTTAGTTACCTTATTTTTATTATTCAAAAACTAATTGCCAAATATATATATTAACTTACCTAAATTAAATATTTCATCCAAACAATAAAGCTTTTAAAAAAAGATTTAATTTATATTAAATGCATTATGTTTTTCAACTGGAAAATTAAACAATATAAACATATATTAAATACATTTTAACACCAAACAATTTTTTCATACATTATAAAAATTTAAACTGAAATAGAAAATATATATGCCTAAACTTATGAATCATATATATGCTACTTTATTTATATAATATAAATCACTAAAATATTCAAAATTTAATTTATAAGTTTATATATATATATAACCATCGGAATCATATATTATATATATATATATATACTAAAAGGTTGTGTTATTGCATGATATTTATTTAACATTATTTTCAATTTAAAATATTTTAACGCACCTACAAAATTTAGTTTTGACATCTCGAGATTAAATGATAAAAACATTGAGTTTCTTTTAAATCGTTTTTAAAAAAAAAAAACTTAATCGTTCTAACTTTTAATAACAAACACCAACTTTACTTCTTATTATTTGCAACAAAAATAAATTGTCTTTGAATAAAGAGTTAAAATAACATATATATATATATATATATATAATTTTAGGTAAAAATATATATATAGACCTATATTTATTTGTATATATATATAACTTATATATAAGTATACTTATACATAATTATATGTATTATATATATATATATATATCTATGATTGTGTAAAATATAATTATATAATTTCTAATAAACATTATTAAGCCATTGACTCATAGTAAGACTAATTCATTCCGGAGACATGGAAGATAATCTGCTTTGATTTTCGAGTTGTGTTTAAAATATATATATTATAGAACTAAACACAATAGTAGGCTTAGTTTTCGACTTGTGTTTAAAACATAATATAAAACTAAACACAACCAGTATATACTTTTTAAATGTAAATACAAATTATTAATAAGCTAATAAAATGTATATATTTTACTCTAAATAAAATTATTCAAAAAATTAAATAACATAAAATTTAATTTACTTTAAAAAAAAATCTAAATATATATTTTTGGATTTGAAATTTCTCGTATTTATGTTAACAAATTGTCTAGATCTACTTGATTGAATTTTTTACACGTGTCAAAATTTTATCGATAGATTTGACACGTGTCGTGATAGTATGACTTAACAACTTTTGAAAACCAAACTTTATTTAATAAGATTATGATTAATTTTCTAAAAATGGACAATTTGATTATATGTGTACTAGTTGTTTATCTATGTAGGGTTGAACTGGTTTGTTCTAAAATGTAGGCTATGCGGGTACCTAGGCTACGCGGTGACCGAAAATCCTGAATTTCAGCTATGCGGTAGTTTAGGCGGTTTCAAATAATTCGAACGCCTAATAGCTTCTAGACAGATATCACGCGGTTTAGACGGACGCCTAAACAGATTCTAGGCGGCCAATTAAAAAATGATAAAAAATTAGTATACTTAAATATTTTTAAAAATATTATTTTTTGTTTCAAATAATTTATTTAATTAGTCTCCGAACCAAATGAAATTAATTTATTTAAAAATCAGTTTAAATTTACATATTTGTCAATTTTTACATTTTTTAAGAATTATGTTTTCTTTTGTTTAAAATATGAGATTATTATATATTTCAAAACTTTTTTTTACATAAGAGTTTATTGAATTTAATATCTGAAACTATAGTTTATTTTGTTTTTACTAAAACTAAAGTATATAAGTTTTACTCACTATATATACATAATATATTATGTACATAATATATTATGTACATAATTTTTATATAAATAAATATATATATATATATATATATATATTTAAAATATATAATCTGTAATTATTTAGGAAAACACCAGTTTAATTCAGGATAAGAAAAATAATTTATTAAAATTGATTTTGACTATAACAAAGGTAGAAGTTTTAGATCCGGAATTTTCAAATTAACAAAACGAAAAAAAAAAGTAATAATGGTAGCTGTTTACGATCGTTTGGTCATTGGTAAACCATCGGTATCATATAATATTGATGTGTTTTTAGAGCTAAACTGTGACGTGTGTAACTTTATAAATTCCTTTATTGGCATATTTTATTAAATTATCAGTTTGTTTGATTTTAAGGTAATGGTAGCAAACCTTATGGCACTGACAGCGACTTAGAACGGTCGACGACTTCCACGTGTGAAATATTTAATTCGCAATAAAAAAAAAATATGGAAACGTAAACATAAAAATGGACACTACTAGAAGTGGAAGAGAGACAAGCGAGGGAGTAGTAGACATAGATTGTAGTTAAGAGCTCTTTGAATTCCGCATTGAATCGACGGCCAACTCTCGTTTCCATTACGACGACGTTTTTAAGCGCTTAAGTGATGCAGCAAAACGCCGGCATGGTTGCCGGATCTTACCGGAGAAATGAGTTTGTTCGGAACAGAGACGACTCCGATGAAGGGGTTGGTTTCCTCTGCTTTTCCTTGTTCGTTTGATTATTCTTTCTTTCTTGTTTTGCTTTAGGGTTTGATGATGGGTAGCTTTAATTCAGATATCTCTGTTCCTTTTGTTTGTTTTTGAACCAAAATTGGCTTAATCGAAGCTCAAATTTTTGAACTTTATACTGTGAATTTACTTCAGGAGAGATTTTAATGTGTCAGTTAAAGTGAGAATTTTTTGTTTTGGATAGACTTCACTCGCTATGAATAAAGTTCTGTTCTTGTCTGTATAGGGTTGTATATCTTTTGATCTTGTTTAGATAGATCTAAAGGGTTACTTTTGTTCCAATTTTGGCTTTTAGTTTTATCCCTTTATCTTGAAGGGACAATGCTGGTGAATCTCAGTTATAGGTTCTTGATCTTCGACTACGGGTTTTAATTTGTTTTTGCTTTATCGTTGATTCTTAAAGTCTAAACCTTTACTTACTAACTCATTGTAATCTAGCTTAACCATGTTTCGTTAGTTCACAGATTTCCACCGTGACTGATGATCTAAAGGTCCCTGTAGATAATTTGTTTTGCTTTTAAATGTTGTTTTATCACAAAAATATCTATAACTTGATTGAAACTAGCCAAAATTTGGATATCTAATAATTTGGAGATGGTTCTTCTTGTAACATGATTTGGTTTAGATCCATAATGATCTTTTCTGTTTTTTGCCTTTCTAACATCGTTTTGTTCTCAAAGTGCAGCTGAAACCCCTGAAAAATCTGAATGGGCAGATATGTCAGATCTGTGGTGATGATGTTGGACTCACTGAAACTGGCAATGTCTTTGTCTCTTGTAATGAATGTGGCTTCCCTTTGTGTCGGTCTTGTTATGAGTATGAGAGGAAAGACGGAACTCAGTGTTGCCCGCAGTGCAAGACTAGATTCAGACGGCACAATGGTCAGTAGAATGACCTGCTATTTTCTTCTGGTTGTCTCTATGAATTATTAGCTCTTTATTTTTAATTTTCTGACACATTTGATTGGTATAGGGAGTCCTCGAGTTGAAGGAGATGAAAAAGACGATGATGTTGATGATATCGAGAATGAGTTTGATTATACCCAGGGAAACAACAAGGCAAGATTCTCACATCGCGCTGAAGAGTTCTCTTCGTCATCACGACATGAATCTCAACCAAATTCTCTTCTTACCCCTGGCCATCCGGTAGGGACTAACGTATCATTTGTCTTCTAACTTTGATACATTGACATTTTCGAGACGTAAATGTCAAAACTAAGTGGTCACAGTCGCTTTTTCCTGATAATTTCTACACATAGGTTTCTGGGGAAATTCCTACGCCGGATAGGAATACCGCTTTGCCTCCTTTTATTGACCCACAGCTACCTGGTATGTATCATTTTTTTATTTGTGTGTTTGGCTCTCATCAGATTGTATATTTCTTGTGATTTTCACATGTTGACTACAAATATGCAGTGCCTGTAAGAATCGTTGACCCATCAAAAGACTTGAACTCTTATGGGCTTGGGAATGTTGACTGGAAAGAAAGGATCGAAGGTTGGAAGCTGAAGCAGGAGAAGAATATGATACAGATGACTGGTAAATACCATGAAGGGAAGGGAGGAGAAATTGAAGGCACTGGATCAAATGTTGAAGAACTCCAAATGTAAGTTAAAAGTACTGGATAGAAAAACTTTTTTGGTTTAGTTTCTATCTGCATTTAGAGTTTGCAGTGGTCCTTTTGTTAGTTGTGATGCTGAGAACCGATCTTGGTTTCCGAGTTTAAATGTCTAATCCAGAAAGGTTACATGTTCTTCTGAATCGTTTTCGTTTGCTTCTGGTTATTGATGGATCTTGTACTTACAGGGTTGATGATGCTCGGCTTCCTATGAGCCGTGTGGTTCATTTCCCATCCTCTCGCATGACACCTTATCGTATAGTGATAGTTCTCCGGCTCATCATTTTGGGAGTCTTCTTGCATTATCGTACAACTCATCCCGTTAAAGATGCATATGCTCTGTGGTTGACCTCAGTTATTTGTGAGATCTGGTTTGCCTTTTCTTGGCTTCTTGATCAGTTTCCAAAATGGTATCCCATTAACAGGGAGACTTTTCTTGACAGGCTTGCTTTAAGGTTGGTCTTTATATGATCCTCTCCATCTTTTCTATGATAAATGTCTTTCCACACAACTTTGATGATTACTTATTAACATTAGTTGTTATTATGGAAAGCCTCTCATTTCTGCCTCCAAAAGTTGGTATTTATAGGCTGACAAGCATGTTGAAATGATATATATTCTTAAATTTAGTGCGACTACATGTTATGCAGTGTCTATAAAGTGTGAAATTCTAGACCAGGGAAGAGACATTGCAATGTGCGACTATGTCTCAGCGCATTTGAGAATAAGAACTTCTATAGTGTTTTGTTTATCTGCATTTGAATTTTTGGTTGTCTGTTTTTTTTAATTGTAGATATGATCGAGATGGTGAACCATCACAGCTAGCTCCTGTGGATGTGTTTGTTAGTACGGTGGATCCAATGAAAGAGCCACCTCTTGTAACAGCAAATACGGTTCTTTCAATTCTTGCTGTGGACTACCCAGTGGATAAAGTTGCGTGTTATGTTTCAGATGATGGTTCAGCTATGCTTACTTTTGAAGCCCTTTCTGAAACGGCTGAGTTTGCAAAGAAATGGGTACCTTTTTGCAAGAAATTCAACATTGAACCTAGAGCTCCTGAGTTCTATTTTTCCCAAAAGATAGATTACTTGAAGGACAAGATCCAACCTTCTTTTGTCAAAGAGAGACGGGCAATGAAGGTCACTTAGGACTACTATAATTTCATAAATAGCTTCTGCTTGTTTTATCCATTGGACATATTTATGAGACTAAAGAATGAATGTCACATTTTCTATGTCGTACGCTGGCAGAGAGAATATGAGGAGTTTAAAGTGAGGATCAATATCCTCGTCGCTAAAGCACAGAAGATGCCTGAAGATGGCTGGACAATGCAGGATGGTACGCCCTGGCCTGGTAACAACCCTAGAGACCATCCTGGGATGATTCAGGTACACTAGTACAATGCCTTCCTTTTATTTTACTTCTCGTAGATGGACTAACATTTATCTGGGCACAACACTATTGTAGAATGTTTGTTGATGCTAATTATTTTGATTTAATTCAGGTTTTCTTAGGCCATAGTGGAGGTCTGGATACCGATGGAAATGAGCTACCTAGGCTCATATATGTTTCCCGTGAAAAGCGTCCTGGATTTCAGCACCACAAGAAGGCTGGAGCTATGAATGCCCTGGTTCGTTTTATCTTTCAATGTTCGGATATGACCTCTTTTGTTCAATGGCTTGGAAGCGGTTTTTGTGTTATGAGACCTAGTAGCTGCATATTATATTACATAATGCCTGATATGACTCCTTTGGTTCCATTGCTTTCGAGTATGCTTTTGCGAAGCCTGACTTTTAGTTTCTCCTGATCTGGCTTTTCTTACATTTGACAGATCCGTGTTTCTGCTGTTCTTACTAATGGGGCATATCTTTTGAACGTGGATTGTGATCATTACTTCAACAACAGCAAGGCGGTTAAGGAAGCCATGTGTTTCATGATGGATCCTTCAATCGGAAAGAAGTGCTGCTATGTGCAGTTTCCACAACGTTTCGACGGCATTGACTTGAATGATCGATACGCCAACAGAAATACTGTCTTCTTTGACGTAAGTTAGCTCTACAATTCCAATCAGTGTCTTTTATTTCCCTTCTCGATCATATCTTGTCCACTTGAGCTGACTCAGATTTGTATTATGTTGTGCAGATTAACTTGAAGGGGTTGGATGGTATCCAGGGTCCTGTGTATGTGGGTACTGGTTGTTGTTTCAACAGGCAGGCCCTGTATGGGTATGATCCTGTTCTAACAGAGGAAGATCTTGAGCCTAATATTATTGTAAAGAGCTGTTTTGGCTCAAGGAAGAACGGAAAGAGTAGCAAGAAACATAACTATGAAGAAAATAGAAGCATCAAGAGAAGTGACTCCAGTGCTCCGCTTTTCAATATGGAAGACATTGACGAGGGTGTTGAAGGTCTGTGCCATGACTTCTATGTGACAACATATTGCGCATGCAAAGAAAACTTTTCACTAAAAATTATTGTTCTTGCAGGCTATGATGATGAGATATCTCTAGTATCCCAGAAAAGTCTGGAGAGGCGTTTTGGTCAGTCGCCAGTATTTATTGCAGCTACCTTCATGGAACAAGGAGGTCTTCCACCGACAACCAACCCCACGACTCTTCTGAAGGAGGCGATTCATGTCATAAGCTGTGGTTATGAGCCCAAGACTGAATGGGGCAAAGAGGTCAGAGGTTTTAGAAGACCGTCCAAACAACAAAGCCATTATTTTGTTCTCTGTCTGATAACTTGTTCATCTTTTGTATTTTTAGATTGGGTGGATCTACGGTTCTGTGACAGAAGATATTCTTACTGGGTTCAAGATGCATGCGAGGGGTTGGATATCAATCTACTGCGTGCCTCCACGCCCTGCGTTCAAGGGATCTGCTCCCATCAATCTCTCTGATCGTTTGAACCAAGTTCTTCGATGGGCGTTGGGATCTATCGAGATTCTGCTGAGCAGACATTGCCCTATATGGTACGGCTATAATGGAAGGTTGAAACTCTTGGAGAGACTTGCTTATGTCAATACCATAGTCTATCCAATTACATCCATCCCGCTCCTCGCCTATTGTATGCTTCCAGCTTTTTGCCTCATCACCAACAAGTTCATTATACCCGAGGTAAGTTCTGGTTTTCATATTTTTACTGCAATTTACCCTTTTGAAAATGCATTTTTTTTAATCATTCATTTTGTCCTTAATTTGCAGATAAGCAACTCTGCGAGCTGGTGTTTCATACTGCTATTTGTATCCATCTATGCATCGGCAATCCTGGAGCTCAAATGGAGTGGTGTGGCCCTTGAAGACTGGTGGAGGAACGAGCAGTTTTGGGTAATCGGTGGAACCTCTGCTCATCTTTTTGCAGTCTTCCAAGGTCTACTCAAAGTTTTTGCAGGCATAGACACAAACTTCACGGTCACATCGAAAGCCTCTGATGAAGATGGAGACTTTGAGGAGCTCTACGTCTTCAAATGGACATCTCTTCTCATCCCACCAACCACTATCTTACTGGTCAACCTTGTTGGTATTGTGGCCGGTGTCTCCTATGCAATAAACAGCGGGTACCAATCGTGGGGACCGCTCATGGGAAAGCTCTTTTTTGCTCTGTGGGTTGTTGCTCATCTCTACCCTTTCTTGAAGGGTCTTTTGGGAAGACAGAACCGGACTCCGACCATTGTCATTGTCTGGTCTGCGCTTCTTGCATCCATCTTCTCATTACTTTGGGTCCGAATTAACCCCTTTGTTTCAACCACTGGGGTTGGGAGCAACAATTTCATGGGTCAGTGAGCCGCCCATTGTCATGCTTTATATAAATGAACGTGTGGTATGTATATATATACATAGGAACTCCCCTAATTCTAAGAGGCTATTGTTCATATGATTATGTGTTGGTTACATAAACCCAATGGTATTGGTATGATAACCTATATTAATGCGTATAATGTCTTTATTCTTGAATCTTCTTTCTTTGAAAAAGTCCTGGGTTGGTTACGGGTCTAAATTCTAAATTCAAAATTCTAAGTTCTGTATTTAAAACTTATTTGAGTCAACAAAAAGAATTAAAATAAAACTATGTCAGATCCACAATACAGGAACCAAAACAAAAACAAAAATGAATCTTTTGGATGTTTTAGTTCCAATTGAATCAATAATGTGCCCGCCCAAAATTTTAAAACTCAAATCTCCTCAACTGTGAATGTGAAGTCTCAATTGGCACAACGACATTCTCAGATGCTTGCAGAATCATCAACCATGACCTGATTTGGTTCACCAAAGCCATCGTGTTAGTCTGATCAAACCCAAAAGTACTCATGTGAGTTGTAACAATAGAGCTCAGGCTTCCTCGTTGTTGTTCTCAACGAGTATCTTCTTGCATGCCTCATAACACATGAAGGAGATTCCAGCTGCAGGAACCAACTTCAAGCAACTCGGTCCAAGCCCTCTGTACCAACCTACAATACCTTCTTGCTCGAGTATGCGGATCAAAGCATGCAACATATTCTTGTAAACCACCCTCCCACCAACTGCTCCCACCTGCATATGCTTTCGGGCAACTTCCAAGGGGAAAGTTGCGGTACTTGATAATGCACCAGCTAAAGAACCTATCAAAAGAGTCTCGATGTTCCCAATGCTCTCTTGCTTCACCAGTTTACGGTATGCTTTTCTTAAGGAGTCATAGGCGAAGTAGTTTGTTGCTGCATATGGAACCACTCCTATAAGGCTCGGGGCAAGACCCCTGTAAAGTTCTGTTGGGCCTTCCTCCCTTATTATTTTGACAAACGCATCCAATATTCCCTTGTATACACCTCTCTGCAAAATGGTTACAAAGAGACATTAGTGGCCAATGTCTAAAGCTCTATCCGACCTTACAGTATACCATCTGTTTTGGGTCAAAAGAAGTGCCGTAAGTAAAATGTTCTAAAACCCTCAAATACCTTCCACAGCAAGAGTTGGATTACATTTTGCCAAGTTATCTCTGATGTTGACAGCAAATTACCCCTTCCCAATACTATTTTACGAAAAAAGAAACTATGGAAACTTTATGGAAGCATACCTGAATTGTAAGGCGGGTCTTGACTAATTCGAGGGGGTATGTCAAGAGAGTCTGGCTAACCCCAGCACAGGCACCGGCAAGCAATGAAGCTGGGATGGGAATTTTCGAGTCTTCTCCGAGCTTCGGAGTCAACTTCTTGTTAACAGTCTCGAATACAAAGAGCTGAACAGAGTTGAAAGAAAAGTTAAAAATTCGAACAAATGATTACACACATCGTTGGCTCATTAGCATTTACTAAAAAGTGTTAAAACAAACTAATCCTCAAATACTGCTTAGCCGAATCATGACTTGAGCTTGAGCTTCATATTAACAATACAACACAAAATAGTCAAGCCAAACCAATTCACCAATTATCTAAAGTTCCACAGCTATTCTACAATCAAATCAGTAGAGAACATCCAATTTTAAATAATTGGTACCTCAACGGCACGAGCGGGTGCTACTCGAATCACATTGACGAAATTGCCCCTGAAGAGACCTTTCCATCCTTCCTGCTTCATGATATCACGAAAGACTTCGGCGGTGGAGTCGCCACCACTTCCCACCATTAGATGAGTCCTAATGGTTTCCAAAGGAGCCACAGCCGTTCTCGAAATGGCTCCGGCCACAGCTCCACTTAACAGCCGCCGCAACGAAGGATTAGAGATCTTAAGCTTCAGCTTCAACCCTCCTTTCTTCTTCCTCTTCCGCTTCTCACCAATCACTTCTTCTTCCTCCTCTTCTTTTAAAGGCAAGTACTTTGTGCACAAATCATTAAGCTGAGCAGCGAAGCTACTGTTGTTGTCTCTGTTGGGAGGATCCGAAATAGATCCGGACCCGAGTCCGGATCCGAATCCAGCTCCTAATTGATTAACACTCGCGAACAATCCACCAACAGGACGGTAGTTTGGGTTCTGTAGGCTGCTCCAATCAGATCCCAAATCCGATACGGAGAAAAATCCATTCCTCGTATCGTCGAACAACTGGATTCCAGTCTTGCCCATGAATACAGTTTCTCTTATGAAGCTTCTGGAGTGATAGTAAATGACAGTCTTCGTTCCCAGAGGCTGATCACGATTCACGACATCCACATCTTCGTGAAGGATAAGAAAGTGAAGATTTTACAGAAAAGGATATGACAGAAATCGAGTGTGGACGACGAGAGTGTGTTTGGGTTGAGTCAAATTTGGGGTTGTCTCTTTCGTCGAGACCCTTCTTAGGGTTTTACTACCGCTGCTGGTTGCAGCCTGATGGTTTTTTTTTTATATTGACCTTTTGAATGGGTGAATGGTTGGGGGCGGAGGCTGCTAGGCGGTTTAGGTATTTATATTTTAATTTCTATGATATTCGTTTTAGGTTCAGCTTTATCTTTTTTTTTTTTTTTTTTTATCAGCGAAGACGGAAAATTCGTCAAAACTGGTCAAACAGTGCCAGGATGACTATGAAGTATGTATGTTCTTTTTTTATTCCAAGAGATAAATATGTTCCAAATAGTGATGTGTTAACAGAAAAGAAAAATGGTTACAAATCGTATAAAATAAAGGGTAAACTATGTAAATAGAGGATGGAGTGTATATAGACAGCGGCATCAACGTTTTGAAATTGATATTTTTGAAAAATTTGATAGGAAAAGAAGAAGCATAAAAAAAAAACTATGCAGTTGGACGGATTTACCGTAAAGCGTTTTGGAGAATACGTTTGTGGAGGTTGGAACAATACTAATCGTTTGGAAGCATATAGCTTAAAAGAAGTTCAAGGAAGCATTAAGATTAGAAAAAGTCTTATGATTTAACATAGGATCAACATTGATCATGGACGACAATGGTCGCGTGGAAGCATATGGTTTAGTGAAGTCAAAATCGACTTAAACCGCATATCAAATTGAGATGGACGGTAGACAGCGGGATGCGTTAAGCATACAGTATATTGATGTCAGTACTGCATAGAGAAATATATTGTTGTTGGTAGTGTATTGCGGCCGAGAGATGGAGACGTTGGTGTCTTGTCGGAGTTCCAACAGTATTTGAAGGAGGATATAGAATCGCACAGAAGAGAGAGAGTGTGCTATTGAGAGATGCTGAGTTTTTTTTTCTAAATGATAGGAAAGACAAAGAATAAAACTTTAAAAGAAAATGAGTTTGATAGTTAGATCGAAACACATGATCGAAACCCGCTTTGATACCACGTAAATAGAGAATATTGAATTGTATTGTTATTTTTGTTGTATTATTGAATGGAAGGGTACAATTTATATATAAGCACATAACATAATCAAATGACATAATTAAAGGGATTACATAGAATAATATAATTAGTGTACGCTAGAGTGATATATGGGATTTGAATAATCATATGTGGTATGATGATACTCTTTTCTTAATAAATTAAGGGATTAGAATTTAGAAAAGTAAATTATTTGTGAGTTTTTACTATTTACGTTATTAAGTTTTGTGTTTAAAGTTACGATAATTTTTTTTCTACTTTTAGCAAATACTACATTATTAATGTAT
Organism: Turritis glabra; assembly: GCA_900406565.1. Lineage (NCBI taxonomy): Eukaryota > Viridiplantae > Streptophyta > Magnoliopsida > Brassicales > Brassicaceae > Turritis > Turritis glabra. Next base: position 1,349,379 of record OVBN01000188.1, read on the forward strand.
ACTTATGTAATTGTTTTCAATTTTACATACTGATAAGAGGGCAATTCTCGTAAATATTATTAAAATAAAAAAAAAATTTCTTTCGAAAATACCATTATTCGTTTTATTTTTTTAAAATATTACTAAAATATAATTTTTTCGAAAATACCACAAAACTAAAAGTAAACTTTAAACTTTTAAAATTATATCCTAAATCCTAAATCCAAATTACTAAACTCAAACCCAAACTATTAAATTATAAACTCTTAAAAATCATTTTTAGTGTATGTAGCATTTTTTTACTAAAAAAGTTTGTAGTGTTATTTATAAAAAAAACCTATTGATAGTATTTTTAGAACAAAATGTATTTTAGAGTATTTCTTTTGATATAAAATTTAAAAAATAATAAGTTAGTGCTCTTAATATGAATGAGATCCTCTCCTAAAGCATCATTTCTCACAAAAGGGATGAAAGAGATTAAAGAGTCAAATTTGTCCTGATCGAAGAGATGGACGAGGTGGGTTCATGAGTTTTTGCAAAATTTGGCGACATCGGTTGAGAGAAACGGTTGGAAAACTTGGATCAACTAATTAAGATCAATGACAATAATAAAGGAGGAATAAGACAGACAATTAGATAGACAAAGGACAATCGGGTTGCGGATAATAATCAATAAATAACGAAGCAGTACAATTCTAGATAGCTAAAAAAAAAAAAAAAAAAAAAAGGATAGCTAGATAAGGGTAAACCAAAACATGGGGGCTGGTTATATGACTCCGGAACTATGGATCTTAATGGCCACGAATTTGAGGAAAAATAACACGACCATATATAAGAGGAAAGATGTAAATGCGGGCAATGGTGGAACCATGAACATCGGTAAGAGGTGTTAGAAATGGAGCAGCGGGTAAATCCAATCTGGATCCGTATATTAGCAAAGGTGAGTATACGACCGTGGTAAACAGTGACTTATTAGTTCAGACTGTTAGGGCTATAATTATAACTGAAAATTGATTAATTGCATATTTTGACTAAGTTGATTATCGATCTAAATCTTAAAACAAGGATAATCATATCCATATCAAGTGATTGATTGGAAACTGAACCTAAAAACATTTTATATTGCATGAATGGATTGATGGTTGGACAATGCATGAACTGATTATATTGGCCTAGTGCAACATGGTGATCTCTCGTACTTACTAAGCAAGATCATTCCTAATGGTTAATGGATGTAGGTGTTGGAACTAAAATTTTGACAAAGTAATGGACACTATAATATAGTGTAGTTACATGTTAAAATAGAAATTAATTTAAATGAGAAATAAGGGTGCAAAGTGTATAGTTTAGAAAACTTATAAAACTTGTAATTTTAATTAAGTATTAAAATGAGCAAAATTCCACTTTGCAATTTTGGAAAATTTCCCATGAGATTTTTCGCATAATTTTGGATAAATCTAGAAGTTTTTAGATTGCATCAAAAGATTTTCGTAATATTTTTGAATCCTTATCCTTGCGGAACAAGACAGAATATTTCTGAATCCTTATCGGAACGAGGCGGAATATTTCCGAATCCTTATCGAAATATTTCTGAATTCTTATCCCTCTCTAACTTGCATATCAAGGTACTCCTCCCTATAATAAAGTCTCTCCTTATTTTCTGAAATCATTTGATTTTTGAAACAGAAGAGCTTCCAGCAAATCTCTCTCTTTTTCTCTAAAAGTAAGTCTCGAAAGTGTATCGTAGAACCGTTCGTAGATTGTATAATCGAATGTCGCGATTATAATCTTAACACAATTATATCATGGGATTCAGAATCTCATAAAACCGCCACACTGCTGGACATTTATTGAATTAAGGAAAGAGATCAAATCTCGCCTCCGCGTATTCGTTTTTTTCTTAATCAGATTTGTTCGTGATTTTTCAATTCAGGATTTCGCAGTGCTTGTTAAATATAAATTGTTTGTGCGTCGAAAAAAAATCATATGATAAGAAAAGATAATCAAGATGGAAAGACATATTCTAACTAAAAAATTAAATGTATATAGGCATGAAAATGACTAAATAAAGTTGTTAGCTTTGTAATAACAAATTAAACTTCAACGAGGTAAAATGTAAGAAAATGGGTAACATTCAGAAGTTGCCATGAATATAAATACATTGACTCTAGACATGAAAATTTCCAGATTAGGATAATTCACATATCTTTCATCAAACATTTCGCATGAGTTAGTTCTTTTTCGGGTGGTCGAATCACCTATTTTATGTTTTCCGACAGTTCAACATAACCAACGTTCCATCAAATACAGTTAGTTCGACAGATGTCGAAAATCCGATCTGAACAATTACCATTCATCTAATTTCCACTTTTTCTATTATCATCTACCTACTTAACTCTTATTATTTTTCATTACAAAAATAGTTTATTCGAACGGTGTGATACTGATAACAAAACGCATGCGTCACATCACACGCAACCAAATATCTATCTATCCAAATTCCAATGGCCTCGTTGGTAGGTGCAGATAACAGTCACGTGCGTTTATCATAACTATTGAAATAAACTAGAAAGGTACCATACATTGCAGACGTTTTTTAATTATGGAACATAAGAACTATTTTATTCATGAATCGTCTAAGGCTTTGACTGGTTGTTTATAATATAATAGAGTAATTTTTCCTCTTAAATTTAGTTTTGTCTCTGTATTCTCACCAATCCAAAACATACTGAGAGGGAAAAACTTTCAGCTGAAATTAGAAAAGTAGAATAAAACAAATGATTTTTCCCTTACAACTCACTCTTCTTTTCAAATAATTTTTTCTTCTAATTACTTTTTTTTACCAGTCACAACCTTAGTATGAAGGCAAAAGGCTAAACCTTTGGTTGGTCACTTCTAATAAATAATCATATGAAAAGAAGGAGAAGATAAATTAAATATTCATTTGTTTTTTTTTATTTCCTTCGGGGTACATTAGAATCTACTTAACAGAGTAGTCTAAACTCTAAACATAAGAAAATTAAAAAAAGTTACTCACAGTCCACACGTTTTTGTGATGGAAACATCAAAAGCAAAAGATCATTTTATTCATGAACCGCCTTATAAAGGCAAAAGACCATACCTTTGGTTGGTCACTTCTGCTAAACAATAACCACAGTGGAACAAATAATGGCGCAAAATAAGTCAATTATTTATTTGTTATTATTGAATTACTTCTGCTGATGGAAATAAGGATGCAAGAAACGAACTCCTTCAAGGTACAATGGAGTCTGCATCTCAATCAACCGCGATGCCTGCAGCGTTCACCATAATTAACCAAATACTCTAAACCACTTTTTTGGATGAAAATAGTATTAGAAAGTAAGAAAGACTTACGGCTCGAGCAAAGGCAAACATTTCCTCTTCGCCAGAAAGCATTGATACGATAGAAGAAGGCGAGCCAGCTGCACTTATGCTACCTTCTGCAAGCACGTCTCGCCTTAATCTTGAATCTTCGGTCTCTGTCTCAAACTGGAAGCTGCAGGTTTCCGATAAATTTATGTTCAATTTAGGGGATTGGCATATAAATCAAACTGAATTAAACTGATTAAGCCGAAACCAAATTGAAGTGATCAAGCCGTTACTGCATCAAAATGAATCTACAACTATTTTATACGTTTCCCTCCCAAGTGCCACTGGAACCGACAACTTTTAGGCTTTGCCTGAGATACTTTACCAATTGAACTATTGACACTTGGTATTTATTTTAGTTCGAAACTTTCAATAAAGCGGGGAAAACCAAATAACCTGAACAGAATCAAACAGTAAACCAGATTGTCCACTCGTCAATTGTGTGTTCTTACCTTTCCAGGTCAAAGAGCGTTCCCTCTGCAGTTCCTTGAAACAACTCATCGATAGGTTTCTCCGCGCATGAGACAAGACAACAATGGTGGTTGTATAGCTCATCTACAAGGGTTATAAACCTACGTGCCTGAGAACATCAAAAGCCCTTAGAGGAAGGAATCCACAGATCTCAAAAGCCATAAATCTTGATTTTGGTTATACCTTGTCGCGTATTTCCATGCTCATTGCTGGAATATTAGAGATAAAGATTGTATGATAGTTTTTGGCCACTGCAATATAATCTGCTGCACCTACAGGTCGACCACATAGATACTCGAATGTGAATCTTGCCACTCCATTACAGCTTTCAGGAACCTCCACTGTTCTGATGGATACACACCCAAAAAAAAACCATTGTGATTTAATTTGATCCATAACAAAAAGAAAAACCACTGCTCTCATTAGTACCTTCCAAACATCACTGGGAGAGTTGCAGAAGTTATTTCTCCGCCATACTGTTCAGTGACCTGACACCACATTTTCTCAAACTCTTCCAGAACAGCATTATTCAAAGGCCATAAGTAGTGAACCTATAAATGCACATTTACAATTTCATCAAACAGAAGCAAAGAACCCAGCAATAAACGATGTAAATAGTATGTGATTCCCACATTTTCAACTGAGTTTTTGGCTGCAACTCGGCGGTAATCTACTTCACTTCCAATTGAGATTATCTCACAATGTTTCTCCAATTTAGAAATAAACTTATCAAATATCTCCTTCTGCATTCCGTCCTGTACCAACAACATTAGAGAGAAAATTAGTGACTCGGCACAAAAACTCTGTGTAATCAAAATGCATGTCCTTCATGCAATCAGTTAAAGAAACCTTTTTGCTGAAAATAGAAGAGGGCTTAAAGAGAAGAATAGAAAGAAACCTGATTTAACTCCCGTGGTGCTCGGTTACTGGTGGCCACAAGAACAGTTCCAGTTGTCAACAATCTGCTCATAATTCCAGATAAGGCCACAATAGCAAATACATCAACTGTCTGTAACAGAAGATGCAAGAAAGTCCAAGTTATGGGAAGAATGAACACTATTTGCAATTTCATCTGGGGCCAAATATAGCAAGTCCAGTCTCATCTAAGCCCTTGTACACACTGAATTGGCTTTATGACTTCTGAGTCATAAGTAATTAGCGAGCCAAGTTTTAAACACCTCATTACTTTCTCATAGTCAACAATCTATTCGTAGAAGAATGAATAGGATGTTGTAGTTTCTTTAATAATTTCATGTAACAGATTACCTGAATCTCATCAAAGCAGAGGATGCTGGCTCCCTTTATACTCGATTGCTGATCAACGAGAAACTTATCAGCCACAGCTGGAAGAATGTGTTTCATTTGGAGTTGTTGCTTATAAAATTCTTCTCCGGCTAACCATTCCTTAACTTTTTCATCAACAGGAAGATTCATAATCCAGCTCGAAATGCTATATTGCGATGACTTTTCGGCACCATTCTCCTTCCAATACTTGTGCATTTGCTCATTTATCTTCAGCATAGCCTAAAGACGAATGAAATGGAAAAATATCAGAGTATATATTAAGTTACTTAGCCACAAACATAAAGAAAACCTCTAAAGGCTCACACACTTCATGAAAGTGAAACCGTTGCCGATGTCTGATAATCCCATCAGTGGCGCCATAAAACATATCCATCAACATAGTCTTGCCTACATGATAACACCAAACATGGTCTTAAATACCTAACCTTATTAGCTACACGGTAAGAGCATAATGTAGCATCCATTAACATACCACATCCTACATTTCCATAGATATATAATCCTTTTGGAGCTGGTGGTACTGCAGGACGAGAACCGACAATGGAGTCCAATTTTCTCTCTCGGTTAAGGTACGATACCCATTTACCAACTCCAGGTTCTACATTCATCTGTCTCCGCCTAAAACACCCCCGAAAAGACAAAACCATTTGAAGAAGAAACAAAACAATTATTCAACTAAATAAGATGCCATTGACCAAAACCTCACCCTAATACCCATCTTCCCAAAAGCTTTTGCCCTTGCTTATTCATAGATGCCCACATTCCATCTTCATCCTTCTTCTCAGCTTCTTCCACCATTAGCTTTCGCCGCTCTTCCTCTCTCCTTTTCTCCCACTCTGCTAATCTCACCTGAAAAAGAAAAAAACCAAAAAATGGTACACATAAATGCAAATAATGGAACCAAATCCCCAAAATCCTAAAAAGAGCTTGAGCCTAATTTTACATGATAATCTTCCATTTCCTTCTCGAAATGTTCCAATCTTCCAAACAAATTCTCGAATGCTGAAACGACCTTCTCTTGGTAGGGATCATGTTGTAGCCTCCCTTGCTCCACTAACTTACTGTAACTCGTCAGTGGACCTGATAAGGAGCGACATTAACGTCAATTGCATAATTCTCACTGAAATGAAGATTCTGAAAGTACCTGATGGTTTTGGAGGATCAGTGGTGCAATAGGAACGGGCAACGAAGTGTAAGCCATTGGAGAGTCTTGTTCTTGAAGAAAACCCTAGACGTAGAACAGTAGAGATCTGAGAAACACTAGGCATAATTTGCTTCAGACTCCGATTTGTGGTTTCTTCTCTGAAACTAAGCTTCCGATCACGGTTTAGCTTACTGTTCCGGAAACGGAGGAGAATAATTAGAACGGTATTGATAGGTGTCGACGTGACAGACCCATATGAGAGCCACGTGGTGGAATATGGACCGTTTGTTGGATTGGTGATTTGGCTTTTTAATGTCCGTATAGATTTCTTTAATGAGTTCGGTATATGTCAGAGCTAGGATGCCAATCTGCCAAACTCGATGTGGTCCGGTCCGTGAACATATATATCTGATGTATTTCGTTTGGTGCAGTCAAATTGGACTAATTATGTAGCAGTTTAGATTCTTTTATTTTCCAATTTCCAACAATAGTGTAGATTTAGTAATAGTTTCGTACAAAGTTATTAAACAAAATAATCCATTTTACATTGCCGATATTCAAACTCTGTGATCTTAATTATAAACTCTGTTTCGTTGGGTGGTAAACTAGTATACCAGTTGACTTGAACTAGTTTAAGATCCCACTTTAAACCAAATAAAATCAAAATAGCCAGAAAATATTAGTTATAGAGATAGAGATGTATGTTCGTATCACGGGAGCCGAGTCGTAGAACCAGCGTATGTATGCAATTCTCCTATGGAAAAATCTGCCTAGAGTCAGGACAGCTATTTAGAGTTACAAAACGACAACCCAATGCATGCTTTAGGAATTCTATTCTGGAAACAAACAGCTTTATATGCCAAAAGAGTGTAGATCCGAATGTGTTGGAAGTTCCCAAATATTCGTTGTTGAGCAAGCCTAATCCGTGAGTTGTTTGTATGTTTTTTAGTTTGGTATGTATTATGTAACACCTATTTTGTCTCTCCCTTGTCCTTGTTGAGGTCAAAATTCACATTTAGCCACCGCTAGACTCTGAAGTACGGATCTTTGGAAAGGTTAAATGAGACCATTTTGATGATGTAGCATATTATTGTAACTGTCAGTATGGGTCTTTATTGCCTGAAATTGTGGATCTTGCTTCCAAATGATCCAACATAACCATCAAATATCGAAAAAGTATATGGTAGTGACCGTCTTCTTCTGACTTCCAACATAGAACGGTTTCAATATGGAAAAAGTGAAAGAAGGGAATTTCAATTTGACATTTAACAAATCTCAATGGGCAAAAATATAGAGAAGTACTACAACAACAATTGTTACCCACATAGATAAATTGTAAGAAACAAAAAACAACTCAAAAGAAGATACAACGGAGTTCAAAAGATTCATGAAACCTCTAAACACCCATCAATCACTATGTAATATAATTAGACATAATAATATAATCGCAAAACTAAAACGTAGACGAACACCGACAATGATAATCATACCTACGAAGAAGCAAAATCCAAAAATCTCTTCCAAAATCATTCTTACCCTTGACGCTCTTATTCCCTGAAATTGCATTCTTGAATCAAATCAGATCAGATCAATCTTGGGTTTCGTTTCGTTTAGCTTCAGCTTCCCTCTCTTGCAAAAGCTTCCCAGCTTCCTCATCACTTGCCTGAACCTTCTTCTGTGCATCCTTAGCCTTCAAAGCCTGCAACTTGCAGTGATTGTAATATCCAACACCCAAAAAGGCAAGCCCATAGCCAAACAGATTGATCGGTGTGACCGTGTCCTTGATCACAGACCACGAGAATGCAATCAAGAGCCAATCTTTAACCACCCCAGCCACATTCATGGTCAAAGCAGAGGTTTTCCCAACGAGCAAGAACACAGCGAGATTCAAAGCAAAGGCACAAACCGAATTGGTTCCAAATATCACGAAATCGAAGTGGAAACTCGAAGTATCTCTAAGAACTGGGAACTCCACAAAGATCCAAGGCACAGAGAGGAAAACCAAACAGCAAGGAGCAACGTAATAGAGAGAAGTGATTGGATTAAGGTTGATTCCTTTAGAAGTAAGCAAGATCTGGATCAAAACCAACCTCGTAGCTTCAAAAGCAACAGCACCAAGCTGAAGAAAAACACCCCAAACATCAAACTTAGCTTCACCATAAGCAGCAATAGCAACACCAAACGAGATCGAGAGCATGTTAGTCATAGTCTGAGATTTAAAAGTCTCTTTCTTTAACAAAACTCCGATTGAGTAAACTGCTACAGGCATTAGAGCTTTGAGCATTTGAATGAAGGAGACAGAGAGGTAGATGTAAGCAGAGTTTGATAGCCACAGAGAGAGTGAGTACAACGCGCCGATTGGTACCACGGATCTGAGATAAGTCTCGCGAGACATTGAAACAGGCTCGACGACTTTGAAGACTTTGATGAGGATGATGGCTAAGGAAGAGCAAAAGCCCATGTGAATCATGGTGAGAGTGATTGGGAATGGCCAATTGTACATCTTCTTGTCGAGGATGTATTTGTTGTAGACGATGACTGTGAAGCTGAGGAAGATCCAGATTGCGACATAGGTGTATGAGAGGATGATCTTCTTTATCACTCCGTCGGAAAGTGCACGACCTTTCCCCATCGTGGTGGTTTTTTCTCGCCGGAGAAGAAGATCGTGGTGGTGCGCAGGATAAGCCTTGGGAGAGAGAGGTGCGCGCACGTTAGAAGAGTCTCTCTCTCTTTGGGTTTGGGGAAGATGAGACTTTGAGTTTGGTCTAATGTAGGGGAAGGGCTTACGTGACTTTGTATGCTACGTGGCGAAAAGGTGCGCGATTACTTGACGATTGGCACATTGTGAGATCCATGTTTAATTTTTTGTTTTCTAGTGTATTTTTACTTAGTCTTTAAATTAAGAAATAAATGTAAATAAATGTAAATAAATGCTTTATTTTTGAGTTTTTTTTAGTCAATTACGTTTTGTTAATGTGATACGAAATTTTTAATTTTTTGGTTTTCTTAAATGTTGCGGAAAGCTCACAGAAATTATAACTTAACTAATTTAGTCAATTTTACATATTTGTTTTTTTTTATCATCATCATTTTTTTTTAAGTTGTAAGTCAATAAATAACTTATTTACATAAAGTTTATCAGTTATTGGTATATACTATTTATGTTTTTTTAATACCCGTTATTTTTTGAAATAACCTTTTTCTAAACTCATTTTAATTTACGGTGCTTTAAATTAATTACAAAAAGGAGCTCAATTATTTGACGATTGACATATTGTGGGATCCATATTTAATTCTCTGTTTTCTAGTGTATTTTTACTTAGTCTTTAAATTAAGTAATAAATGCAAACAAATGTTTTGTTTTTGAGCTCTTTTTAGTCAATTACGTTTTGTTAATGTGATACGAAATTGTTTTTTTTTTTTTTGGTTTTCTTAATGTTGCGGAAAGCCCACAGAAATTATAACTTAACGAATTTAGTCAATTGTAAATTTTTTTTTTTTATCATCATCATTTTAAAAAAAAAAATTGTAAGTCAATAAATAACTTATTTACATAAAGTTTATCAGTTATTGGTATATACTATTTATGTTTTTTTTAATACCCGTTATTTTTATTGTTTTTTGAAATAACATTTTTCTAAACTCCTTTTAATTTACGTTGCCTTAAATGAATTACGAATCCCTAAAGCTATTAGTTAGAGTAATTAAATGGAAACTTGTAACGAAGAAACGAAAAGTAAATAAAGGGAATTAAGAGTAACCATGAAACAAACAGTCAACGTTTAGATCAGAGCGCGTGAATCTTACACTATCTCACATCGCGACACTTTTGCTGCGTCCCTCTTACGTTGTATTATTATTGGTTGTGGCTATTGTATTTGTCGCAACGTTTTGTTGGGTTCCTTCGGGTCCAGACGAGGTTTGTTGACTGACTTAGTTTAAATTAATACCTGTCAAAATCTCGTCTTTCGGTCGCCTGATAATATGCTATTTAATTGATGGTGGAATTATTTTGTTTATTAACGCTTTGTCTAAAAATAATGAAAAGCTTTTGGTGAAGATTGTTAGACTTACAATTTCTTTTTAACCATACATTTGAATTAGAAAATCACTTGTTTAACTGTCTAATTTGGAAGGATATATGTGTCTTAAAAAGAGGTTAAATTATATACATTATAATGTTTTAAGAGTATGGAAGATAAAAAATCATTACTAAAGTTATTTCGAACCAAAACAAATTCATTGAAAAACGAGCTACTTCGTATAATCCGTCTCAAAATTCTGATAGTTTATTCAACAAAACAGAATGTTTGTCATAGTCCAATTTTTTTTCAATTTCTAAATGTCATGACGAGATACTATGTTTTTGACATTTAGCTCCAAGTAGTATTACCTTGTCACTCGTCTAAATATACACCCATCCCAATTCCGAAGTGAGACTAAAACTCTTTTAAAACCATTTCATATGACAAAAGATTTTTGGGAAATCTCGAGCCAATGTATCATTTTCCACATGAATATGTAATAAGAACTTGGATTTTCTTCCAAACTTTAAATTCGGAAACGAAATTGAGTTTTACAAATAAAATAATAATTACTTATTGAAAGAGGAGCGGCAAAGAAAAAGAAGTTAACATAGATGATAATAAACAAGATAACGTATATCCGACAAAAATCGTTACTTTGAATCTCCGTTAGAGAATATTGTCATTTTCGTTGAATATCACCATCTAATTATGTTGTTTATATTTTTCTAAATCTTTAGTTGGGGACACTTCCCTAAACAAAACTCGAAACCGGAAGAGTTCAAAGTCTACACCGGAAGCTACATCTCAAAATTCACAAAACAACATATTCGATACACATCTCTCTTGACCAAGCCAAAACTAAACCACCATTTTTTCTCCCGTAATCATTGAATATCCATCTAGTTACATTATTTAACTCGAACGTCAAAAAAATTTCAGCAAGGTAAAGCTATTTTCTGTCTTTTTTTAAGACCATCTTGACCATTCTCATGTTAGGAAAAATGTGTTTAAACAATCAGCATAGAGAGAAAACTAGTACATATATCTAAATAAATAAGAGTTTGGTTTTGTTAGATTTTCGTGATAAAATCGCATATCCTATGTTCACCAGTAATCTAGTACTAACGTTATCCCGCGACAAAATAATTCAACCGTGTATAGTAAACTCTGAAAATCTGTTTTCGATAGATTTACTTGAAAAGTCAAATTCAATACCCAAATTAATTGTAATTTATGCATATATTCATGTTTTTATTTATTTGATGTATGTTGGAGTTTCTATAATAGATTTTACAACATTACTATCATCGAACTAATTCCCATTTATTTCTATTGAATCATATAAACATGTCACTTATAATAAATGTGTACTATATTAATTTTACTTTATATTTTAAATAATACTAAATAAACTACAATATTTCAGTTTTATTTTATTTTATTATTCTTTCTTGTATAGTGTGGGACAACGCCTAATAATTAATTAAGAGATATTTAATAAAAATTCCACAAAATTACAAACTTAGTATTGTATGTCTGGGTTTAAAATTTAATATATACTTGAATTGTTGCTTTGTAGTTAATGTAATACATCAATTTGATTTGAAAAGATATACATGGTCAGCTAGAAAACAGTGTTTTTGACCTCCTAAATTTGAATTCAACTATTGTTGACAATAAAAGAAAATCTAACTCAACCTTTCTGGCATAAACTCTTTTTATAAAGTATCCCAAGCTCAAGTTACAAAAGAAACAATAAATTAACCCCAAAAAAAACTACAATAACGTTTGGAAAAATAATAATCCGTAGTTAATTTTGAAAAGTTTGTTTTACGGAGAGTGTGAGTGTCACATGGAAAGGATTTGACCGATTCCGTGACGTGCGTGGGAGTCATGTTGCCATGTATAAAGTAGCTTCCCATGTTCTGCATCCAATTGCGAAAGTAGTTATTAAGTGAAAATTCAGTGTTTAACCAAAGATCTATAAACAAACAAATATGGTACATGCGATAGCGAGTGAACCTTTTACAAAAAAAATAAAAATAATAAATTATGAAGCAAAAATTAGGTTTGGAGCCAACCAATGTTCTCCGAGGCAGCTGGCATTCGTTCATTGGGTAGTCTTCCGTAAGTTCGAATTACCTACTTTTATGGTGAAATTCACTATCCTTAAGATTTTTGGATTTTTTTAATCTTTTATTTAGTATTAGATTTTTTAGTTTATGTATTTTTGTTCGGATGTTATAGTTTGTTAGGATCACATCAATCCGTGTACGTTTTTATTTCAAAATAAATCATATAGTTTTCGATCGGTTCTCTTTTGAAGAAAATTTTGTACCAATATTTATTGAAATAGTGTCCGGTTGACAAAAAAAACCGATTATGCAATTACATTTACGTTTTTTTTCCTTTTTCAAATTTAAATTCCTAGTATTTATCTCATTTTAAAGAGATATCATTTAGAAGTTATCATAGGGGTAGGAAATGTAAGGAACATAGAAAGACAGAAATAGAGAGTAATGATAGAGAGATATACTATCGTTTTAGACTTTAAGTGAATGTTATTCAATTATGTAAATAATAAGATATTCTCTTTCGCAAAGCGATTGAATATATTATATCAAAGAAAGCGCGTGAATATATTAAACCCAAAGCTAAATTTAAATAGGAAAATGGTCAGAAAAATCCTCACCTTGCAATTTTTGGCCGTTTAAAGCATGATTTTTTTTGTGCCATTTTAATCACCAGTTTTGTTTGACTTCTTTTTTTAATCCCGAAGTTATGTTGACTGCACCAATTTAGGCACGTCGTTAAGTGACTTAACATAAATTAGAAACGGTGTTAAGTAGTTGTAAATGGCCTCGGTTAAATAATATGACGTCGTTTTAGTTTTATTAGTTTTATAGTTACTCGCGAGAGAGAAAATCCCCAAATCGATATCTTCTTATCCTTCTTCGTTTGTAAACCCTAAATCCAGAAAATCCCCAATTCTTTCCTCTTTTTCTTCAAAACCCCAAGTTCTTCTTCGATATCTTCTTATCCTTCTTCGATTTCTTCTTATGCAACCTGGATTTGTTTGTCCTCTCTTCACGAAATCATCTCCTAAACAATGCCGCCGCGAACAAGAGGAGGAAGAATAGGCAAGCTTCCAATTCGCCGGAGCACGCGAGTCAGGAAGGAAGATGCAGGAAGTGTTGCATGTGGAATTGAAGTTGATAAAGTTCCTCCACCGCGTCGGAGCGCGCGACTTACAAACAGTCAACAGGAAGGCGTTGTTGCCAATGGCAGTGAAGAGCCACCTACTCTCGTAGGAAATCGAGAGGCAACAAAAGTAAGAGGTGAAGCCCCTCCACCGCATCAAATCCTAGTGGCTGATGTTCCTCCACTGCGTCGAAGCACGCGAGTTAGAAACACTCAACGGGAAGAGGCACCAGCTGGTGTTGATGTTGTAGAGGAGATCAATGTCTCTCCTCCACCATGCATTGAATCTCCTCCACCACGCATTGATCCTCCACCGCGTCGGATCACACGAGGTTTAAAGAGACCAGTGCTGGAAGAAGATGGAGATCATGACCGTGAACGTGAGGCAGACAGTGGAGATGACTGCGTGGTTGTTGGTGATGATGATGCGGAGGAAGATGGTCACAGTGAAGCTAATGACGAAGACATGAATGGTTTAGGTGTTGAAGAGGAAGGGAATTTAGAAGAAGACTTTCGAGAAGATGCAGTTGAGGAGGAAGCTGAGAGTGATGCAGACAGCGGAGATGATATTTAAGATGATGAGAGGATTCCAGATCCTTTGTCTAGCGACGAAGATGAAGATGAGACAGAGCGAGAGGGTTGTAGAGAGAATAACGATCCGGAGGAGCTGCTCACTTTGGGGCAGACTTTCAACTCTACAGAAGATTTCAAGCTGGTCGTTCTGAGGTATTCTCTGAAAACTAGATACGACGTCAAGATGTATAGGTCTTAGGTTACAAAGGTTGGTGCTAAGTTTTCTGACACAGAAGTCGAATGCCCATGGAGAGTCTATTGCTCGTATGAGAAAAGGAAACATAAAATGCAAATAAAGGTCTATGTGAATAACCATATTTGCGTCAGATCAGAGCATTCGAAGATGTTGAAGCGATCAACAATTGCGTGGTTGTTCTCGGAAAGGCTGAAAGTGAATCCGAGACTTAGAAAAGAGGAGATGGTTTCTGAGATAAAGAGGGAATACAATTTGGAAGTGACTGAAGAACAATGTGTCAAGGCGAAGTCAAAGGTTGTGAAAGAAAGGAAAGCTAGTCATGAAGCCCATTTTTCAAGGATATGAGATTATCAAGCAGATGTATTAAAACAGAATGAAGGATCTACATTCGAGATTGAGACTATTCCAGGGGCAACAATTGGAAGCAAACAGAAGTTCTATCGTCTTTATATTTGTTTTAAAGCACAAAAGAAATCTTGGAAACAAACATGTAGACCCATCATAGGATTGGATGGGGCATTTCTCAAATGGGATATAAAAGGTCATCTTTTAGCTGCTGTTGGAAGGGATGGAGACAATAGGATAGTTCCCATTATTTGGGCTGTAATTGGGACTGGTTTGTTAGACTTCTGGCCGCAGATTTGGGGCTTGATGATGGGAGAAATGTAGCAATCATTTCAGATAAACAGAAGGTTAGTACTGCTAATGTAGCATTCATGGTTAGTAGTGCTAATGTAGCTAATTTTTTGACGGTTTGCTTGATGGTTTGTTTGCTTGATGGTTTGTTTCTTTTCCAGGATTTAGCCAAGGCTGTGCATGTAATTTTTCCACAAGCCGAACATAGACAGTGTGTTAAACACATAATGGACAATTGGAAGAGAGATAGTCATGATCAAGAACTGCAGCTGTTTTGGAAGATAGCTCGCAGCTACACCATAGGCGAGTATACTGCTCATTCGGAAGCACTAAAAATGTTCAATCCTCATGCTTTTAATTCTCTACAAAGTACCAATCCTCAGTCGTGGTCTAGAGCTTTCTTTAAGATTGGACCATGCTGCAATGACAATCTCAATAACCTCTGCGAGTCATTCAATAGAACTATAAGGCAAGCACGAAAATTGCCTTTACTAGATTTGTTAGAGGATATTAGGAGGCAGGCGATGGTTCGTAATGCAAAGAGGTGCATTATTGCTGGAAGGTTGAAGACAAGGTTCACAAAGAGAGCATGTGGTGAGATTGAAAAAATGATAGAAGGAGCACAACATTGTGTCCGATACATGGCGGTGAATAATATGCATGAGGTTGAGCTGAATGGTGTTAACTATGCAGTTGATATGAATGAAAATACTTGTGGTTGTAGGAAGTGGCAGATAGTTGGAATCCCTTGTGTTCATGCCGCAAGTGTTATAATAGGAAAAAGAGAAAATGTTAAAGCTTATGTGAATGAGTGTTACACAACAAGGATGTGGCGGAAAACATATAAGGATGGGATTAAGCCTGTCCAAGGGATGTTGTTATTGTCTAGATTGAATAGACTAGGTGTTCTACCACTACCATGGAGAAGAGGAAATCCGGGAAGGCCAAGTAATTATGCTAGGAAGAAGGGGAGGAACGAAACTGGCTCAAGTAAGACCATGTTATCTCGCGATAGGATAGTGATTACGTGCTCCAACTGCAAGGAAGATGGGCACAATAAGAAAGGATGTAAAAATCCAAGTGTTGAGAATCAACCAAAGAGGCCAAGAGGTCGACCAAAGAAGGATCACTTTTGTTTGTGTCTTTGAAATCTTGATTTTAATTGATGTGTTTTAATTTTGTTTGGGTCATACATTTTTTTTTTTTTTTGAATTAGGGAGGAGTTTCACAAGCACAATCATTGTCACAAGCACAAGGAGCACAATCACAACAAGGTTCACAAACACAACAAGGATCCCAAGCATAAGGACTATCACAAGGTCAAGGATCACAGGGACTTGAATCACTAGTACTTGGATCACAAGAATGGAGATCATGGTTAGACAACTTAAACTAAGTATTTTGGTGGCTTTCATGTTTGATTTTTGTTGGCTACTATGTCTTCTAGACTTACTCCCGGCTAGGCAACATTATCTTGTAAACTTATGACTTATGTTAGACTACATTGTCTTGTAAACTTATGACTTATGTTACTTTCATGTTTGATGTTTATGACTTTGGTTTTCTTGTTTTTTATCAAATCATTGTGTCTCATGGATAGATAAGAGGCAAAGACACAAACACAGTAATCTGAATATAAAACTAAAACGACATCATATTGTCTAACGGAGGCCATTAACAGCTGCTTAACACCGTTTCTAATTTCTGTTAAGTCACTTAACGACGTACCTAAATTGGTACAATCAACATAACTTCGGGATTAAAAAAGAAAGTCAAACAAAACTGGTGATTAAAATGACACAAAAAGGTCATGTTTTAAACGGTCAAAAATTGCAAGATGAGGATTTTTCTGACCGTTTTCCCAAATTTAAATATATTATAAGTTTTTTTTCTTCATCAGTAATTAATTAATACAAAAATAAAACATATAACATATGAAATAAGAAAAATAAACAAATAGTCTAGATATAATGTGTTTACATAAAACAATTAAACCCCAACACTAAGTTCATTTAGTTGCACCTTTTAAGGAAAAAACTAGAAATATTATCTTCAAACGCGCTGTCGTGTGTGACTGAAAGAGAAGAAAACACAAATGATCAGAGAAGAACTAAGGTCTTCCTCCGACTTCTCCACCTGAAATTTCTATTTTGATGAACCAAATGGTCGT
Organism: Turritis glabra; assembly: GCA_900406565.1. Lineage (NCBI taxonomy): Eukaryota > Viridiplantae > Streptophyta > Magnoliopsida > Brassicales > Brassicaceae > Turritis > Turritis glabra. The sequence goes on from OVBN01000188.1 coordinate 1,366,472, forward strand.
TGGAAAACATTAATCCAACATTGATTCTTCAGTTTCTCACCGATATATGCAAAAACAATTAAAAGAAACATGATACAAATTTATAAAGTTAATTTGTTTGCCGAAATCACCAATCAAACGGATTTTGGCGAACACGGATAAAAAGAATGATAACAATCTGATAAGTTCACAACCACTTGCTAAGTAATTCAAAACTCTGGTTTACTTGAAATAGCGACTAATAGACAATTGAAAATATGCAAATGAACAAATCTTTTTTTTTATCACTTAGTCGCAATCTGATATTTTTTGTAAACCACATATCCAACAGTACAAGTCGGAGTAGGACTCGTTACATTTGTTTTACCACCATATATATGACTGAGTTTTGCACCCAAAAAAAAAAAAGGGCAAATTTGGTGGATAACAAAATTCACTAACATAATTAAGAATATAACACATTATTTGAAAAAATTAAGAAACTAACATGAGAGGTTGAGAAAATTACCATTTTAGTGCCTAGAAAATTACTATTTAGTGTTTTTTTTATAAAAAAAAAAAATTGTTACCCCATCATAATTTAGTGGAGCATTTCTATTTATAATAAAAATTTCAAAATTTCAAATTTATCTTAAAAAAGTGTAGATTTTTTTCCTGCGTGAAACATGATTTGAATTTTTAAAATCGGATGTAAATTTTTTATAATAGTGAATAATATTTGTAGTTAAATACAAGTTGTGCTATATAAAGAATTTATATGAATAGAATGTCGTACTATACTATTTCTACAAATGTACATAAATCAAGTCTAACTTTAAAATACTAAACTTCAAATCTAAAACCGTACACTCAAACCCAAGATATATGTGTAAAAACAGTATAAATAAATTTCAAACTTGGAAAAAAAATATATCTTTAAATAAAATGTTGAAATAGTATAAAAAAAAATTAAATGGTATAGAATAACGCATTTAAATAAAAAAGACATTTTTCAAAAATTAGTGGTGGTGGTGGCGGCGGCGACGACTACGGCGGCGGCAATGACGATTGTAGTGGTTGAGGTGGTAGTAGCGATGACGGTGGTGGCCATGATGATGATTGTTGCAGTAATAGTAGTGGTGGTGATGGTAATGGCATGTCGGTGATAATGGTGGTGGTGATGGTATGGTGGTGGATGTGGTGGTCGTGGTGCTGGTGGTGGTGATAATGGTGATTATAAAAGAGAGAATCTTATATAATAAAGTAAGATTTTCCTTCTAACAAGCTCTATTATTGTGAGATTTGGCACTTCTTTTTAGCTACATGTATCACTTTTTTTTTTCTATCTTCAAATATAAATCACTTCCTCAACGCAATGGAACATTTAAAATAAAATTATTTTCTTTTTACGACGTGTCAACTTCTTCTTTCAAAACCAAATAAACCATTATCTATTTTTATTAGATTTAATTATATATTATTATATATGAGAGACACATTCTTTGTTTTCTTTTCATCAAAATAAAAGTTAACATCAAATAAATTCATAATTAATTAATTTATATATTCTAGTAGCTTTTTTATTACATGTGATTTTCCTATAATTAATATCTATTTTTTCATTCTACAATAAATAATTTACATAATGTTATTGTTAAATTGTTTTTCAATGTCTTTTTAGTAAATATTTTTCTAGTGATGTGTCATTTATCGATATTTAAATAATAAATATTATTTTAAAAATATGTTTTTATGAAGAAACAAATAAACTAAAGAAGCGTTTCACTTGGCATCATTGTTTTTTTCATTATAAATATAGTGGATCTCATCATCGACAACTGCTCAAAACTCGTGTCAATTCCGGTTCTTCCCCCTTCGCTCAAGTCCCTAAATGCAAATAGTTGTATAACACTCGAGACAGTACATTGCTCATTCCACAACCCAGTCAAGGTACTCACCTTCTACAACTGTGTGAAACTTGATGAGGAAGCGAGAAGAGGTATCATACAACAATCGGTTCGCGACTATTTGTGCTTACCAGCTAAAGAAGTCCCTGCAGAGTTCACTCACAAAGCCACCGGAAAGTCAATTTTCAAATGAATGCATATAAGTTGGGTTTAATAAGACCAACTGGTACAGTATTAATTACTAGCCACTAAACACCATTTAAATAAATAATTATAAATTGTAATATTATTTTGTAACATACGAAACACATATCTTTTATATATATATATATATATATATTATATAAAAGTTGAGTTTGTCTCACAAGAATATGACACCTCAGCATCCTTCTCCATGACACATCAGCACATATTTTCTAAAAAAACAAATCTTTAATAAATTCAGTTTTTTTTTTACGACAAACTATTACTCTTCTTCCTCCCTCCCCTTTCTCCTTCTTCCTCCTTCCAATTAATAGTCTCACCCTTGCTCACTTCATAATCTCGGGTCTTAACTTTCTTTGCTCCTTGGAGATCGTGTTAGTCTCTATCTCTGTGGATTATCTCATTGATTTTGCAGTCAGCGGCGAAGATGTTGGTGGAGCTTTTCAAATCACAAGACTCAGCCGCCAGAGATGGTACCACCACTGTCTTCGTAATCGCCGGTGCGCTTCTCAAGGAGTCTCAATCGCTTCTCACGAACGGGATCCACCCTACTGTTATTTCGGATTCGCTTCACAAGACTTGTGCTAAGGCGATTAATATCTTGACCGCCATGGCTGTTCCTGTAACTCTTGTATGCTAAATTAATTACGTATGCTAAATGCCGGACGCAAAGTCTGAACAAATTGAGATCTTCACAAAAGTCAGACCATGTTATTAAATGACATCCTAAAGGTTATACTTCGAAACATTTCTCCCGTTTTTCAGAGTCACTTTCGCCTTGCAAGCAAACAAGGAAAAAGGAACCAAGTCCAAAATTAATAATTGCATTCCAACATTCTAATAAGAAATCTGTACGTGAAAAAAATAATTTAATGCCACTATGCAAAACATAACTCCACGTTAAAAATAATAATAATTATTAAATTGGTAAACTAAACTACCTGATTGATTTAAATAACCACATTTGACAACAAATAAATATGTTTAATTCAGATTACGAACGTATGCTACCGTCTTTATTTATTGCCTTCAAACCTAAAAAAATCTTTCATATTAGTGATATTACCTAAAAACTTTTCAACTTACAATTGAAACAATTCTTACGAAACGTTCAAACTTACTAACCAGAAAACTTTCCACATTTCTTACAATCAAAAAAATGTCTAAATACAATCCTCCTAAATGCGACGTCTTTAAAAACTAAAACTCAACATTTAGCAAAAAATCATTTACAAAACCAAACGACAAAGAAAAATGATGGAAAAAAAGGATAGAGGACAACGCTACAAGCCTAAGTAAGTTCATAAAACTCTATATTTCTTTAATAAAAAAACATTCTGAAATCCTCATGTTCTTTTAATGGGGCTCACCATATAGAATACTGCATTTTCCCTACATCACCACAAAATTTGGGATTTGGCAACTGCAAATTTGCATTTTCTATATGTGTCTTCCAATTTGTAAATTCATAATACATGCAAACATTTTATATCAAATGAACGTCACTTTAGCATATTTCGAGATTTTATATTTAAAATAATAAAAAAAATTACTCACTCTCACAAACAAACTTCTTCTAGACATCCGGGACCGGGAACATCCCACCACAGTTACGTCAACAAAACCGTCATGGAGTCACGTAAGAGGAAAGCATCTGCAATAACTCCAGAAGAGTCAAGATCAAACCGATTGAAAAGAGCTGACATTCTCAGTCAAAAAAGATGAGGTACTTTGATATAATAAATACCAATAATATTCACAAGATCTCGATGTTAAACAAATCCCTTCATTCGAAACAGTTCAATTTCTACAATCAAAGAATCAAAGTACCAAAGAGAGGATGGACACCATTACTAACTCCAAAGGTTTGCATTATGATATGGCTACAATTATATATAATTATAATTAAAATGAACATTCTTTACGTTTAGTAATTGTAATTTTGCAATTCCAGAGATGAGTAAAAGACAACGAGATCAAAGACGTCGAATACTACAACAGAAGAGGCGCTACCAAAGTAACAAAAGATGCCCCTAACCATCAAATAAGAAAGAAAGTAACGACTATTGGCTGCATCTTTTACGGGAGGACCGAGGTACATGATTGAAAACTATCATGACGCAATGGCTATATATCGTTTCTACGGAAATCTACATATGTTTATCACGATAACAGCAAATCCAAATTGGGATGAAATCAAGGAGCACTTGAAAATATATGGCAATGATCAACCAAATGATAGGCCTGACATATGCTTTAGAATTTATAATAAAATATATAGCCGCGTGTATACGCGGGTCGTCACCTAGTATATATATATATATATATATATATAATTAATAAGTCATAAGTCACATGATCAATGAAATAGTAATATGTGGCAAGTTTATCAAATCTAAACCGAAAATAAATTAAGAAAAAAAGGTAAACTGTTCAGAGAAAAGAAAAAAAAATGTAAGTATTACCACTTTTTATGGAAACAAAAACTGTTCTCACGATCTCCTATTAATCGACAACACAAAACCGTTGATTTTAATCTCTCTTCCTCTCCAATGTCAGATATTCCATGTTTTGATCTCTTCGCCGATCCTTCTCCAATTATGACTAAATGCAAAATACAGAGAGAAAAGCCAATGTTGAGAAAGTCAAAGGAAGTGAAGATCGTGGAAGTTTAATATCTACATCAAATATTCTTTGTGCGGCGTTTGAAAGTAGAGCATCGATTCCAAAGATTTGCTGTCAAATAATCACTTTTAGGTAAGTAATATTTTGTTTTTTTCCGGTATTGTAGCTAAAGTGTTTCTCTGTTCCAACCAAATAAAATGTAAATTTACATCCTCTTACCTCTAATATGTCTTATTTTCTCGAACTTAATTGTATATTTACAATCAACAATTCATGGCACCTTGAAATTTTTTTTCTTTTGCTATCACTATCTTTACCATTATGAATATACAAACAAGAGTAATTCAGTTAAAGCTTGAAAACTAAGATATTTTTCTAAAGAAATAAAGATAATTTAGCTACAACTCCGTAACACTAAATCATCGCTGTACTATAATTCTAGGGAGGATAACTAGAATGATCTATATATAGAGATTAATAATTAGAATAATCTCTATTTTTTAGAAATAACTAGAGTGTTTTTGTTTTTTTTAATCCCTAGAATACCCTTTCTAAGCTTTGTTTAAAAAATATTATTACGAAAATTTCATTAAATTTTTAATGCCAGCATGAAAAAATTTGTTAATACTTAAAAAAAAACCTGTAAATATTTATATGTTTGCCACTGTGTCAGCGAATTTCAAATAAATCTGTAAGACAAAACTATCTCAGATTTGTTTACATAGTTATCCCAAATTTTTCTATTTGCATATTTGTTTTTGAACCACAGAGTTGTTTTACAAATTTATTTATGCTATAGATATCATCTGCAGATTTGTTCTTATGTTGTTGTCGATTTATAGGCTGCCACAGATTTTATGTCTACCGCAGATTTATTTTACAGGTTTTTATGAGGACACCGCAGATTTTCTTTCTTCCGCAGATTTTTTTTCTCCCATAGATCAACATACTCATAAACCATTAATTCATGAAACCTACCCTATTGCGAAAAAGTGAAGGAGTACGCATAAACCTTTTGCAAAACATGGTCATTGCAGCATTCATATGCTGGAAAACCAAAAAGAGAAAACAAATATATGATCATTAAAAACAAATATGTGGTCATTAGAAACAAATATGTGGTCATTGAAAACAAATATGTAATCATTAAAAACAAATTTGTGATTATTAGAAACAAATATGTGGTCATTCAAAACAAATATGTGATCATTAAAAAAAATATGTGGTTATCTAAAATTTGCTAGAATAATAAAAACTTTGCGAAGACAAGAAAAAAGTATTAACCGAATCACGCAACCATCCAAAATTGTTAGTAGGCCACTTATCCTTAGGAGTGGTAATGTAACGATCCGATTTTGGAAACAAATTGTGAGATCCAAACCGAGCCCGTTAATGAGTTAAACCCGAACCAATCCTAGTTTTACCGCATGTGTATAAAAGAAGGGCACAAATCCATGGACAAGCTACATAAACTCTTGGCCGTCAAGAGTTTCAGTAAGCCTCGCTCTCAATTCGAATTCTCTGGTTTTGTATCGTTTTGGCTCAGCCCTAACTCGATCCTTGTCTATAAACCATTGTAGCACCACTAGATTCACCGGAGATCCTTATCGTGTCCAGCCCGTGCCGTCGTGTGGACCGTCTCCGTTGGAGAGGTAAACCCGAGAACTAAATCTGAGAATTAGGTTCTGTTTTGATTGATTGTTGGAACCAATCTAATCACTAAGCTTGAACCACCACAGGTCTGTGTTGCCGAGCCCTCCGCTTCGCCGTTCGAACCGTCGAGTCAAGCCGTCGGGAAAAGTTGCAGAGAAAGGTAAACGGCGAAGCTTAATTCTCGTGTTGCTGTTGTTATGTTGTTGTGTGTTTATTAAACCGATAGATTAAACCAGCCTGAACCAAACCGAACTTAATTATCAAGAGTTGAATTGTGGTGTTCGTCGAATAGCTGTGTAGTTTATTATTAATAATGGGTTTGTGGAGATGGAATTTAGATTATTGAACCGATGCCTAAACCAATCTGATTTTAGGAGTTGTTAAATTATTAGATTTTTGGCTTGATTTAATTATTCAACCAAGTCTAATTAATTTAACTGGAAGAACACCAAATCAATTAATCGAGACTTATAATTTGGCTTGGTTATTAGAGTAAATAAGAGATTATTAGTTGGATTTAATCTCTTATCGGTTAATCTTCACCGTTGCAGACTGAAATTGTTGTTGAATCGGATTTTCGTTGTTGCTAGCCCTAAACCGAAAGTCAATTGATTTGCTAAGATGAGGACTAGTTGGTGTTTTTTTGGATTCAAATATGTTTAGATAATTGCTTAGTCTAGGGTTACGCCGAATATACCTGTGAGTTACGTATATGTAACCGTATTTGTTTGTTGAGTATATTATTATTTATAAATATATTAAATATATATTTTATAAGTAGCTTCCCAAAAAGAATTGTTGTTGTATTGGAAACAAATTTGTGGTCATTGAAAACTAATATGTGGTCATTGAAAACTAATATGTGGTTATCTAAAAATTTGCTAGAATAATAAAAATTTTGTGAAAACACGAAAAAATACTAACCGAATCACGCAACTATACGAAATTGTTAGTAGGCCACTTATCCCTAGGAGTGATAAGCTCCTTGTAGAACATCACATTTGACTTGACGCTTCCAAGTGGTGGTAAACCTAAAGAGATGATAAAAATGAAGTCACAAACGAAGTTGTTGATTAGTATATCAAATAGAACAAATATAAAACATACTCATCATCGTAGATGAATTCTATCCATTTGCGCAGTTTACTTTCTTCAACCATCTCCATAGGATCGTAGTCGTCCGTTGAGGTTATAACACATGGGATGATGCGTTTGACTTTTGAGTTTCCAATATATGATATCTTCTGAGAACACGCTAACTTTGGAACTCGTTTCGGCACCGGTGTTTTGTCATCTTGGAGTTGTTGCTGTAAGATAGTTAATACTTTTCCAACAACCTTACTAGCAATGTCTTCCGGCTCTTCTTCAGAACTTGATGTCATTGTATTATTCTCCTTATAACATTGCTCAGTTATATCTTCAAGATCGCTTCCTAGTCGGATGCATTATGTTTTTGCTTTCTGATGCTTTTTGTAATCCTGCTTTTCTTTCTTCACAACAATATATTCTTTTTCATCCACTTTTCTTCCCTTCTTACTCAATGCAACATTCTTTACAACTTGTTTAACATAAAGTTCATCATGTGATGTCCTTTTCTCCATTATAAGCCACGACTGCGGATAAACGTTAACAAATATGTAAAACTGACATTTTAAATCTACGGTAAAACAAACAAATATGTGAAATTGACAATATAAATATGCCATAACTTATCGGTGTTATACTATTCGCTTCATCAGCTTCACTCTTCATTTCTCGCTCTTGAAGCTGTTTGATATCTTCTGACATTGTAGCTAACTTCGCTTTAAATGTCTTTTCTACTAAATCGATTTTTCCATCAATTTTTTTTATTTTTTTATCCAACTTATCTATGGTCCCGTTTAATTTTTCCATCATCGCTAGAATTCCAAACATGACTTTTTTTTGGTTTCTCGAGAATCTTATACACATTTTGAAAAAAGTGTCATAACATAACTTAAAAATCATTATTATTTCACAATTTAAATTTAGAGACGAAGCAACCACTAACATCTGAATGTTGTTCATTTCTTTTGGTGTTCTTCTTCTTAGAAATTACACCTCCATCAACAGCAAGACTCTCTTTTTCTTCTCTGATATTCGCATGCATTTGACGTTTATGCTTCTTAACTTTTTCTATTACTAGCCAACCATTTGGATATAAACGATCTTCAATGATATCTTCAATTAACTTGTGAAGTTTTGGATCCTGCTTCTTTTCATCGTCATCCCACTTAGGGTACATATCTTCTAATGAAACTGGAACCATATGCTTCACATGAAGCTACATTTATATAAGAAAATCATCAATATAAAGAACTCTATTTTCATTAAAAACAAGTCTGCGGTTATTAAAACAAATATCATATGAAAAAAAAATATGTGAACATATTAAAAACAAGTATATGATCATATTAAATGCAAATATGTAAAACATATAAAAAATAAGTATGTGAACATATTAAAAGCAAGTGTCATTAATCGTAATTTTAAAATAAATCTGTATTATTTTAAAATCTGTAGTAATTTAAAATAAATTTATAGTATTTCATACATTTTCATGTGCAGCCTTCTCATCTGCTATGAAGTCTATAAATCTGAATCACATACGAGATTCTAGCCAGTTCAGTAGTGGTGGACCTGAAGTGATTGCCTTTTTATTGCCATACAATTTTCCTCAACCAGGAACAGATTCAAACAACCATATGAACAAAACATAAACACATACATGTAATGTGTAATTATTCGCATTGTAGGTAACAATTTTAATCGATTCTACTAAATTAGAAAAACCCACTCTCTCCGACTTATATTTTTCAAAACTCTCTGGATCTAACATTTTTTCGCACTACTCAAAGGTATCATTGATCCGTGATTAATGCCAAATATTCCAACATGTAGGATAATTAACTTTCCTAACATGTTGTACCGTGATGTTAGGAAAGTTAATTATCCTACATGTTATAATATTTGACATTAATCACAGATCGAGAATACATTTAAGTAGTGCGAAAAAATGTTAGATCTAGATAATTTTGAAAAATATCAGTGGGGGAGAGTGAGTTTTTCTAATTTAGTAGTCTCGATTAAAGTTGTTACTTACAATGCGAACAATTACACATTGCATGAATGTGTTCATGTTTTGTTCAAATGGTTGGTTGAATATGTTCCTGGTTGAGGAGAATTGTACGACAAACAGAAAAACAATCACTTCGGGTCCACCACTACTGAACTGGTTAGGATCTTGTACGCGATTCAGATTTATAGACTTCATAGCAGATGAGAAGGCTGCACATGAAAATGTATGAAATACTATATAGTAATTGTAAATTATTACAGATTTTAAAATACTACAGCTTTGTTTTAAAATCACGATTAATGATACTTGTTTTTAATCTGTTCACAGACTTATTTTTCATATGTTTACATATTTTCTTTTAATATGACCACATACTTGTTTTTAATATGTTCACAGATTTTTTTTTTCATATGACTACATATTTGTTTTAATGACCGCAGACTTATTTTTAATGAAGGTAAATTTCTTTATATTGTTGATTTTCTTATATAAAGATAGCTTCATGTGAAGCATATGGTTCCAGTTTCATTAGAAAATATGTACCCTATAAGTAGGGTGACGATAAAAAAAAAGGGGATTCAAAAGTTCCCAAGTTGATTGAATATATTATTGAATATCGTTTGGATTTAAATGGTTGGCTAGTAATAGAAAAAGTTAAGAAGCATAAACGTCAAATGCATGCGAATATCAGAGAAGAAAAAGAGAGTTTTGCTGTTGATGGAGGTGTAATTTCTAAGAAAAAGAACACCAAAAGAAATGAACAACATTCAGATGTTAGTTGGTTGCTTCGTCTCTAAATTTAAATTGTGAAATAATAATGGTTTTTAAGTTATGATATGACACTTTTTTCAAAATGTGTATAAGATTCTCGAGAAACCAAGAAAGCTATGTTTGCAATTCTAGCGATGATGGAAAAATTAAACGGGACTATAAATAAGTTGGACAAGAAAATAAAAACAATTGATGGAAAAATCGATTTGGTAGAATAGACATTTAAAGCGAAGTTAGCTACAATGACAGACGATATCAAACAGCTTCAAGATCGAGAAGTGAAGAGTGAAGCTGATGCAGCGAATAGTAAAACACTGATAAGTTATGGCATATTTATATTGTCAATTTCACAGATTTGTTGGTTTTACTGCAGATTTAAAGTGCCAGTTTTACGTATTGGATAATGGGACATTACAGGATGAGCTTCATGTTAAACAAGTTGTAAAGAATGCCGCATTGAGTATGATGGGAAGACAAGTGGATGAAAGAAAATATATTGTTATGAAGAAAGAAAAGCAAAATGACAAAAAACATCAAAAGGCAAAAACACAATGCATCTAACTAAGAAGCGATCTTGAAGATATAACTGAGCGATGTTATAGAGAGAACAATATAATGACATCAAGTTCTGAAGAAGAGGTGGAGGACATTGCTAGTAAGGCTGTTGGGAAAGTATTGATTATCTTACAGCAATAACTCCAGAATGACAAAACGCTGGTGCCAAAACGAGTTCCAAAGTTAGCGTGTTCTCAGAAGATACCATACATTATAAAATCAACTGTCAAAAGCATCATCCCAGATGTTATAACCTCAACGGACGACTACGATCCTATGGAGATGGTTGAAGAAAGCAAACTGCGCAAATTGATGGAATTTATCTACGATGATGAGTATGTTTTCCATTTGTTCTATTTGATATACTAATCAACAACTTCGTTTGTGACTTCATTTTCATCATCTCCCTGGGTTACAACCACTTGGAAGCGTCATGTCAAATGTGATGTTCTACAAAGAGCTTATCACTCCTAGGGATGGCTTACTCTAACAATTTCGGATGGTTGCGTGATTCAGTTAGTATTTTTTTCTTGTCTTCACAAAGTTTTTATTATTCTAGCAAAATTTTAGATATCATGTTCACTCGGCGAAAAAAAAATGGTGGTTTGATATTGATAATTTGTATGCTTGTCTGAGTGTTAAAGGTGATCATTGGGTTGACTCTATCCCAAGAAGATATACATATATGACTCTATCCCGACTCATGTGAAAGATAAGGATATCTTTACGGCATGTGAGTTTTTTTGTCGAATGTTCCCTGCATTGCTAAATGTCATGGTACCTGATCCAGATTGCAAGAAGAATACTGCTCAATTCGAGATATACAGGTTCAAGAGTGGTGTTCCAATAAATAAGAATCCAGTGGATTGCGGCATATATACTTTAAAGTACATAGAGTGTTTAGCCTTAGGATGAAAATTTGATTAGCAGCTGAGCTGTTTGAGGAAGTTCCAGATACGATGTCTAATCCATTGCCTCGTCGTCCAGAGATAGAAGTCTCTCAGCTCCATGATATCTCAGTATGTGTTTATTTATGATTTGGTTTAGAATTTTGCCGTGGTTGTAGGTTTTTTTAGACATTACTATTTGGTAACCACATATTTAGTGTCAAAGTGTTATGTTACTACAGACTTGTTTGCATGGTCTGGTATTGGTAGTGCAAAATCCATCGGGATGATGGCGGTTGAATAAGAGTTGTACAAGTAGATCTTGTGAAACGGGATATTTTTCTACTTTTAGCGAGCTGCTATTGTGTGAGCACATGGCAACTTCTTTAAGTCAAACCTCTGACATGAACACTTTTTATCTCTCAAATTTACAACATGTATGGATGATCTGCTTGTCACTTGCACTTGACAAGCATCAATATCTTGAACACTTAGAAGCTTCGCATATTCTACACGACTCTGCCAAAACAATAATATTGACATTCAATCTGCAGCAAGCCCAATGAAAATCTGCGATAGTAATATCAGTAAGAAGAAAAATATGGAATAAGAAAATTTACCTCAAGCAATTTTTCTACTCCACGGGTAAGACATGTTTTCATTTTCATTGCATCAGCTATTCGTTCTGAAAGTCATCTTGTCATCATGGATCTCCAAACTTCCAACAGTTGTACGATAGGCAAACTCCTAGCTTGAGAAAAAACGTTATTCATCGACTCAGCAATGTTGCTTGTAAGAGGTTGTATCCATCTCCAGGAAAATGCACACGTATCCACAAGCGTACATCAGCTCTTTGGAGGTGATCGAATTTGGTTTGAAAGTCAAAAGTCTGTAAGCATTGACTGCCTTTTTCACTAGACCAAATGCATCCCGAACTCTAAAACAAACCAATATATTTTTATACAAATGGTATGTGCATATCCCATGACTAGACTTCTGATATATCATTCCCACGATTCATCGTTTTCAGTATCAAAAACCACAAAAGCAATAGAAAATATCTGAAGATTACCGTCTTGAGCTGTAGTGGTAAAAATGAAGTGTCCCTTTGTATTTTTCTTGCAAAAATGTACAATCAACAACCACCACTTTTCGTATGTATGGAAATCCGTTGATGCTTGCACTAAATGGTAGAAACAAATACTTGAATCTTTGATTTTCATCAACTTCAAGTCACGTATGTGTTCCAGGAGTTGCTTTCTTTATCATGTATAAGTATACAGGTAGTAGCTCATATTGATAAGCTCAAATTTACACTAGAGCTACTCTCTCAAATTAAGAGATCAATTTAGTATTTAGGGATCGAATACACAGGGACTAATGTTCACACAATAGATTAATAGTTTGGAAATATAGCTAAACAGAAGAAACTGTAAATTTAAAATAGCAAGAGAATTAAAAATCGGGTTGTAAGCTAAATGGGAGAAAAGCTAAACTTAGGGAAATTCTCAGGAAATTCAGAATTGCAGAACAAACAATTATCAGGATTGTAATTAAGAACCGTTCTAGAACTCAAATCACTAATGTAAAATCAACCATCTGCTTATTTCAAACATCCATTTTCCACATACAAGAATATATTCTCCAACTTGAAGTAGATGCAGACGAAAACGAGAAGGATTAGAAGATAAGGACGAAAACGAAAACGAGAGGACAAAGGAATTGAATTCGAACCTGAGAAAGCGACGATCTGAGAAGATACAAGAGAAGGAATAAGAAGAAACGAGAATGAGATGAGGAAGATGATAAGGTAAGGATGGGATATGATAAGGTAAGAAGGAACGACAATGAGAGGAGGAAGAACATCCACTAGAAGATAAGGTAAGGATGGTCAATTTTGATGATTACGATGAAGTGTCAAACCCTAAATCGTACGGTCAAGTTTTCTCAATCTTAGATATTAGCCAACAAATCTGCTGTTTCTAGAAATAAATCTGCAAACATAAATATGCCGATAAAATGTATCAACAAGTATGCAAGACTAAGTCTGTCACCGCTTCAGTCGAACAAATCTGCGATAATGGAAATGTCAAAACAAATCTGCCATCAAGTTGGATAAAACTGCGATAACTAAGAGTCAGTCTAGTCATTATCTTTTCTGCAAATAACTTTGCAACAACTAATAGACTTATGTAAGTCTGCAGTAACTAATAATAAGTCTGCGACAACTAACTTTAAAAGTTTGCAGAATAAGTCTGCGGTGCAAAAATAAGCTTGCAGGAAAAAACAAATCTGTGGGAGAAAAAAAAATTGCGGGAGAAAAAAAAATGTGCGGTGTCCTCATAAAAATCTGTAAGATAAATCTGCGGTAGACATAAAATCTGTGGCAGCCTATAAATCAGTAGCAACATAAGAACAAATCTGCATATAAAATCTGTGGCATAAATAAATCTGTAAAACAACTCTGTAGTTCAAAAACAAATATGCAAGTAGAAAACTCTGCGATAACTATGTAAACAAATCTACGACAGATTTGTCTTACAGATTTATTTGAAATACGCCAACATAGTGGCAAATATGTAAATATTTACAGATTTTTTTGTAAATATCAGCAACTTTTGCCACGCTGGCATTAAAAATTTAATGACATTTTCGTAATAATTGTTTTCCAAACAAAGGTTAGATACGGTATTTTAGGGGTTAAAAAAAACAAAAACACTCTACTTATTTCTAGAAAATAGAGGTTATTCTAATTATTTATCCCGATATATAAGTTATTCTAGTTATCTTTCTTATTTAAAATTATTTAATGTGTGTCATGTATTTTTGAATTGAGTTCTTTTGCCATATAAAAAATAAAAGAAACATATAAGTGCAGTTACTTTTGTAAAATTTGGAATGCAATTAATATATGAAAGACTACGTACCGGGTATAATACTAGTTTTCCTATAAATAACAAGACACACATTTCATTATCCATCATATTTCAAGTATTTCATAAAAATTGTTTTTTAAATACAACAGATGAAGTTCTAACTTTTTTCTTACGTCAACTTTGTATATTACTGCATTCATAAGAGGTCCATTCCATAAGTATACTGATACGATATGATATGGTATATTTTACTCTTTATTTACTTTTTCGTTGTCTTATTTTTTTAATATTTTAGGTTTTGTATATGAATATTGTATTGTTAGAAATGATTATATATTTTTCTATAAATAACAAAACACATATTCCACTGTCCATCATATTTCAAATACTATATAATTTTATAAAGTTTATTAGAATTTTTTATACAACTATTGGAATTCTAAATTTTTTCTTATGACAACTTTGTAGGTTTGGAACCTAATATAAATTTTAATAGACATGTAAAATAGTGTTGCATTCATAAAAGGTTCATTCAATTCATATAATGGTAAGATATGATATGATATATATATATATATATAGATTACAATTTTCTTACCTTTTCTGTTTGTCTTATTTTTCTAATATTTTAGTTTTGGTATATGAATTTTATATTATTAAAAATGATTATATATTATTTCGATTTCAAAATTTCATTATTTTCCGAGTCTCTTTAGGCTTGAGTGTGTTCAATGGCCTTCGGAAAGCATCCCCCGGGTGAAGAGTATTTTTACAAGATATGTTGGAGTTAATGGCATCTTTTTCTTTCCTCTTGTGTTTTCGGTTAGATACTTGGTTTAGTATAAAACAAGAACTTTGTTGTTATCATAAGACTACTTTCAACACAATCACAATCAGTTCATCCCAATCAACCAATACTTTCGGATCTAGCTTGAAAACGTTTGTACCAGATGAATCATTTTCTTCAATTCGTTAGCTAAAATAGAACACGAGAAAGGCCTTGCCCAATAGTGTAAGTCCCAAAATGACACCGAACCAGACTTGAACTTCGTTAATATCTCAAGTCCCAAACCTAGAATATACTTACGCGTTGATCCAGTATGATAAGATGACTAAAAAAAACAAATTGTGATTAGTACATAAAATATTTCCCGTAAACTTTTTCTGATTATATTATTTAACTATGTCTACAAATTGTGTATTAAAGATACAATTTACATAATTGTAGCATGTTTTTGCGGAACCGGCCCACTACATAATCAACTGGATCATTAAATATATAGTTTATTGCAATTTTTGTCATAACCATCTTCATTATATGGTGTCATGACTAACTCAATATGCATGAACCTCGTCTTAGGGAGGTTATGATTAGTTTAAGTGTTCGCTGCTTTCTGATCAAGAATTTTAAAATCAATTAAGCACAATATAGTTATTAATTTGTTTCTCATGTTCACTCTTCTTTCCTTAAAATAATACCTACTATTTTGAAACCATCCAATGACTGAAGGGCATATACACTGTACAGTTGGTACGGAGGGTAGATCTACAAGAAAACTTTTTTCTTAAAAAACACAGTGTGGTCATACATTTACTATAATAATGTTTGTGACAAAATATTAAAAAATGTGTAGAATAAAATATCAAAAGACGCATGCGGTCAAAAATTAAAATCAACTTTTACTGTTCGGAGCTCAGTAATGGGTGACAAGGAACGCTAAAGTTTTAAGGAAAGCTAGGATATCCCATTGTAATATATGTATTATAACGTTTATAGTATGTTAATATCGTATATGAATTGAAATTTTAAGTAATTGGATAAGGTGATTGAAGAGGGGTGGAATATAAGATATATGTTCCGCTATAAGAAGTTTTGGTTAGTTCATTTCAAGAAAACTGAATCCTAATCAAGAAATGACCAAAGAATAAGTTAACGGAGCAATAGATCTCGACTTACAGAGGAATATAAAGGAAATATCAGATGACATGTTTTAGATCAAGTGAATGATAGTAGAAAAAGATATGATCACATGAAACATCAAGGGAATGATAAAGTGATCCAGATTGAAGACTATGTTAGAATCAAACTAATGATCGATGGAATAAGTTATGATAATTAAGTGGATTGATTGAATGAGTTGGTCCATGATCAAGGAGTTGACTAGTGAATTGGAATTTGATAGTTGAGTTGAACTGAACTGATCGACGGCTCTCAGCTAAGTAAACTGATCAAATTCTTACCGAACTGAGTTGACTAATTGGTACCTAGCTAAGCTAAGTGGACTAGTATAACTACGTGATAAATAAAAGTTTGGGATAAGAACGTGTGGTATGGACAAGCGTGCAAAGGACAATTAGATAATCACTTGGATCAAGAATTTTGGACATAACTACCCTTTAAGAAATGGTTGCCATGGAAAGAATTTAGAGGCGATTAAAATGGACATCCAAAATACGAGAAGTTGACTGAGAGCATTTTTGTGGGTTGTTAGAAATGATCGTGAACGAGAATGGTTGTGATCCTGCCATCCGAATGGGGTCACGAACTATGAACTTGTCTTATAGGGTACAATGATGCTGAAGGAATTCAACAAATCGAAGCGGCTTGGAGATTGTCAAGATATCTCAACGGATCAGGGCTATTGTTATTGTGCTCATTTTAAAAAAATTCAAACCATAGCCATATGCAAAAATATCCATATTTTTACGTACATAAATGATGAGATGATTCAATTCTAAACAATAAATAAGATCAAACAAAGATTAGAAGGAAGAATAAGAAAATGAAAGAGAAAGAGAGAAGATCATTGTCTCCTCTAGCCTAGGGGTGTTCAATCCGGATATATATATTGATCCGAACCTAAATACCCAATCCAAAAATCGCATAATATTCAAACATAGTTTAAATGAATTCAATTGTTTTATACTCTAGAAACGAATCCAAATCCGAACCGAACTAAAAAACAAAGCACTGATCTAAAACCAGAATTTCTTTTAAAATTGAAAAAAAAAGATATACTTATATTTGACTAAGCCATGAATCCGACCGAAACTTTGTCAAAATATTTATAATAAGTTAGGTTTTAGTTTGGATACCATTTTCTATAAATCGAAAATCCAAAAAAATGAAATCAAACCAAACCAAAATCTAGATTAAACACCTCTAGTCTCCTCTTTGAGAATGAAAACATTGTAAGTTTTTTTTTACTCGACCAAAATAGTTATTTACTTACTTTATGAGTTTGATGGCTATATATATAAGTAAAAATGGTTTGATGGCTACCCTTCACAATTTCTCATATTTGTTTATGGAGAATTAGCCATAAAATGCCCAAAACTTGAGCATAGTCATAGATTTATCCACATATATTATCGTTGATATTAATATACATTTTCTTATTCTACCTCAAAATTTTAGACAATATTGAATAATTAATATAGAGTTTATCCTTTAAAAGTTAGTAGAGATCAGAGATGCCTCTAATATTGGCATTCTATGGGAGGGTCCTAGGCAGTTGTTTCTTTGGTTTGTTTCAAGGATATGGTCTCTAACTATAAATCTTGAAAATATATTTGAATTTTAACATAAGAAAACGAAAAAATAAAAAAAAAATAGTATATTACTTAAAGCCCAAATGATTTTAATGTGATTTCTAACAATAAAAAAATGTCCTAGTTGATGTTGAGACATGAAGAATTGCAATAATAAGAACATGGGCTGCTTAAGCAATGAAAAGGATAGATAATGCTTCCACGACCACTTGGGTGTCTTTTTTTCACTTTCTCTTTTTATAACACATGTTTATAATGGGCAATGGGCTCCGCAGATACATTCAGATTTCAATTTTAATCATTTACGATTTGACCATCATTTTTTACAGGTAGAATGTATAATATGAAATCCTGATATGGATTATACAATCAGGGAACCTTCCGAGTCCTGATGGTGTCGGAGATTCAATCTAGAATGATTTGCAAGATCATCAAATATGATTCTTTCTATCTCAAGTTTTTTTTTTTCCCCCACATGGAGTTTTTAAACTATCGGTCAAATTTTCGTAAAGCCTTGGTTTCGCTGTGTTTACTCTTTAAAAGGTTTAATATCCGATTGATTTTTAACTTAGAAACCAGCATAAATTCCACTTTTGGATTAGGTGTTTCATGTATAAATTGAGCTTTGGAAAGCTCAGTGATCTGCATATTGGCCGATCGGAAGTAGCATCAGATTGTAATGTTGGAAATGTCCTGAAATCATTTGTATTTTACTTTAGTTAGAGTTGTAGTGTCGAGGTTTGACAATCGTATGCTAATAGGTGGTTATAATGTTTTGCTAGAGACCGCTTATAATCTAGAGGTTTAAAACCTATTGCTATTATCATATGATCTTATAGATCACACACCTAAGCAAATTAGATCAAAGTGTACTTAGATTTAATTTGGATTAAACCAATAATGGGTTTTAAAGATTTCTTTTATTTATAAGATAAATAGAAAAATCATAAAGATAAATGCACATATATAAGATATTGGACGTGTGTAATCCAAATGGATTTGGAGTGATTATCACGTGGTGGGCTTAAACCCATGTGCTTTTTCTAATTCGATTAGGTTTATATGGTTACATATAAAAGCAACGTGATACACATATATTAATGAAGTGATTGTCGTGAGATAATTATAAGAGAAAGTTGTTTTTTTTTCTAATAACTTATAAGTTTTGGGTCTAGGGTATATGTTTTCGGACCAGATATGGTTCTTTCTCAAATGCCACTCGAACCGACAACTTCTAAGTTTTGTTTGAGATACTTTACTAATTGAGCTATTGACACTTGATGAAAGTTTTTCTCTTAATTACGCCGACGAAAACTAAAACCCTAAAAAGATGAGCTCGTGTGACGAGAGTTTTGAGATTAGATCTCAACGGAACTAGCATCACGTGTCTGATCCAGTTTGATATCGGTATAAAAACAACATTTGGGGTGCTAAAATAACTTCGTAACAATATGGTCCATTATTCAGCTGCAAAATATCTATGTATATTCAAATCCTATTATATATATTTAATTCTTTATTTGCACGAATCCTGATAATTGAAGTCGTACTTAGTATTTATAAATCGTTATAAACCGGTATGAATTCCTACATGTAACTATGTGATTTGAGATGATCCAGAATCCTAGAAATTGGCATCTTTTTCTGTAACTGCCTTATTGTATCAACTACGATGAGTGTATTTGAGCTCTGTGCTTTTGTACCGGTGGATGTGTCGGCCAATTCAATCTCTCGTGCCATAGCAAAGAATGTCACAAAAGATGGGTGATATCAATCATATCTTGCATTTGGAAGGTCATTTTTTGGCTTCATGATCAAGTGTTTGAAGAAATAAAATAGTTTTTATTGTCATTGGCTTTTGTTAAGCTTTAATTTTTTTTTGTTATGCTATGTTTTGTCTCACTTTGTTAAATTATATTGTTCAGGGAAAAAAATCCGATAATACATTATCTAATTCGGTGGATGTGGATGCCTCTAATAAACTTAAGCTTTTTGGTTATTCGTTCATCAAAAGTCTAAAATATAAAAGAGAAAATAATGCTTTTCGTTTCATCATGGTTAAGAATTAAAATCACTTAATGTAGTTTGTAATTAGCTGGATCTTAGTAATTTGTAAGATCTCTGCACGTGAAAGTTCCATGCCATATGAGTTGGAAACAAGAGACGAGAGTTTTTATTTTTATTAATAATAGTTTCAATGGCAAATGAGATTTCAATACCCAAACAAAAAAGATTTGGATTAGTTTAGCACCAAACTTCTTTCGGTCGAACCAGGGATGTCAAAATGGATCAAATCTCATAGATCGATTCGATCCGATCCGACTCATTAATCCTAATAGTTTTACTATTTAGATTTTAATGAGTTGATGGGTAAAATGAGTTATGGATCAATGGGTTGATAGGTCGGTTGGGTTGTAATGATTTATAGTTAATCGTTAACCCATTAATTATTATACTTAACATCATCATTATCTTCATACTATCATCATCACCATACCATCATCATCATCATTCATCATCATTGTATCAAAATGTTCCCGCCAACAACACGATTCCACAAATTTTCTGCAAAAAAACGAGAGTCCGTATTTTTTGCCAAAAATATCCATAATTTTTCCGCAAAAAACACAGTTTCACAAATTTTCCGCCAAAAACTCGAGTCCGCATTTTCTCGCCAAAAACGTGAGTCTGAAATTTTTCCGTCAAAAAGTGATTCCGTAATTTTTCCGCAAAAGAAAAAACAGTTTCACAATTTTTCTGCCAAAAACGTGAGTCCGCTATTTTTTCGCCAAAAACGTAATTCCGTAATTGTTTCACCAAAAATACGATTTCACAAATTTTTGCCAAAAATTCGATTCCACAATTTTTTCGCCAAAAAACATGATTCCATAATTTTTCCGCCAAAATACGCGAATCCATATTTTTATCATTATGAATTTATGATCATGGCAAATTGATAATATATGATGATAATAATTATTAATTAGTTATTTTTATGTTTATTGTTATTAAATAAATAAATAATTAATTCTTTTATTTCATGAATCAACTCATTTAACCTATAAAACCGTCAAATTAATTGAAACTTAAACATAAATCATTTAAGTTTGAGAAATTCTTTAAAATATCATATTTTCAAGTTTTGTTGCCAAAAATAAAACTAATGTTCCAAAAATACCACAAAAAAATTCAAAAATACCATAAAAAAATTTGGTTTTCCAAATATACCACATAACTAAAATTAAACTTTCAACCTTCGATACTAAACTCTAAACCTTAAACACTAATAGTGTTTTTAGAACATTAAACTAATAGTATATTTTTGGCAACAAAACTTAAAAGTGTGGTATTTTTTAGAATTGTTCTTTTTTTTTTTTAATGACTAAGAGGTTCTGGGGCTAGACTCGTACATCCCCTCAGATCAGGGACCAAAACATTTTATATGGTCTCTTTCCAAGTGTCACTCGAACCGGCGATCTCTAGACTTTGCCTTAGAATTTTTATCAGTCGATTATTGACAATTGGTGAGAATTAATCTTCAAATTTCAAGTCATTGGGTTATGAGTTGTTTTGGATTGATTTACCCTTTTTGACACCCTTAATTGAAACATACTAGAAAAGCTGTTGGTAGCTTTATGGTTCTTTATTGCGTTTAAAATTTTCTTTCAGTCAACCTTTCTTTAACCTTCTTATCAACATAAAAAACACCTCTCTTTAACCCATTTAAGGAGATTGGGGTCGACCCTGGTGCAAGAAGGACGACAAAGTGGCATACTCACTTGACCAATTGCAATGCGTCTAAAACTTTTTGCAATGCGTGTAAATTTTTTTTGCGTTTACATATTTTTTGGGGGTAATATTAGCATATAACCAAATTATGAGTTAAAAACTTAAAATTAAGTAAATAAACATGGTCAGATTTTTTATGAGTGATTATATGTCGGTACAGTAAAAGACCAATATGTCCATGCAGGTTGAAACAAGAGAAAACTTTTGCGGAGAGAGAATAGTAAATCTGAGTGATTTTAACAAATCACGTGGAATATGTAAAAATAGCACTGACATCTGTAAAAAATTACATTGTATAGTATACATTTAGCTAAAATAGCATGTTATATAAACAAATACCATTTCACTTGATAAAATACCGTGTGGAACAGAACAATAACATGATATATACTATAATAATATGTTAAATAAAAAAAATTGTTTCACATTCAAAAATAACATAAAATTTTAGAAAAACTGTTCATTCTCAACCGTCGATTACCATCAGAACCACAAACAAAATCTAGAAAATTTTGGAGAAAAGGAAGATTCGGTGAGGAAAAAAAATTTAGAGGTGGAGATGAAGAGATTTGCACGGCTAAGAGATGGAATCCGTAGAGAAAGGGTGAGAATTGACGAGAAAATGAGAGATCTTTGACAAATTTGATGGATACGGTGGTAGTGACCGTTGTGAGGAAGGTGGTTACAGAGAAGGTGATGCTGGTTTTGGAGGAAATGGTGGTGGTGTTTCGTCGTGAGTGGTGATGGTAGCTTCGTAGTTGTAAATGGTGACAGTGATTTCATTGTGATCGTCGTTTTTCCGTCGGCGAGAAGGAGAAGAGTACGATGGTGATGGTGATGGTGATGTGAAGTTGGTGATGTTAACAATAGTGGAAGATTAAATTAGATGTCCATCGTTAATGGTGAGAAAGAAAGAGGAAAAAAGAAGGAGGAGTTTTATGGAATTTTGCTTGCTCTTCTAACAAACACTATTTGTCCAAGGTTAGTTTCTTCGTTCTTTTTATTTCCATGGTGAGTTAGAATATATTTCCTATTTTTTTAACATATGGATGTACCATTTAACAAAATATTATGTTTTCCTATATTATAGATAATCATATATAAAATAAGTATACTTTACCACTTATTTCTCGTACATTAATTTTAAGGCTGATTGTTTTATGTGTATTTCGTAACCTAAATTTTCTGAGTTTTTTTTTTTACATTGTAAACTTTTACTTTTCGGATTGGGTAACTAATGAAGAAAAATTATTTTAATTAATATGTGATTGAAAAAAAGAAGAGATAGTAAAACGGTTTGATTTTCAATAAATTGATAATGTTCCCAATTGAAAAATAACCTTGCACTCTATTCATAATTGTATTTTTATTTTCGCTATTTCTCTCCTACACACATGAAACTAAAAACGACATTCTTTTGAATACACAAATAGCATACTGAGCTTCTAGTCCTTCTCGAACAAGCTCAAAACCATCCCTTAACATTTTCTCCTGTCAAATTCGAGTCTATAATTAGTCATGTGACCCATTTTTGAATTTTGCATTAGAGCATTTTCGGATGAACAACTTGACAATATTAATGATGCTGGAAGTGAACAACAATTGGAGAAAGATGTAGAGTATATAAGGTGAATACCTTATTCAAATGTTGTTGAAAGTCTAATTTATGTGAGGTATGGAACTAGGCATGATCTTGCGTATCCAGTTGGGATCATTAGTAGGTTTATGAGCTATAACACATACATGATTTCAGCTCAAAACTGCCTGGAAAAAAGTATCAATGAGTCATGAAACAACATAAACGGTTCTAACGTCGGCCACAAAAGAGTAGGGTTGTTCGAGGAACCAAACAACAACAATTGATTAAAAACTGAGTAACCAAACACCTCACTGCTTGCCTTAACGCGCTCGGAAGGGGGAAAAACAATTGGTCTATCTTAAGCAACTTTTGTGTGTTGTGGGAATAAAATAAAACAAATTAAATACGATCCGAATTCTCAGGTCAGATACATTGCATGTGAAATTTCAACTAAAGTATAAAAACTCATATCTTGACCTCATACTGACCGATCATTTCCTTTTCCTTTTTTTTTTTCCCCTCTCCTTCTTCTCTCTCTGCTTTTTTTTGCCCTATCCATAGGGTTTCTTCGCTCTCTCTCTCTCTCTCTCTTTGATCTTCATGTGCGTTTCGATCTTTGGTATAATCGGAGCTGATTTTGTTGTTTTCTTCTTAATCGTCGTCAGATCTTTCTTTTTTGCTCTTTCCCACGGGTTTTCGCTTGAGAAATCAAGCGTTTTTGTTTTTCCTGGGAGTTTTGAGCTGAAATCATGTCTCAGATCTATAGTTTTGCTGGTAAGCTCCCCGATCTTTGGTTGAATTAATCATCTTAGAATTTGATTTAGTAGATCGAATTTGATACTTTTGAATTCTCGGTTTGATTTAGGCGTTTCCTAGTTGTTTTCACGTATGATGAATAAGATTTGGCTTATAGGATGGTGTATGTCGATGACTTGATTCTTCTATAGATTTATAGAAATAGATAGATCTGAGTTTTAGTTTCACGAGCTATAAGATCATATTAGCGAAGTTATCATCCGTAGATCTGTTAGATTTTGAGTTCATTTGCAATCTCCATAGGTTAATTTGCTGAATCTGTTTAATTGATTAGTAATCTCTTTGGCTCATCATGATTTATCCTTTGGTATTTATAGGTGAAAATGATTTTTACCGACGTGGCGCAATATACCCAAACCCGAAGGATGCTAGCCTTTTGTTGTCGCTTGGTAGTTTCGTGGATGTCTATTTCCCTCCTAGCAAGAGGTCGCGTGTTGTTGCACCGACGCTCTTCAGTGCTTTCGAGAAAAAGCCAGTTTCCATTGATGTGCTCCCAGATGAGTGCCTTTTTGAGATCTTTAGGCGTTTGAATGGAGCGCAAGAGAGGAGTGCTTGCGCTTTTGTCTCAAAACACTGGCTTACGCTTGTAAGTAGCATCCGGCAAAAGGAGCTCGATGTTCCTTTCAACAAAACTGATGATGGTGATGATTGTGAAGGATGTTTATCTAGGAGTTTAGATGGAAAGAAGGCAACAGATGTTAGATTGGCTGCAGTTGCTGTTGGAACAGCTGGCCGTGGGGGACTTGGCAAGCTGTCTATTCGAGGCTGCAATTCTGCTAGCAAGGTTTCAGATATTGGCCTTAGGTCGATTGGTCGTAGCTGCCCTTCTCTCGGGTCTCTTTCCCTGTGGAACCTTTCTACCATTACTGACAATGGCCTCTTGGAGATTGCCGAGGGTTGTCCTCAACTTGAGAAGCTTGACCTGAACCGCTGCTCTACAATCACTGACAAGGGTTTGTTGGCGATTGCTAGGAGCTGCCCTAACTTGAGTGAGCTGACATTGGAGGCTTGTTCAAGAATTGGAGATGAGGGCCTGCAAGCCATTGCACGATCCTGCTCCAAGCTGAAGTCTGTCTCGATCAAGAACTGTCCTCTTGTCAGGGATCAAGGAATCGCATCCTTGCTGTCAAACACCACCTTTTCCTTGGCAAAACTTAAGCTTCAGATGCTGAATGTCACTGATGTGTCTCTTGCTGTTGTGGGTCATTACGGCTTGTCAGTCACTGATCTTGTGCTCTCTGGATTGTCACACGTGAGCGAGAAGGGGTTCTGGGTCATGGGAAATGGTGTCGGGCTGCAAAAATTAAACTCTCTAACCATCACAGCCTGCCAGGGAGTGACTGACATGGGGCTTGAATCTGTGGGAAAGGGCTGCCCGAACATGAAAAAGGCGATCATCAGTAAATCCCCTTTGTTATCCGACAATGGGTTGGTCTCTTTTGCAAAAACATCTTTATCACTGGAGAGTCTTCAGCTTGAAGAGTGCCACAGGGTCACCCAATTTGGGTTTTTTGGTTCTCTTTTGAACTGTGGTGAAAAGTTGAAGGCTTTCTCTCTGGTGAACTGCTTGGGCATTAAAGATCTCACAACAGGATTGCCTGCTTCATCTCATTGCAGTGCTCTGCGTTCCCTGTCTATTCGTAACTGCCCTGGCTTTGGTGATGCAAATCTTGCAGCCCTCGGGAAGCTGTGCCCTCAGCTTGAGGATATTGATCTATGCGGGCTCAAGGGGATAACAGAGTCTGGTTTTCTACATATAATTCAGAACTCTCTTGTGAAGGTGAACTTCAGTGGTTGCTCCAATTTGACAGACCGAGTGATCTCTGCCATCACTGCTCGTAACGGTTGGACTCTTGAAGTCTTAAACATTGATGGATGTTCCAATATCTCTGACGCAAGCCTGGTCTCCATTGCAGCAAACTGCCAAATTCTCAGTGATTTGGATCTTTCCAAATGCTGCATCTCAGATTCTGGGATTCGAGCATTGGCTTCCTCTGACAAGCTCAAACTGCAGATCCTATCCATGGCAGGTTGCTCTATGGTCACAGACAAGAGCTTACCAGCCATCGTGAGCTTGGGTTCCACTTTATTGGGATTAAACCTCCAACAGTGTCGATCCATCTCCAATTCCACTGCCGACTTCTTAGTCGAGCGCCTTTACAAATGCGACATCCTCTCCTGATCGTTAATTCCACTGTCAACTTATCCACCTATAATGAAAGGTATTTTAGTCCGTCCAAGTTCGTTTATCAAGTGTCAACTCTTTTTCAGGCTCTGTGATCTACTCGCTAGGCTCGGTACCCGGTTTCCTTCTTTTTTCCAAGCAGTTCGCTTCCGGTTTCTTTTTTTCCAGTCAATGGTTTTTTTGCAGGGTTTCCTTTTTATCAGGGAAACTCTAGCTTATCACGAAATCGGAAGGTCGTGTGTTGCTTGAGAATATAATTACCAGGTATACGAGATTTTAGGGTTTATGTTTCTTGCGTGGTGTCTTTTACGAGCCTATTAGCTCTTTCATTCGCGTCGTTTGTCTTTTGTTGCGTATGGTTTTCCTCGAAAGGGTCTACTTGTATGATTTGTACGGGTTCAGATTTTGTTCATGCCTCGGTTCTCTCAGAGGTTGCTCTGGCTTTTGTTGCAACAACTCTATTAAAGAGTTTTTTTTTGTTGTTTTTTTGCCAGAGCCCTCGTTTTTTTTTCCAGGCTGTATTACAATCTGTATGAACGCTGTACTAAATTATGTAATGTCCTTTGGGATGGGTTAATGAGTATTGAATAAAATTCTCATTTCGTTGTATAATACAAAGTTTACATTTTTTTTTTTTTTTTTTGATATCCTTCGAGATCTGAGAAATAGTTACACACCTTTATATCTGTTTCATGTGTGGGACAGAATCAGATTGTGTGAACCTGTGTTTTTGACTTTAATTTACGTTTGTTTGTGTCCAATCAAAAGTGAATGTGGTGTTCAATGAATGTTGTCGAGGGGAAGAACCTGGCCAGCGATTACTTTTCTCGATACGATATGATTTGAGTGGGATTAAATTAAAGTGGAAAAAGAGTCATTATTGTTAGTATTCGTTGTCGCTATTATTGTTATTGTGGACTAATCTTAATTAATAAATTAAGACGGGCCAGATTTCCAAATTATGATCCCTTAAAGTGGAGACAAAGAATCATAGTGAATTGCGCGTCTTGTTCACATAACCTTGACCATATTCTCAAGTGCAGAGTCCTCAACTCTTATATCTAAAGACAAGTTTGAATAAAAACATTATTTACCGATCACTATATAACATATTTTGGACAGATTTGCTTTCGGAGAGGTTTGATTCAAGAAATCTAATCAAAGGCCAACGGTTACAAATACTTTTATTTTTGGACTAGCCTTCAACAAAATCATCACTGTCATTATTCATTGTTCAAGTAATGTAAAATGAATAATGACTAACACGGCAAACACATTTAAGGTTTTTGGAAACTGTTAAAAGTTTCCATATACTTTACAAAACATTATCAAAATATACAGTAAACCCTAGTCAAATATTTGTGAACCCAAACCGATTAGTGAAAAGTAGATCATTCATAAAGGACATGGACTGGAAATAAATCTTAAATTGTGATTAGAAAACCTAAACATAATGCTTTAAATACCTAAACAAGAGAACGATGATGAATCTAAACTAATTAATGTATACTGAGCCATTCATAAAGAACATCTAGCATAAAGAAATCTAAACCATAAATTATAATGGAGGAACCAAATACAATGCTTTAACCAGGGGCGGACCCATGTTATGGGTTGTGGGGGCACTTGCCCCCCAGTAAATATAGACATAACTAAAATTTACATTAAATGTAATGAGGTACCCAAACACAATGCATTAAGAAATGATTATAGCCTAACAAGAGAAACTATATTCAAGGATTGATGAACCTAGACCGATTAATGTATGGTGGGCTATCTATAAGGACAAAATCACAAACAAGTTTGCAAAAAGCAACACATTACAAATAGTAGTGTAAAATTGCGTTTTGGGGAAAAATTTATTCTAAAATATATTGTTTTAAACATCGTTTTAAGCATACGACAAAGTTTTTGGTAATATAAATATGTTTTCAATAACTATAACATTTCTTGAAAATATTCTAAAATTTTTACACATGTTTAGTAATATTTCACAGGAGTTTGGAAAAACAATTTGGGAAATTTTTACAAGTTTTCGGAAATTTTGATGTATAAATTCTGTTAAAACACGGATTCTTTTCTATTCGAAATGTCAAAATTTCCATGTCTAACTACTAGTTAATGATATCTAAACTCTAATCCAAACATACTAAACTCTATCAGCCATTTCAAACTTATTCAAAGTTCACGGAACTTAAAATTCTAATAACCACATAGGTCATTCACATTTGTCCGAAAGAAAATCTCACTCGTCGATAAATTTTGTCAAAAATCGACTCTTCAAATCAATTTGTAAGGGATAATTGAATAACCAAACCAAATCGAAAATAGAGAAGTGGATAGTTACACAAGTTTTTTTGGACTAACCCATCAGAAATCATTGTTGGTGACACAACATGTATAAAGGAGATATATGATTGCCATTGTTTGCTTCTTCAAGGGGTAAACCGTGGGTTTCTTAGATATTTAGATGATGATTGATGGTTAGTGGGAATTTTCTTATTCCACGTCAGGTTTAGAATGGATTTGATTGTAGGGGGATTAGCTGAAAAAGACAACGCGCGACGAAGTCTCTCATCTCTATATTCGGAGATGGAAGTTTTAGCATAAGCTATGACGACTATTATTTTCTAAAGGATATATTATGAGGTATTTGAAATATATTATGCAGAATTAGTCTCAAACTCTCAGTAGTACAGTCTTTTGAGAAATGTCCCGTTTTCACAAATTTTTTTTGATAAGATTGCGTTGCTCCGTGTTAATTTTCTTCTTTATATATTCTCTATCTATCTCTCTTTTTTATTTATTGTTCGAAAGTTTAATTCTCAGACCAATTTTTTTTGGAGGGACATGTAGATCAAATTTTCTGAGTTTTGACATATAAACTTGTTGCTCAGAAGTTTTTCTTGCAAAAATTCATATTTTATCGTTTTTACAGCATGATTCATCATATTTATTAGAATTTAGAAGACTTCACATATTAAAAACAAAAATTTACCGCTTACTATATAAAGACTTGACTACCTATAATATGCGTGAACCTAGGACCACAATACACGGTTTAATCTATACCAAGCTGAAATGTTTGCAAAATTTGCATCTACCAGTCGGCAAGAATTTTCACAATAAGAATTCATGAGGAAGTTTAAGATCCTGTGTAGAGTAGATAATATAAGGAATTTTAGTTATTGGCAGATCCATTTTAAACCTCTTAACTAAATTTTATTGAAATATCTCTCAACAAAATTATTAATGAAAACCCTCTTAAGTAAAAATTCCTAAACAAAATATACCGTCAAACCTCATGCGACTATCGTTAAATCGATATTTTCTATTTTGATTTGTAAAAAAATAACGATTTTTGTTAAAAAAAAATAACAACATATACGTGATGTAACCAATTGGAATTCTGAAACGATCAATCAAATATAACTAAAATATCATCTTATATGTTGACTTCGGAAAAATTATAGGGGTGGGTAAAATAATCGGACCAGGAAAAATCAAGTCGAACAAAACCGAAATACTTAACCGAAAGACAAAAAAAAGCTCGGTTATAAATCAACTGGTGCCATTATTCTACGATCCAAAGACCTAAGCCAAAGGTAAATCTAAACTAAATTTAGTGTAATTAAACCAATTCCCAATAAACTGATTTTTTTTTTGTATTTTGTATTTTAATTATTATATACATTATATATATGTATGTATTCAAAAATAAACCAAAAATCAAAGAAACTGAACCGAACCCAAATTGTAATCCCTAAACCGAATTGCTAACTTCTACTTCCTCTGTTTCTAATTAATCCAAATATTAGAATTTTTTTTTATCAAAAAGATAGATTTTTGTTTTCAGTTTATAATGCATTTTTAATTAGTTAATGATGACAAATTGTAAAATTAAGAAAATATGTTGACCACTATTAATTAGAATTATAGAAAATTGTTAATCACAAAATAATGTATTTATAATCAAAATTTAATGTATTTTCTTAATATGTGTGAAAACCTTAAAACTTGGATTAATTAGGAAGGGACGAGGTAATTAATCTTGTCACTTTTTTTTCTCTTAATTTTCTTCCAAACTTCGTTCAAATTCTACCATAATATTTACTAATGAAGCGTGAAATGCAATCAGTTAGGGATTTAATGTCCAATATTGTTCCATAATAAGTTAGAATTTTTATTCAAATTATAATATTTATTTCATCATATACTGAAATGTATTAAACTAACCATATTTACGAAAGACGTAAAACGTCAAAAGATATATATATATTTTTTTGTCAACCGTCAAAAGATATTATTTATGTTGATAAATAAATATTCTGTTGATGATAAATAAACAAACAAAAATGTAATTATCTTTATTAATAAAAAGTTACTACTAATAACACTTATGAACAGTCGATCACTATAAAGACACTCACAAATCCTAATAAATGACAGAAAACAAAAGAAAACAATTAAAAAGAGCTCAAAACAAATAAAAGAAAATGGAGAAGAAAACCATTGTTATGGCATTTTTTTCAATCATGGTTTTCCTATCATTTTCTTATCCAAGTTTGGCCATAGCAGACAATCTTGAGGAGATGCTAATCAACGAGTTTAATGTGGTGATTGAACATTGGCCGAGTCCGGGTGATTATAATCTCAACGTTATCCGTGGACAATCAAGAAAACATCTCAAATATCTTCTTAACAGCGGGGTTAAGATGAGAGTTGGTGGGAGTGTATGTAACATTGAAATGAGAAACGGGATTTTTCGGAACAAAAGTACTTCTAGAGATTGTTGTCGGATGATAGTGAAAGCTGGCAAGCAATGCTACACAGATTGGATGAAGTTGTTTTTTCAGTTCTATCAAGTCATACGTTTTAGTTCTAAAGCTATGACCAAAACTAACGAAATATGGAACAAATGTTCTACTGAAACTGAAGCTACTTCACCATTTTCTGGTTAAAATCGTAACTAATTATACTGTTGTTAAATAATGGTTTAAGTTGATTGTATTGTACCAACTATTTAAACAAAAACATTATGTCCAATTTCTTTTATGTGATTTACTGTTTCCTTTTGTCAAACATTGTCACGGTTAAACCGAGAATCTTGACCACCATGTGTTGGGTTGTTGGGCATGTGTTGAGCCGCGAGAGTTGGCTGGTGGAACTTATCGCTTGGTGGTATGGACGTTTAGTCCAGTAGGTTGCCTTTCACGAACGACCACACATGGAGGATTTCTCCAGGTAATTGCTTGACCATGGGATTCGATCACAGGTGGAGATAGCTTACCAGTCTAGATTTTTTCTTTGGCTTGTTTTACCCGGCCAATCAGAGCATCAAACCGCATATGAGTTTCTTGACCCGGGACATGGTTTTAAGGTTGCGTCTCTTTATCGTAATTTATTACGTACGCGCCTCCCACAAAATTTACCATGTATCCATTTCTGACAAATTTTCGATGTAAATGTCGTCGAAAATTATCCTATATATACGCTTCTCCTCTTCACCCAATTCACAACTCACAAATCACAAGTAAAAAAATTCTTAATTCTCTCTCATCTTCTACTAATTTCGGCGACTTGTTTAGTTAATCAAAGGTTGAAATTCAAAATTTTCTAATTATTTTTTATTTTTTCATATCACGGTTTTACATATATATTTATTATTTTTATGATTTCAGGAAATGGCGCAGGGTACATGGAATGGATAAATGGAGTATTGTCAACAAATGCAGCAAAATCCCAACATCCAACATGGTCAAACTTCTATCGATGCCACCCAGCCACCGAGCCAGCCATTTAATTTTAATATGGACACAATAGTTCCAAAGACCGTAAATGGGAGAAAATGGTAATTTTAATTTTTTTTAGAATTAGTTACATTTTTATATATTGCAAATTACAATATGCTAACAAATACTTTAATAATTATTTTCATAGCGTAATCCCGACATAGGTGATCTTTCCGATATGGTGACCTTTATGGAAGATACCCACAAGCGGAAATCAGACGGAACCTTTGTCGATAAAAAGGCAGAAGTATCGTAGAGCTATGGAGGAAGAGAAACTCACTCAGTTGAGTCAGCTTGAAGAGATTCCGGATGATTACCAGCTTAGCCAAACGGAGAAAAGACGAGATTTTCCGCTCTGTAAGTTTTACTTCATTAATTTTTATATAATTTATTACTTATACAATTTAACTAATCCTTCTTAATTATATAATATTAGCAAGTGGAAAATTAACAAGGGACGGAGATATGACGTGGGATCCATCCCGTTTGATCAAAACATGGGTCAAAGTTCTTCAGGTCAATCATACGAATTGAAGTATCGGAAAACTCAAGCAGCTCTTGCTAATGCGGAGGATAAGATTAAAGGTTAGGAGGAGGAGTATGAAGATGTTGCAGAGAATTATGAAGATGCTGCAGAGAAGTATGAAGATGTTGTATTCTTGAGTACGATGATTGCCCAACTTCATCCTGAATTGATTCCCTCCTTCTGGAAGAAACCAAACCGGCACCGGCACCGGCACCGGCAACCAAACTACAAATTCCGAGAATTTGTATGATTTGTGATTGAGTATTTTTGTAATAATTTGTTGAACCTATGTATTTTTTTTTTTGAATTATGAATTTTAACTTTTATATTTAATTGTTTTTAATTTAGAAAATATTATTAATTTATATATTTTTTTAGTTTTTTTTTTTCCAAAAGTCGTCGGAAATTTTCGATGAATTACCGAGGACCTACTCTATCCATGGGAGATGATTTTTGTCGTAAAATCGTCGCAAATTTCCGATACATTTTCGATAAAACTGTTCGTCGGGCAGGCTTCTCGGAAACTCATCGGAAATATTTTCGACGCTTTACAAATGACATTTTTTCGATGACTTTCTGACAAACTATGTCGTCGGAAATTTCTGACCAACTATTTTATCTGACCAGAGAATGCCGATAAATTATATTTGTCAGAAATTCATCGGAAATACATGTTTTCGATGAAATTCCGACGTATTAGGTGGTCGAAATTTCCTATGTTTTTTGTAGTGTTAGAGCAACTCATCCTCTTATCTATATTTATATATATTGTTTTCTTAGATAACTACAAATTTTTATTATTTGTTAATTTTTTCGAGAATTTGATTTATTGCATATAATTTAGTTTCAATAAATGCTTATGAGGGCTACATTTCTTTATTTTTTGTTGAATATATTTTCTATTTATAATTGTTTTAAGTAGTTGGAAAGTTGCGCCTACTCATTATAACTCTTTGTTTCATAGTTTTTCACTTAGGATCTCGTATTTTCACTATAACTTTGTTCTAATCATATGAATCTTAATAATTGACTCTGAGGTTAAAATATCTCATATGTTTATAATTGTTAAAAAATATTTGTGGAAAGTGCCTCTACTCACTGTGACTTTTCGTTTAATATTTTTGTGCATGGATTCAAGTCTTTTCGTCATATTTATTTTCAGTTGTGTTTAAAATTTTTATGTCTTTTAAATTCATTTAGTTTTCCTTTTTTTTACTAGATACATTTTGATTATTTTTACTTTTTACTTTTCATGATTTTGGCTTTAAAATGAATCTAAATAATTCAATTTCTAATAAAATGTTATCCTATAACTATTATATAACATACATATTGAGTTTGAAGAAATTCGTAATTAACTAAAAGTTTTTGGTTCTCATAAAAATGAAATATTGCGTCACTGTATCACAACTTTTTATTTTACATTTTTTAGAGAAATATTTGAATGTATAGTTTTTTTCCGTCGTCTATTACATCATCATTACATAGATTTGATTTAAATTTATTAATGATGATTTTCAACTACTTGCAGCATATGCGATTATGATAAACAACTATCACGAACAATGATTCCACGATGCAACTCTCTCGTAACAGTCGGATGCTCGACAAACGGTTCTGCATGTACCACGTACTCCAAGATGGACAAGCTCTCCTTTAACACATGAGACCACGACAAATAGCTCTGCCTGCAATACTTTGGACCTTCGATTAGTTTTACGCTATTAACCTGCAAGAAACTGCATTATCTGGGAATCGAACCCCCGGTCTGATATAGAAGTATTAATAAGACCAATGGATAAAAAAAGACTTGCACAGATGTATATTTTTTTATAAATAGAATATATTATGCTAATATATAATATATAATTATTATAAACATATAATGTAGAACCTTTTAACCTTTAATCATTAGATCTAGGGACTTCCACATATTTCATATATTAATTATATAAAATATGTCAAAGTCCCTTGATCCAATGATAAAATGTTTAAAAGCTTCTACATTAGATCAAGAGTTCCATTTTTAGAGAGCGCAATTTCTTGGAAGTTATTGATGCAGACTTTATCGAAGGTTTCAGAATATTGTAAACATAGTGGTTCGTTGTGGTCTCGTGTGTTGGGGGAATACCTTATCTATCAAATATTGTATATGCAGAATCATCCGTTATGAATCCAAGTGTTGCGAGAATAGCAACATCGTAGAATTGTTGTTCGTGAAAACTTTTCATCATAGTCGTATGTTGTCATCGTAATAGGATTGGATCAATTATTTCTAATGATAATATAACAGATGATAGTAATATATATATATATATATATATATATATATATATATATGAAATATTTGATAGAAATGGATACAATGAATTTAATATGATATTTTCCGTGATATCACGAGGTTCCGGATCCTAATGAAATTAAAAGACAAACTAATTGAAGATTGGTGAAAATGCCCTGAAAGACTCCAAAATACGCTAAAAGCAATATACATGACAATCAAACCGGGCCTGATAACAATGCTTAGTCTGAAAAAGGTTACGACACGAAAAGCTTGGACCCCAAAAAAATGCTTCGTGTTCCGGGTGATCATCCTAAGGTTCTATTTTCTTCTCAATCTTCGTTGTCGAGTGTTTGATTTCAATCTCCTTACAAAATGACTTGTTTCTATCTCAACCTCACGCATTTGAGTCACAAGAAAAAAGGCTTAACGGCTTCAATCACCATGGTAAGTTGGTTAAACTCTACAGATGAACAAGCGTTTAATATTTGCTTAAAGCTTGAACTCATCTTAGAGCTTGAATGTCTTCTAATCTTCGGATTCTGTGCATTGTAGTGAATGTGTCAACGTTCCCGTAACTTTGTACATAACAGCTTACACAGCACACAGCTCAATTACAATCTCCTCAAAATTTCAAGTATCATATCGAAATGAAAAAAAAAAAAACAGATCTTTGCGACAAACAACCAAACAGAATTTAAGCATTACGACCAAACATCATGCGACACAATTGAAGCTCTCACGAATGAAATATAGAAGCAGCACGCAACCTGGTTAAGCAAAGCACAGAATAAAATTTTGCATCTCTTTCTTTCACTCTTATTGTCCATCTTCTGATTAAACAGTTTGATTTCATCCATTTATCACACTGTTTCTTGATACTGTTCCTTTTTCGCTCCTTAACTAATACATGAATGCGATTTTGGGGGTCACAACAATCGTACCATGGGTTTTAAGGCTCAACCGCAACCACTTCAACTACCATGTGAGATTCGTTTCTGTCTTCATTCACTCTTGGAGCTTGTTCTTGTGAAGCTTCGAGGTCAGCATAGTCGCCTACAGGACTTGACTGGCTTAGGGCATCCACATCTTTATCTGATTTCTTTCTTTCGGGTTTTGCCTTTGTTGAGGTTATCACAGATTTTGCTGGAGCCACCTTCCCGTTGGACAAATTTGTCTTTTCTGAAGGCAACCTGGGAAGTGACTTGCGCACTGGTGGCTTCTTGGTCTCAACAAGAATACTTCCTTTAACGACTGGGTTATCTTTAGGAGCTTTCTCATCTAAGCTCAGCCTACCAAAGCGAGGGGTTTGAATAGTAATTGTTTCTTCAGAATCTGCTCCAGAATCAGCCTTCTTCCGCCCGAGTTTTGGAGATTTTGGCCTTGTTGTCGGTATCTACAAGTACATACCATTTTACATGATACATGTACTTACGGACATGAGAGAAAAATAGAAATCAAAGTGCAGCAATTGCAGAGATGCACCTTCTTTAACTCTGTTTTAGGTAACTGAGGTTCTTGATAGAAGGTAGGCATTGGAGTGGCTTTGAAGTTCAGACTCTTCCTTAGCATCTTAAGCTCAGCTTCTTGGGTTTCCTGCAAGTATTCCAGAGGATATTTACAGGAGAAGACTGAGCATCTATACATTTCAAAAAAAGAAGAAAGCATAGAACACAACCTTGGACTTGGCTTGTACGGTATTCTTTTCCTCTTCTTTCGCATGGATCTTTTCCTCAAGCTTTGAATAGAACTGCAGTACATGACAGCGAAATATGATACTTAGTTGCATGTTTGTTGTGATAATAAGTACAGTGAAGCAAATGAAACCTCTCTTCTTTTTTCAGCTCGTTGGTCACATCTAAAACTGAATCCATAATTTGGAAGTGCACTGGCCCGACGAGGTTTGCCATCTTCTTTTGGACTACTAAAAAGTAAGTTTTAATCAGAAAAAAGTGCTAAGGAAATGAGAATAAATACTCTCCAAAAAAAAGATACTTGGAAATGAGAATTAAAAAGAGTAAATCCAAAAAACAAATACTTGGAAGACTGCGTATCATCTTCAGATGTATCATTGACTTGTTTCCTTGTTGCCATCAGTTTTAGCTTGTCCCTGTATCGAAGAAAGAAACAAACTACCAGATTCAAAGAGAAGAACTAATAATACTTAAAATCAGAAGCTTTTGAGTGACAATACCAAGATCTTGGTGGAATTTTTTCGCCAACCGTTTAGAGTTTTGTGCAAGTAAAAGCTCAAGCAAGAGCTCAAGTGTTCAAGGCCATGTAAAAGCAGAAACCATGTTTTTAAGAATGATATTGGTACCTGGTCCCTTCAGCTGGTGTAGAATCGTTCTTCCCATGCTGATATGAAAAAAATGAAGAGATCAGACAACTCTCAGCCACAAATACACATGGCTAATCACCAGTAGTAATACTAATGAAACAAAACTATAAGAGAATCTGCAGTGAGGTCAAGCATATTAAGAAAAACAAAGAAATTAGTAACCTTCGTGACATGAGCCTCTCTACCATTGAGTGATATGCTCTTAGGAGACTTTACCGGCTGTGCTTTTGGAGCAACCGTACCATTTAACGCCACCACTTTCTCATCTTTTTTCTTCTTCACCAAGACAGGTGGAATATTCTTGCTCCCAGAGGGCTTCTCATGCTTGACCTTTCCTCCTACCTTTTCTCTTCTCATCTGTTTCAAGTCATCCACTTGTTCAATCTGTGTGCCCTGGAAAAAGCGAGAAAACTGCAATGTCAATAACAAGGATTTCTGCAAAAAGGGCAAAACAAAATGGAAATTTCTAGTCTCCAACCTCAGGTGCCTCCATAAGATGTTGAGTGGAACAACCTTCCAAATTCTCTGAAGTACAATTTTCATTACTACTGTCTCCTTCCATTGTCACACCACCATTTGCAATAGCAAAATCTGCCCCGTCAGCAGCTACAACGCTTTCAGAGTCCATTGGTAAAACTACAAAGACAGTAAAGAACAAAGCCAAATATAAGTGACAGCACTAACAATTGAAGAAGAAAAGAGGCAGAAACAATAATCCAAATTCCTCAGTACATAGGAGATTAACATTGCCAACTACCAAAAGAATGCATTTTCTTGAAAATGTACCCACGCTTAATCGTGTATCCGTACGTCCATACATCCATCAACATATGACATTTTCTAGGATTACAAAGTTAAATATATCAATCAGCATTAGTTAAAACACTAACATAGGTGCCTTCCACTTAGGCCAACAGAATACAATCATTTTCAAGGAACATTTGTCTGATTTAACAACCAAATCAACTCTATCTCTCAAACCCAATGAACAAATAGATGTAAATAACTCATCGTCTGGTTCCTAAAGCACAACAAGACAAACAAACCCGGAAAACGCTGTTCTCGAGATCGAATAAACTAAAATCACATCTGAAATTAGAAGCAAATCTAAACTAGAAACAAAACAAAGCCTAAATCTCGTTTATATAGTTGTTTGGTAATGAGGTAATGAGCTTACTAGTCTTGAACTGTAAGTGACAGTTCTACCTCGAACTACGGACCAAAGAAACATGTAAACCAAAGCAGACAAGTATAGAAGTTACTCAGATTCATGAAAATTTCGGGCATTTTTCCTCTAGTTTCTACAGCAGACAAAGAAAGGAATTCCGACCACGGCGAAGCATTTTACTCACCTGACGCAGGATTTGATGAAATCAAATGTACATTGAAGAAGAAGTAGACTGTATCAATGGAGGACAAGGATTTTGTGTCAACGATTTGAGATTTCGACTTTTGTTTTTTGTTTTTTTTTGGGTAAATTTTAGGATTAATTTCATATCGAAATTGGAAAATATAACCAAAAAAAAACAATAATTAAGAAACTAAGGAGCCGACTGATAAGGACTTTTAGTATATGTTTTTACGGTAGATTTTTGGACGCAGAGAATTTGACTGTAAAGATGAGGACTACAATTTTAAAATATTTTTAAAAGTCTGATTGCTAACAAAAAATTGTAGAAACTGTGACTTTAAATATTTATAAAAGTTTGATTGGTCATAAAAGCCATAGAAACTGTGACTGAAATTTTATTTTATTTTTAATTATAGTAACATTTAATATGTTTAATTTTTTTTTAAGCCATCAATAAGGAATGAGATAAACTTAAAAAAAACTTGGGTGAAGGTGTGGACATTCGAGATCCTTATCATATATATTGTACTGCATCTTCAAACAATCTAAACGGTTTTTCAAATGTTTTTCTCCAAATTAGCTTCAAGTCGATCGTTAATATTATGAATAATGTTTTCTTTCTGAATAACACTTAATCTTAATCTTCCATTTGTGCTACCCTGATAAAACTTACCAGTACTAGGAAAGTTATAGAAAAACTCGATTGTCATTGTATTTATAATGTTAGTGATCTTCTAAAAATTGTTTATTATATTGATTTTAGTTTTAATTTCGTTTTGAATATTTTTTTATATTGGTATGCTTTAAAAATTGTGATTTTTATTGTTTTTGAATGATTCTTGATCCACTATTAAGTGGTAATTTTTGTTTTGTGTAGAAT
Source organism: Turritis glabra (assembly GCA_900406565.1). Taxonomy (NCBI): domain Eukaryota; kingdom Viridiplantae; phylum Streptophyta; class Magnoliopsida; order Brassicales; family Brassicaceae; genus Turritis; species Turritis glabra. The sequence goes on from OVBN01000188.1 coordinate 1,406,097, forward strand.
GTTTCTTTTTTGACTATTATTGTTTTATATTAATTTTCCTTATTAATTGTAAAACAAATATCTTTTTGAATGTTTTTATTTTTGTTGAATTGTTGTTTCTATTAACAGTGAAATATATATTTTATATTAACAATAATTAATTTGTTAAAATGATATATAAATAGAAGATAAATAAATCTTAAAAGAAATACTTAAAATAATTAATATAGCGACAACAAATATTAAACTACGGGAGATCCCTTTGCTACAGTTACTTGGCGATAAAGAAAACGACGACTCCTTGCGCAGTCTCAAGCTCCTCCTCCTTCTATGGGGTCCTCCCCGTTGGATCCTTCCTCTTCTCTTCCTCCTCAGCAGCCTCTTGTTCAGCCTCTTAAGTCAGCTTAGACCGCTCCACTGTCTGAGGTTTCGCAGTCGCAGGCGAAACCGGTTGTTCACCTAGTCAATGGTGTTGCTCGAATCTCTGTCCCTCCCGACATTGAAGATGACGGTGTGCCTCTCTGGAGGAGCTTTGTTGTGGGTCACTTTATGGGCGATGCGCCCCATGTGGGAACTGTGCATGCCACAGTCAATCGTATTTGGAACTCAGCGGGCAAATCATCCCGTATTGATGTTTAGTTCCTAAGCAAAACCTTTGTTTTGTTCCGCATAGAAAATGAACAGACAAGATCTAAGGTGCTTCACAGGCGCTACTAGCACATCACCGATGTCCCCTTGGTGGTCAACAAGTGGAGTCCTGAAACAGTTCAAGAAAAGCCAGATCTGTCGGCTATGCCTCTTTGGGTCGATCTGAAGGATGTGCCAGGTCATCTTTACTCGCGCAAGGGGCTTCGTTACTTGGCAGATGTAGTGGGGAACTTCGTTCGTCTACATCCTAACACGGAGAGATATACGCGGCTAGACATGGCCAGGGTTCTCGTCGAAGTTGATTTGGGGAAACCTATGACTGATCAAATCTGTTTTGATGATAAAAATGGAGCCAACTACACCGTCTCAGTCAACTACCCGTGGCTTCCCCCGCGTTGCAAAGGGTGTCTCAAATGGGGTCACAAAGACCTTGACTGTCCTACAAAACCTGAGGTCACTGAGCCTACTCCTCAGTCAAGGGTGATCTTACAAAAGAAAATAGTGGTTTCTTCCACTACCATCGTTGACCGGGAGGTAAACCCGTTTGCCGAGGTTGAAGATCTGGTTTCTGACCTGGAAGATCTTACTGCCTTACCAGTTACCACAGTGACGCCGCTGCAGGCGTCAAGCCATGACACCGAAACAAAAACAATCAACTGTCAGGCGGCTCTAACGTTGGATCCGTTGGACCCTACTGGTCGAGAGATACCGGCTACTTCTGTGTTAGACCCTGTTCCTGTGCAAAATTTCAATTCGGGTTGGTTATTGGTCACCCGAGCGGGTAAGGCTATTTCACCTCGCAGAAGCCCTGCAGTTAGTCAGGACAACTCTCCCCATTTGAGCCCTGTCTCAGGGGGCAATACTACTCCACTAAATGGGTTCCAGATCCTGGCTGACATTCCTGAAGAAGGTGAGATTTCAGAGCCAGTAGTTGACCTTCCCAGCGAGAATAACGAACCCCCAGTTGAAATAGCCAAAGCCGAGGCATGCCCATTAGCAATTGAAGTACCCATCGCAGGCAAACCAGGCTCTTCCAAACGAGCTATTCGAAACAGCTCAGATTTGATCCAAACGCGTCCTTTAGTCCATACAAGGAAAGCTTCCTCCCGGAAGCAAAAATGACGTCTGTTTTTTTTCATGGAACATGCGTGGGTTCAATATGCCACGCAAACAAAGGGCTGTTCGGGATTGGATAAGGGTCAATAATCTCACGGAGGGATGTCTGTTGGAAACAAGAGTCCAAGCAACTAACTTCAACTCTATCTTTGCTTCCACTTTTCCTGCCTGGCATTACACTACCAATTATATGTTCAATCGCCTGGGGAGGATTTGGGTGGTTTGGTCTTCTGATGTGGATATCCACATCATTCATATGAGCTCCCAACAGATCACCTATTGGTTCAAATTTAAGACGACGGGAGAGTTTTTCATTTGCTCATTTGTATACGCATCCAACTTCGTTTCCGATCAGCGACTTTTGTGGGAAGAGCTTTGTAACATTAACGAGGGCTGTGTCCAACCGGCAAATCCCTGGGTCGTTGTTGGAGATTTCAATGTTACGCTTTCACCGTCTGAACACTCGCGGGCTACTCAATACTCTTCTGGTTCGGTTGGTATGCGCGAGTTTCAAACCACTGTTCAAACTTGTGATCTGGAAGACTTATCCTACGTTGGCCCAATGTTTACCTGGTCCAATAGCCAGGATGATCACCCGATAAGTAAAAAATTAGACAGGACTTTGGTCAATGAAGTTTGGCTAAGGACTCATCCGTATGCCTCTGCAGTTTTCGAAATGGGAGGTGTTTCGGACCATGCAAGACTCTGTGTGAACCTCAAGGCCCCGGCAATACGAAACAAGCGCCGTTTCTAGTTTTTCAACCATCTAACACAGCATCCCCTGTTTTTAGAAGTTGTCTCTCAGGTCTGGTCATCAACTCCCCCACTGTACCATTCTCGGCTTACTCTCACCTTCTTCCACAAGAAACTGAAGCTTCTTAAGGTCCACCTTAGGCGCCTGAACAGAGAATCTTTTGGTGACCTCCCGTCCAAAGTAAAAGCCGCTTTCGAGGACATTTGCCTAAAGCAGCATGTAACACTTCTAAAATTCTCAGGCTTCATCTTATGAAGAGGTTTCAGAAGCATCCGACCGCTGGCACCATCTAGCTGGTATTGAAGAGCAGTTTTACAAACAAAAATCGAGAGTGCAATGGTTGAAGCTAGGTGACCAAAACACAGGATACTTTCATAAGGTTGCGAAAAGCAGGGCTGCAAAAAATACGATCAAACAACTTAGATCTGCTACATGAGATTAGCTAACTGATCAATCCGACATCAAAGCAGAGGCTGTAAACTATTTTAAGGAATTCTTGCAGGAACATCCAAGTGGTATTGCTACTCCATCAGTCAACTCCATTGCGCAGCTAGTCCCTTCCCGTTGTTCAGCAGCGGACTCACATTTCCTAACAAAACCAGTAGGGGCGGAAGAAATCAGATAGGCACTCTTCTCCATGCCTCTAAACAAAGCGTCAGGGCCGGACAGGTTCACGATTGAGTTTTTTAAAGCTGCTTGGATGGTGATCGGGAAAGATTTTGTCACCGCAGTTCCAGCTTTCTTCCTCTTTGGGTTTATGCCAAAGCCAGTCAACAGCACCATCATCACCCTGATCCCAAAAATCAAAAACCCAAAACGTGTGTCTGACTACCGTCCGATTGCTTGCAGCAACCTAATGTACAAAGTGATCTCAAAAATCTTAGCGAGGCGGCTTAAAAATAACCTTCCAACCGCGATCGAGCTTAATCAGAGTGCATTTGTCTCCGGTCGTCTACTGTTGGAGAATGTCCTACTAGCTACTGAACTCGTCAAAAATTATCACAAGTCATCAATCTCAGCTAGACCAACACTTAAGCTGGATATCTCTAAGGCATTTGACCCCGTCCAATGGCCCTTCATTATAGCTACTCTCCGAGCAATGGATTACCCTGACCAGTTTATCTTTTGGATTTCTCAATGCCTATCCACAGCTTCGTTTACTGTCTCAGTCAATGGTGATCTAGAAGGGTTCTTCGGAAGCTCCAGGGGTCTGCGCCAAGGGTGCCCCCTATCACCATATATTTATGTTATCGTTAGTAACGTCCTCACTGGGCTGCTAAACAAAGGTGTGGTGCATAGGCAGATTGGTCTTCACCCCAAATGTCGCTCTCTTAACCTCTCACACCTCAGCTTTGCAGACGACATTATGGTCTTCACCGATGGCACTTCTCACTCTCTTCGCGGAACGCTAGAGGTTTTTAATGAGTTTGCGAGTATGTCAGGGTTACATATAAATGTCACCAAGTCATTGCTCATTGCAGCGGGAAGAGATAAACATCAACTTGTGCAAGCGGCATCGACGGCTGGTCTGAAGGTCTGTGATCTACCAATTCGCTACTTAGGCCTCCCGCTTACAACAAAAACCATGACTCGCCTCTATTATGAACCTTTGGTTGAGAGGATTAAAACACGCTTCACGAACTGGACAAGTAAACATCTATCTTATGCCGGACACTTGCAATTAATTAACTCTGTTATTGCAAATATTACCAATTTTTGGTGTTCAGTTTTTTGCCTTCCTAAAAGATGCTTCAGGGAGATAGAGAGCATGTGTGCAACATTCTTATGGAGTAGCTCACCTCACACACATACAAAGTCCAAGGTGGGGTGGGACGAGATTTGCACACCAAAGGAAGAAGGTGGGTTGGGCATCCGGAAAATCAAGGACGTATCAAATGTGTTTGGACTTGGCCTAATATGGAAGATAGTCTCCAATACCGGATCGCTGTGGGTGTCCTGGGTGAAACGCTACCTTATTCGATAGGGCACCTTCTGGGATGTCAAGGAGTCAACTCTGGGATCTTGGCAATGGCGTAAACTGCTCAAACTGAGGAGTCAAGCAGCGGCCTTCATACGTACACGCCTAGGTGATGGTCAAAACACATTTTTTGGCTCGATTATTGGCATCTAAGTGGCCGCCTTATTGATATTGCAGGAGAAGCTAGCATCTGTAACTTAGGGGTGCCACGATACTACAAAGTGGGAGACGCAGTCTCCAATGCGGAATGGAAACTTCGCCATACACGGAATGGTGCGATGCAACAACTTGCGGCTCAAATACGATTGATTAGCGTCCCGACGACAAATGCGGGAAAGGACCAAACCCAATGGCGTCATGCTCCGGAAGTGTATAGGTGCTTCTTCTCATCCGCTGAAACCTGGGAACAAACTCGCACACGCAAGGAGTTAGCTCCTTGGTATCGGATAATCTGGTTCCCCCAAGGTGTGCCCCGCTTCGCCTTCATCTCATGGTTAGCTCTTAAGGATAGACTCTCCACAGGGGTTAGGATGCGAAACTGGGGTCTCATCCAACATTGCTTACTATGTGGAGAGCTTGATGAAAGTAGGGATCACTTCTTCTTTGCTTGCCCATTCTCCTTCATGGTATGGTTAAACATTGCAGATGGCTTGCTACGGGAAAGGCTAACCCCAGACTGGCATGACACCATCCAATCACTATCTCCACAATCAAACAAAGGTAACAACTACATTCTCCTCCGTCTAGCTTTCCAAACAACGGTCTACCATATTTGGCGAGAAAGAAATGAGCGAAAGCATAACAACAAATGTAGAACGCATTCTCAACTAACCAAGCTGATTGACAAAACAATCCGCTCGCGCCTCATCTCGTTTGCTTACTACGACAATGCCAAATTAAAGGGAATATTACAAGCTTGGCTCGCATCAAGAAGCTCATGAATCTGCTTCCCTATTATAAATCTGTTTCTTTTACAACTCTTTGTATCTTACTTTGCTGATCCGTTTTCATCCTTAATCAGTTTCCTCGTTGTACATTTCCGGTTCGATCAATAAATTTAACATTTCATCAAAAAAAAAAAGTCTCATTATTGGGACTTTAAAAATATTGTGCATTCAAACAGAGAAAAAAAAATGTGGGTGTTAAGGGTGTATAAAAAAAAAGGAGTTAAAAATCTGATTGGAAATTAATCACTGTTAAATTTTTTTAAGAAGTAACAGTTTTAAAAGTGCCAACCAATCATGACCTAATCTGAAACAAAAAAAACACTCAGTTGTGTAGTGTGTAATATACTAATACTTGTACTTTGCCCCGTGCTTTGTACGGCTTTTTATATAATTTGTGTTTTTTTTGTAACATTTAGTTAATAATAAAAATATAATGATAAAAAACAGTTTAAAAAAAGAAAAAGAAAAAACTAAAATTTATAAACATATGACAATCGTGAAAGTGTAAAAATTGGAACTTTTGCCACGTGGCAGAAGGAGAGAGTGGAAGTTGGCTGCAAAGTGACTTATGAATTATATTATAAAGGATGTATTAAAGACAAAACTACCCTAAAAACTATATTAAAAAAGAGAAACGATGTGCAAAGCCCCTTCGCCTCTCCGTCGTTTCTTCTATTTATTTTCGGGTTTCCATCGTCACTGCTTTTCTCTCGCGACGCAGATTTCGGTTCCTCGATATTTTAGCTAATCCTCTCTCTTTATCTCCTAGAGAACATTTTTAATCCAATTTCGGCGCACGTTAATATTTTATCTCTTAGAGAACATATTTATCTCTTAGGTTAATATTTTCCAGTATATGTTTGTCTCCAAAACTCGAGTTTTTACAATTCTTCCGATTATATCAATTCTCAGTTAGTGATTGGATTTTTCTTCTTCCGGTCTGATCTCTTCTATTTAGGGATGTTGTGGTGGGTAAAAAAACCCAGCTCGACCCGAACCCGAAATAAACCCGTTTACCAAAATCCCGAATTTAGAAAACCCTAATGGGTTTTAAGTCTTGTGGTTAAACCCAAATTGTTTTTGTTCTTTTTAAAAAAAGTTTATTCATAACTAATAGTATATCATTATATGTATTTATATTTGTATTTTGAATGTAATCAAATATGATATGTATTTATATCATGTACTTATTAACAGATTTAGATAAGAAGCAACGTAAAATAAACCAAATTTGATACCTGAATATTCAGTTTGATAACCTGCTATTAATTCTTCTTCCGCTTCTGGTAAATCAAACGGCAACCTCTCGCATTCTGCTAGGGAAGAAATTAGAAAAACGATAAAACCTATAGGTTGACGCCACAAATTCCATCGATTAAATATGATATGTATTTATATTTTGAATATAGTCGATTAATTAGACCAAATATACCAAAATCAAAATAATTTGTGATTATGAAATATCACCAAGCAACTTGCAATTATATCACACATAGTTGTAAGTATGTGTGATAATGGATTCGTGGTTTCTAATAAAATCTAAGCAAACGTCAAAGAAATGTGATTTTCCATATAAAACCAACAAATTATATAAAAAAATAAATGAAAAAAAAATCCGGTGAGTACCCATAATCTCATAGGCTAAACCCGAGTAAGACTCTATTTTTTTAGGTACCTGCCCATTTAAAATCCATATTTTTTTGGATACAAAAAGCAGGTCCCGGACTTAATACTAAACATGTGTTTCGGGTACCCAGTAGATTTTAACCCATCTTTAACATCCCTACTATTGATCCGTTTGTGCGTTGGATTTGAATCCGCTCTTACTTTCTAAAGTATAATTTTTCACAGATCTATCTTTAATTCGTGAAATCGAAGACGATGATTCGACTAAGAACATACGCCTTAGTTTCATAGTGACTTTGGTTGTAATAAATCATGCTTTAAGCAGTAAAGGCCATTTTTACCCTGCTACAGTTTAATTATCAACCTCAAAGTTCAGTTTTGTGCTTGTTAGAAGAACTGAAGTTGAACGGAAACAAGATTCACACTTAATCGATCAGCTCGAGAGAGAAGAAGAGTTTTGGAAATTGATCATTGTTTCTGTTAAATGTAAACGAAACTGTACAATGAGATTATATACAATTAGTATAATATATCCGGTACAAACCGGTTTTCTCTAAACCAAAATCTAATGTGTAAACTACACTATCTAATACTCCCCCTCAAGATGGAAGTATCTTTTATCTTGGACTTGAAGAATGCCACATGAATTGGAGGGAACTTGAATTGAAAGCACAATGAGTTAATGGTGGTCTCGGTAATGAACCAAAGAAAATTTCAATTAATGTGCCAAACCGACCAGAAAGATCCAAGAAAGATCCAAAATCAGCTGTCCAAGAATGCCAATGTCTATGCTCTGTCCATGTAAGCACAGTTGAGGCAAATTCTGATTAAGCCGCATCTCATGTGTTGCATTCATGGTAAACACTTCATGAACATGGATCTTCACACTGTCATATCCAACAACAGCCAGTCTTGACAACATGATAACATATACTGTAACCTCGAGCCATATTCAAGAGCATTTCCAGATTTATTAGTAATGACATTTTTCGTAATATTGTTTTTCCTAACACAGCTTAATAAGGGTGTTTTTGGTATATATTTTACTAAACTAACCGCCAAATTTTCTATGCTAATCTAGTCATTAAAACTGAAATTATAGTTAATCTAGTAATCTTGCCTTTAATTTGATAAGATATATCTTTTGTAACTTATTCTATTTTGATGAAAATATTTAGTATGTTATGGATGTAAAAATCATTCGATATTACATGGAAAAGAAATCAATCTAGTCAGGGCCGGCTCTGTCCATGTGCTGGGAGTGCATTTGCACAGGGTGCATCTTTTTCTTTTTGTGTTTTTCTTTACATAAAAAGGTCCATTTTTTTTTTTTATGTACTAACAAAAAAAAAAAATTTAGCACTGGGTTATACTAAAGTTGAGACAGGCGTGAATCTAGCGTAAAATTGTGTATTATGTAAGAAGAAGAAAAAAAAGAATATATATATTTAAGCAAATGGGAGTAGATTAATAGGTTTTTAGATGAGCATAAGTTTTGTTTTTAGAAAATTCTTGAATTCTTAACTTAACTTAACTTAAATAATAGAAAATTCTTCCAAATCTTTTATCTAGTGACGTAAAAAAAAAAAAATCTCATGAGAAATCCCCAATATAGCAATTCCATTTCCCGTATTAACTTCAGAAATATGATATCTGATCAGTAAACAACATGACTATGCTGGAAATCAACAACTTAGTCAACGAGTATCAATGTGCAGAAAGGCAATTGCCAATTGGAAGAGAAGGACAAATCAAAATTCGAAGAAAAAGATATCAGATCTAGTCATGCAGTTAGACAAAATCCAAACCGATGTGACACAAATTAAAGCGAACTTATTACAATACAAAGATAAAGAACTTGTTTGGAAATAGAATCAAATGGCTTAGAGAACGTGATCGCAACACACGGCTTTTCCACGCCTGTACTAAAAATCGTATAGCTCGGAATAGGATTAGTTGAATTAAAAGGAAACGATAGCACGCAAATTAAAGGAAACAGAGAAATTGCTCTGGAAGCAGAGAGATATTTAGTTACTTGAATTTGACGAGGATTTAAACTTCATTTGTTAGGGACTGAAGACGAGAAAGATATATAATATTTGTTATACCTTCTCTTAGGAAAATTTGTTTTCCCTAACGATACACAAAGAAGATTTAAACATTTCTACACATTACCTAAAAGAGAGATGTGTCCATAGTGTAGAGACTTATTACTAACCACGCAAGGCAAAATCCAAAGCACATATAGTTACAGAAACACAATGGAAACAACAGAAATGAGATGACTTTTAAGGCAACATACTTTTTCCTGAGGCGATGGAAGCGTCGACAATGCGGAGCCATGCCCGACGCCAAGGACAATCAAAGCACATAACTACAAGAACGCCTATCAATGCGATCACATAAGTTGAAGCAGTACTATAGTAGAAGACCAACATATCAATTGCAGCTTCATCGTCTTCTTCTTCTCCTCTGTCATAAGCTTCGTCTGAGATGTTCTTAGCCTCACAACTTCTATCGGTCGGCAGTCCACAAAGAAGAGGATTGCCTATGAAGCTGTTCTCGTTGAAGGTATTGAATTGCTTTCCTTGGGGAATGATTCCTGATAAATTGTTGTAAGATACGTCCAAGACAGCAAGAGAGGTAAGGCTGGTTAGCTGTTGAGGAATGCTTCCCTGCAACTTGTTATGAGAAAGATCAAGGCTCTCAATATCCTTCAGATTGGAGAAGCTCGATGGTATTGAACTCGACAAGAAATTGCGAGATAAATTCATGACTCGAAGTTTTGAGAGATCTCCAAGCTCTGCTGGGATAACCCCACTTAATTCATTGCTTGATAGATCCATTCCATACATATGATCAAGTATGGAATCGGTGAACTCAAGTGCTCCAAAATAAGAATCATACCTTCGCTTCGTTGCAAATTTGATTTCAACTTTTTCAAAATCAGAGGATTCTACAGAGAAATCCTCTCTCACAAATGTGGATTCGTAAAATTTGAACTCACACCTTAACGATGTGGCTACACCTATCTCCGTATTCTTATCTCCTCCTGGTCCAAATGATAAATTATAGAGGCATGAAGGTATTAAGCCATTGAACTTGTTATCTGAAAGATCTAAAAGTCTGATGTTGCTCAAATCACACAGCTGCCTTGGAATAGATCCTGTTAAGTTGTTCCCACTCAACAAAAGAATTCTTATCCTTTGGGTATCGACAAACTGTGGGATACTACCAGAGAGTTTATTGTTCCGCAGATCAAGTGTATTGACACGCTCCAAGAACGTGTCTGGAATCGGCCCTGTGAAGTTGTTGTCGTTTAGGAACAATTGTATCCAAAAATCCCCGCCAACACGTGACGGTAAGGCTCCAGATAATAGATTTCCAGATAGGTCAATAAACGTAAGAGAGCGCATGGCCAGCAAAGAGGGTGGTGGTGTACCTTCTAAGAAGTTTTTTGATATCAATAAGTAACTCAAAGAAGATAAGTTAGATATCCAACTTGGAATAGCACCCACGAGACAATTGTTGGACATGTCAAGACTTGACAATGTATTGTTGGAGCTAAGCAAACCAACTCCGATCTTCCCTGTAAATAAGTTGCTATCCATTCTCAACTCTTCCAGTGAAGTGATGTTCCTCTTGGAAGAAAAAGGCCACTAAATTTGTTGTGAGAGAGCTTCAGGTGTTTTAGTGAAAAACAACCCCTGACAAAGCTTCTAGGTAGCTTCCCAGAGAAGTTATTATAAGATAGATCCAGGAATGTGATGTTTACCATCTCACCCATAGATGATGGAAAATGCCCTTGGAACCCATTATTTGCACCATTCATTCGTACCAGATTCGGAAGCGCACGACCAATATTATCGGGGAATAGTCCAGTAATATTATTCGCTGAAAATTCCAAGAACTGCAATTTATGCACTATTGTAGGCCTCTGAAAGATTGTGAACACATTATTCTGCAACTGTAATACTTCAAGTTCAGGATTATTCGCCAACAGCCAGATAGGAATGTTTCCTGATAATTTGTTGCTGGATAAATCAATTAGACGCAAGTTCTTCTGGTACACGAGAAAGGAAGGGATTTTCTTCAAGCTGCAAACTCGTAGTACAACAACAATCAGTTGAAATTTTGGCTCCCAATTACTCTCTGTCTCGACTTGTAACATATCAGATGTTGATGAAAGCTTTAACACCTTAAGCTTTGTGAGGTTGGCAAGTGGATCGAGTGAGAATAAGCCTCCGAAGTTGTTATCGGACAATGATAGATATTCGAGGGATTCAAGGCTGTTGAAACTTGATGGTAGATTTCCACTAAACTGGTTGGATGAGAGATCAAGAACCCGTAGCTTGTTCAATCTACCTAAACAAAGAGGAAGCTGGCCCACAAAATGATTTCCACTGAGATCAAGCTCCCGCAGATTCTTCATTTCACAAACTACTGCAATTTGGAAAAGAACAAGATATTGAGAATCATAACAGTAATAGTAATTGTATACGTCTCGTTAATTCATTCTCATATGGAAAATGTTATGTTGTACATCTCCATATGTATAAAAGTAAGATATAAAGGCAAGCTTGCCTTGCAATTCCATTACGCTAGAAAAACCATTGTAACTTAGATCCAGAGCTTTCAATTTTTTTGAGATGAGTCAACCATGCCCCAAGACAAAGAGACACAAAGCAAGATACCTCTATTTAATATGGATATGGGCATATGGCATAAACCAAATGACCTAACCAAACATACATCATAGGTTACAAATGGAAAAACACACCTTCAGAAGGAAACTGGCCATCCATTGAATTACTTCGAAGAGAAAGACTTGTAAGTGATGTAACAGCATTAAGAAAGGGAAATATGCTTTTGATGAAACTATTTGAAGAAAGATTCAGAATCTCCAGGTTTCTTAATTTCCTTAAGCTTTTATAACCTGCAAACAAAAATCTTGTTAACAGAGTATACAAAAAATAAGTATCCCACCCTATTCATTTCAATAATTTCAGATATGTTTTTTTAGCAAAATGGAATTAAAAGAGTAAAACTGTATGGAATTTGTGCTAGACATCAGCCACATATATTAAATGCTGCAGATGAAGGTACTATAACCTTTTAATGCAGGGGAAAATCTAATTAATTAAGTAGTTAAAATAATTAGAAAAAGTTGTTTCCAAATAGGGACCACAACAGTAAACTAGACTCTGAAAAACCTTGTATACCTTCAACATTATCAATGAAGCCATTGAATTTCCCGAATGATAACTTCAAACTTCGAACCTTTTCAAAGGGATGCAGTAACGAAAGATTTAGGAGACAATTCTCTTTTTGGATTAAAGCATTAATAGAAAGCCCGATAATCTGCCCGCTTGTACGATTGCACGTAATGCCATCCCACCGGCAACAATCGCTCTTTGTGTCATTATTCCAAGAAGGGAGAACATAGTCGAGTTCTGATTCTGGACTCCTTGACATCAAGTATTTCTTGAGCTCCAACAAAGCTTTCCTTTCTTTCTCAAAGCAACTTCTGCATCCATGTAGCTGCCCCAACAGTAATATCACCCATATCAAGTATTGGCCCAAGAAACGCTTCCCTTCCATTGCAAATAAGAGATTAACAAAAAAAAAAAAAAAAAAGAAGCAAATGAATTAAACTCCAAAGCAATTTGGGAGTGTGAGTTCAATGCAAATGCCTCGTATTCGTATATTTAGAAAAGTCGAAGTTTCTGTTAATAAAAACACTTAAAAGTCTTGTGGCACGCGTTAAGTTAGTGATCGCTACTGTTTACTTTATAGCCCAAGTCAAGGTCGTATAGAAAACACCCAGCATCGGATGATATGTGTGTGGGACTCATATCATATACCATAATAAGTTAAGTCAAGTCAAGTGAAAGAAGACAAACTCTACTGGGCCATTCGAAATTTCTACGTTTTTACCGATTTTGCATTTTTCAATTTAATTTAATTTAATATAATTTAGTCAAATCTTTCAATCATGTTTGAATTGCATAATCATGCAATAAATCTTTCTTTTTTTTCTTCTGAATACATCTTTTGTTATAAGAACTCAACAAGAGATGATCGTACATAATAGAATCCACAAGGATTGGTCCTGTGAAATTGTTGTTTTGTAGGAACAAATTTATCGGGAACAAACGATGAACATGTGACGGTAGGTTCCAGGTAAAAGGTTTCCAGATAAGTCCAGAAACGAAAAAAAGGACTTGGCAAGCAAAGAATGTGTTGGTGTCAGAACTCGAACTGGTGATCGCAACCCGGAAACTATGTCCATGTCAGATACCGGGAGCAGTTCGCCATGTCCACATGATACCACATCATACGAAGAAAAAACAGTTTGCCTCAAAATAATTGACAAAGAGTCAATAATCTCCCGCGAAGAGAACCGAGTGAGAATTGACATTGAGTTCGGACCCAAACTGTGCGGAGATTGGTCCAACTCGGTCCAAAAGAATTCAAACCTGATGTTACAATATTAAAGACAAAATCAAAACGTACATAAGTAATGGGAAATTAAGGTATTAATTATCCCATTAATTACAAACATTCTTATAAGTTATGTATAAATAGAAGAGATCAAAATGACAAATTTCTCTCGAATTTTCAAATACATAGGAGATACGATACACTTTTAAACACATTAATCTCCCAATCTTGCTATTTTTTTTTTCACTTTTCGATTTAGATTTTTTTTTTTTTGAAAGTTTAAACCCACTAATAAAAAAATTCTTGAGTGTTCAACTCTTGTATCCATATTTTGGTGTCGTCTGTGGGACACTAGACTTTCAATTTCTTTAGAATTTTCGAATCATCGTAATCCTCAATGTCCAACGGAGATAACCAGAATTTGACCAGTTAAAAGAAAACTGGGGCAAGTGCCAAGTAGTAGGAGGCTAAACTCTCTGGTTACTCGTTTCAGAAGTCTGGAGGAAAGCCTAACAACTTTGCATACAACCCAAATATCACTCAATGAATCTCATAATTTGTATGCCGCTCGCTTCGATTCAATCGTTGTAGGTGACCCGCGAAGTAATACCCAAACTCGCTTGTTCTCAAATTCTCCAAGTGTAACATTTTCAACTCCCCCTATGAGTCAACCACTTGGATCGCTCCCTGGATTTGTGACTGTTCTACCGCTGATAACAATGTATTTTAGCCATTTTTACTATCGTTTTAATAGATTTTAAATAAGTGTTTATTGAAATCTTGATGTTTTTCAAGCATATATCTACCATTTGTTGTCTCAAAGCCTTTTTCAGGATGATTGGATAAAAAGGACGAAAATAGAGCAAATTAAGGATTTTTTGGAACCAGGACAGCTTATGTACCTGAAAAGTTCAACATTAGTTGGAAGATTTCCCGATCACCAAATTGGAAGATTTTGATATCATTCAAAAGCTTGAAGAGTTAACTTTCATCTCTAAGAGATACAAGTCCATTGCTGTTAACAAATCAAGAGTTATGAAAATTTTAATGAAGACAGGACAATCTGACGAACAATGAAGAAGATGCAGGAAATGAAGTAGAGTTCGACTGATCCAACAAAATTTCGACTGAATCCACATATATACGACTGATGTACATGGAGTTTGACCAAACCCATAGATGCCTGATCGATCTCCTATAGAGATTGACTGATCCCTGCACTTTGGAGAATAAAAGAAATATTTTTTGAATATCCTGATTTGTCCGAATCCTTTTGGGATTCGATTATAGCCGCCTCCAGCACTTACATAAGGTCAATCTCAACCTTTGCAACAACACACAACCATTAGGACATTGCCCGACTCCAAGGAAAATCAAAGCACATAACTACAAGAACGTCTATCAATGCGGTCACAAAAGTTGAAGCAGCACTATAGTAGAAGACCAACATATCAATTTAGCTTCATCGTCATCTTCTTCTCCTTTGTTATATGCTTCGTCTGAGCTGTTCTTAGCCTCACAACTTCTATCGGTCGGCGGTTCACAAAGAAGAGGATTGCCTATGTAGCTGTTCTCTGATGAATTAACTTAAGATCAGAATCTAGATGACCGATATAGATTCAGCTTTAAGAAAAAACAATAGATGAAAAACCTTAAGATCAATTCCCAATCTAACAACCTAACATAAATTAATCATAAAACCCCCTTTAAAATCCTAAACCCAATTAAGAATCTACTCAAACATGATATAACAAAAACAGCAAATCAAAGATGAAGAGAGCATAATTGAATTGAATTGCAAAATAATAAATAAAAGGGGTTCAGAAATATTATCTAAAAAAAGGTTCAAGAGTAGAAATTGTCTATTCAACCTAACAATAGCAGAGAAGTCGCAAAAAATAAAGGTTAGGTCTCTGTACGTCGAACCTCTAACTTAAATAGCAAAAGAAATCCTTAAAAGTCGGTTTGGAATAACAAAGGAAATCTTGAATCGGGTGAGGGACCGATCGGTCTGACGTGAGGATCGATTGGTCTAGGATTCTTTCGTCATCCCTGTTATCCTCAGGGGACCGATCGGTCGACTGTGGGGACCGATTAATCCATGGCTTATGTCTCTACTCCACACGTCCTTTAAGCATCCAAAATGATCTAAAGATTCCTACTTTCAATCCAACACGTCTTTTAACCTGAAAATATAATAAATTGTACGAAAACACCGAAAAACCATCTTGTTCTTATTGAAAAGACTCAAGATACGAATATAAAAAATATTTAAAAACCGATAAAAATATGATACATCAAGAATGCATATAGAAAATTTGTTATACGCTTGCCCAAAAAGAACTTTTTTTTCTTAACGTTTTAGAAAGAAGATTTCAACACATAAATTCATTACCCAAGAGAGATCTGTTTAATAACCATGTAAAGTAAAAATCCAAAGAAAATATAGTTACAAAAACACTAAATAACAACTGAGCTGAAATGATTTTAAGGCCACATGCGTTTCGCTGAGGTGATGGAAGCATCGACAGTGCAGAGCCATGCTCGACACCAAGGACAATCAAAGCACATCATGCAAGAATGCCTATCAACATTGTCACATAAGTTAAAGCAGTACTAAAATAGAAGGCCAAAATGTCAATAGTAGCTAAATCACCCTCTTCTTATCCTCTGTTATCTGAATCCTCTGAGTTGTTGATATAATGCGTTTTTGACACATTCTAACCTTTGATTTGCATGTCTTTATCGAGTCTTTTATTTTATTTTGAGTCATTTTAGGTCTAAAAGGTGGCTGGAATAGAGGATTGGAGCTCATGAAGAGACTTGGCGAAAATGGAGGAAAAGTGAAGCTTTTTAGAAAGTTTTGAAGAAAGGAGCACCCGCTCCTCAACGGATCACCTGCTCCCGCGGAAGATCTATTTTTGGAAATTTCATTTAACCTAATTTTCGCCACCTAGGGTTTTTCCTAATTAATCCTAGCCGCCTGAGACAAAAGGGGACACATTCTATTATCGACTTTCTTCCTCTAGTTTTCGAGAGAGAGAGAACTCGAGAGAGAGAGAGATACCATTGTTTTTAGCTTTTTTGTAAGATTTGAGGATTGCCTTCCACCCTCTTGAGAAGATTTCTAAAACTCCTACCTCTTATTTTATTTTATCATGAATTATTTTACATCTCTTGCTGTTATTCGATTTGCCATGGCTGAGTAGTTCTTTTAGTTAGGTTAAGGGTTTCAAGGGGATTAGGAACTCATAAACTAAGCATAAATAGGAATAGGATCTCATATCTATTGATATCTTTATCTATTGTTGTTCTAAATGCCTAAACTAGCTTGATCACCTAGCCTTTGATCTTAGGTTTAATTTACTCATCAAAAGTGTTATACATTGCTTGAAAGAACATAGATGGACGATTTGTCCTTAGCCAACGACAGTTGATGCTAAGGCAAGTCGTGAACAAATCGATCCCATTCTCTTTAATGCTTGTCATTCTTTGTAACCTCAAATGACAGTTTAGGGTGTTAGATTGATTGATAAAGTGGTTGATACCATGACAGTGGATCCTCTTACTTTTATGGTTGAGTTCTAGAGTGGTTCTATAATATTGTCCTGAATAATTGCTTGGTTCTAGAAGATCTAATCCCTGAGATAATTCTCCTTAGCCTAACGCCTTTATTAATATTTGTTAAACCGATTTTATTTTTACTTGCTTGCTATTGTGATAAACTAAAACCAAAACAACCTTGATCGCTTAGCTGAAATTGTGTTACAAAATATTAGAGTGTATTGCTGGTCCCTTTGAACGAACATCTCACTATACTAAAATCGACCAAACCCTAAGTTTATCAATTGGCGCCGTTGCGACGGAGACCAACTCGATACCTCTAGTTTTAATATACGGTTTCAGACTAAGTTTACTTACTTATTATTTTTCTTCTCTTGCATGTGTTTCGGGTGCATGAACTCAAGGCAACAAGGAGCAATCGTCAATTACCCTTTCTGACCTTGAGCAACACGGAACTTGCAAGACTCAAACGAGGCAAAAGAAGAACAAAGCCTACACCCGTCGACATGGGCGAACAAGGCAATGATGATATGGCGGCTGAACTGCAAAGGTTGCAAGAGCAAATGGCTCAGTTGCAGCAGCAACATGTGCGCGAGCAACAACAACAACGTATGTTGTCAAGGTTCAAAGGGACAACTAAATCCAGCTAACTCTTTTATGAGCACTGAGAGACTGTAGTCTTTTCTCAGTTCCTAATAGGATGGATGATGCTCCCTGTATGTGTAAAGGATAAATATTTTTTTTTTATAATTTGAAATCTAGCTTTGTAATATATATGAAGTACTTACATGATACATTTTGAAATACAAGCAGCTAGTATATCACCTTGTGAGTGTGAAATGGGGCTGTTTCTAGGAGAATATGTGAGGCTATACTCTCCAAGTTCACTCATGATTAACCAGGCATGTTCAAGACCACAATGAACACAATAGAGAACCTCATTCTACGAGAAAACAAAGTTGTGTTATACCTGCTGTCTAAGTTAACATAAAACTTCGGATGGTTCAAGACATCATGTTCACCATCTGGCCGAATAAACTCGAGAGGTACTAACAATGAGTAGGTTCAAAGCTAAAAAACGCCACCAACTCAGATACAGTTAGTTTTCGCTTATACTCTCGAAGATCTGTCAAGTCTAGCTAGTTGCGTCAGTCTATAGGGTTAGTTAAGTCGTCATATGTTTAGACTTATTTCTATTCATGGTGGGGATTGTTGGAACTAAATTTTTTTTCATGAAAAAGTTTATGAAAATTGCAGGTTTTTGGAAATAGTTTTTCGGTAACTTTCCTGCCATATTCCGGCCAAACGGCTGAACAAAATTGTAAGGTCGATAATGCGTTGGAAAGGTGGTAACGAGTACTACAAGATGGTATACTCATATGTCAAAAACTGAGTCGACTTGAATGAGAAATAAGCAGTTAAAGTGAGCAACTTGTTATGATTTGAACAATGTCGCACATAGGAAATGAAGAGTGTTTTTCACTTCTTTATATATAGTTGCACACTCACTTAGTTTAAAAAGTGTCTAGAAGAGATAGGGAAGGTTCTACACACGTGCGCCAAACCGAACCGGACATGGCGCGGGACGCGGGCGCGGGCCGTGGGCCTTGGGCTCTCTTGGGCCTTGGAATTCTCGCCTCGCTGAGTATTTTTTGAACTATTGTAAGGTCCGTTTTTGCGAGTTAAATATTCTAGAAGTTTCCAGGATAAACTTGGAGGGTCACTCCAAATCTTTTCTTGATTCAAAACTTGCGGATTAAGTCTAAGAATATTCTCTTGAAACTCTATCTCCTTCGACTATATAATGAGACGCTCGCCTCCATTATTTGTGACGCTCAAAAACGCAAAAGACTCTCAGCTCTAAAATCTCGCCTCTCTCTTGCTTCATTCGTGCAAGTAAGTTTCTTTAGTTTAATTCGAGAGTATATCGTAGATCAAGTTCGCTTGACTCTACTACTCGTGTGCTCGAGTAATAGTTCGTGATCGGTTGTATCCTAAGATTCATAAATCGTAATAGTCCTAAAACACTTACGGCCGATTTATTGAATTAAGGAAAATGATATCATATCTTGCCTCCATGAGTTTAAATACAATTTTTGTAATTGGTTTCTCTTATCGTTATATTAATAAAATTCGCATTTTTTTCTCAATTCGATTATTACGCTCCTACAAGTTCAACGTAAATAGCTCCACGCTTATAAGAATCCAACACGATATGAATGTATATTTATAAAAAGTCGAAGTCGCTGTTAATAAAAACACTTTTTTTGAAGGAGTGATCGCTATCGTTTACTTTGAATTGTATGATACGCCATGTCAAGGTCTTTGTTGAAAACACTCATAATCGGATGATATATGTGTGGCTTAAGACTCATATTTATATTTATCACGAAATATGTGAAGTCAAGTAAGTGAAAAGGACAACTCGGTCGGGCCAGTTAAATATTAAAAAGGACCCACACAATTTTCTTATTGGATTTGTGCAATATTTCTACGTTGTGTTTTTGTCGATTTTGCATTTTTTTTTCAATTTAATCAATTCGTTCATGCATGCGCTATTTGTATAATCTTTACCAAAACTACGAATTATTTTTTTCACCCCAACAATAAGTCGTTCTCTATAAAGATCTAATCTTTGAAATGACCAGCCACTCAACGATCTTCAATTGCTGACGAGACTTCTTAATTGGCCACATTAGAGATATGGGATGTAACAGCCAAAACTAAAACCAGCATTCGCACTATCGCCAAGATAAACATAACCGATGGCAACGACATTATAGAGGCTACCATCGTTGCGGCTCTTCATCAATATGCAGAATGAGAATAGAAGGAGAGATTGAGAGGGAAAGGGAAGACAACGGCGGCAAATGGCGGAAGCCGTGATGAATAAACTAAAATAGAAAGCGGATAATATCATAGCCATTTTTGTGGGATTTAAGCTTTTTCCGTTTGAAAATGAGAAAAGTGAGAGATGAACTCTATCAAAGGGAAAGGGAATATAAGAAACATAGATAATTTAAGTACCCTGTTATAATTGGTGTTAACTTTCATGAGTTATATAGATTCTTTAGAGAAGCGAAACCTAACGCGGGAGAAGGTCAAGAGTTCCAATGCAAAAAAATAAAAAATAAAGTTAAAACTAACTATAGAAATCCTCGATCATATACCTTCCACATCATAAAACAAGCCACTGAAACTAGACTCTAAATAAGTCCAGACTTTGAACTTCTTCAATGGGATGCAGCCAAGAAATGTTCCCTTTGACTTCTCCTTAGAATTCAATCACTAAATTTCTAACCTTTGAATTCTTGCTTTTACGACAAATTAAGCTTCTTTTGTTAAGAGACTGACGCGAAGAGAAAACAAATTAAAAACAAAAAAAGTAAAGATGAGATATCAAATAAAAAAATTTAAGCTTTTAAATTAACACATAAAGAAGATCTCCAAGATCTGTGTAGATCTTAGAACTTCAGTCCATACTGTTGAGACTCATATTTATAACCAAGGTAGGTAAAATACAAAGCACATATACTTACAGAAACACAGTGAATTCAAACTTTCGCTTAAATAGAAACATCCAAGAACTGAAATAGAAGCCTCGACAATGCGGAGGCAACATAAAAAAGATCTTAAGGCGACATAGTTAATTCAAATCAAGTATTTGTAGTAAAAAAAATCTTTTTATTCAGGCTTTTGTTTAGATAGAAATTGATATGCTCAAATTTATCTTTGAGCTACTCTCTCAAATTAAGAGATCACCGTAGTACTTAGGGATCGAATCCAGAATGACTAATGTTCACACAATAGATTATCAGTTTGGAAATATAGCTAAACAGAAGAGATTGTAAGTTAAAAGTAGCAAGAGAATTAAAATCGGGTTGTAAGATGAATGGAAGAAAAGCTAAGCTTAGGAAAATTCTCAGGAAATTTAGAATTGCAGAACAAAACAATTATCAGGATTGTAATTAAGAACCATTATAGAACTCAAATCACTAATGTAAAATCAACCAACTTTCGTTGCGAAGATTATCTATGCCTAAATTTTAGAATCCCAAATCTCTTTGCGAATTCTTCAAATTAAACAAGCATTAAAGTTCATGTTTGATATGTTCACAAAATCCCTAAACCAAATCTCTTTGAGAATAGGGTATTTTGCTCATCTAAGATAGTTCAGGCAATCAATTACACTTTCGTGTCAACTAATCAACCTAAGATCAGATTCTAGGTAGCTAAGCTAGAATAAGCAATAAACACAATCTAGATGAAGAACTCTATAGATTCAATCCTAATAATCTAACAACCCTAACAATTCATGAATTCCTTTGAAAACCCTAAACCTAACAGGGAGATTACTCAGACATGATAAATGAAACACAAATCATGAATGAAATAAATTGCATTAAGAAAATCAAAAGAAGAAGAAAGGAGTTTAGAAATCTTCTCCAAAAATCCCTGAAGAGGTGGCTCCTCAAATTCAAGTCTTCTCAAACATAGGTCTAAACAATGACCTTAAAATCCTATAAATAAGCTAAAACACGTTTTGGGCTTTATTTGTAAACAGGGAACACTTCTGGGCCAAATTTGCAATTCTTCAAAACTTCAAAAAGATTGGAAATTCGATTGCCGTCAGATATTGGTGTCGACCGACACTAAGGGCTAGTGTCGATCGACACTCACACCAATTTTGCTCTCCGAGTTGGTTTCTTCAACGTAGCTTCTCAGCTTACTCCAAAACGTCCCATAATCTCCAAATAAGTCCAAAACGTACATGAATCTGCAAAGACTCTAAAAGACTCGAAAGACACTAAAAAGACTCTAAAAACGACTCTTATATCATGGTTAAAAACCGTAAAAACCATGATATATCAACTCCCCCAGACTTAGCCTTTGCTTGCCCTCAAGCAAAATAGAAACTTAACTTGTGAAAGAAGTTTGAAAAATGCGGAAACTCTCTCTCTCTTTAGACTATTGCATTGAGCATTTAAACCATAATCCATATGCTTAGCAGACTAATCCAAATCGAACCACTATGTACTTCTCCGTAGATATTTCAACATCCCAAATTTAACCCACAACTTTGCAACATTCTCGACAGCCTTCATCGCTGGGTCTCATCAATGAAATCAGTGCCAAGAACCTTCTAGACTCATTCCCATTCAATACCATGACAAACCATCCAATTTTTCACACTCTTTGGTACTCTTTCTCTCCCCCAGACTTATTTCTTTCTCAACATCTTTTGTGTTGTTGTTTTTTTATCAAAAGTGTAGGCGAATAATGGTATCACAGGAAATTTTCCTAACCTCGCTTCCAACTTTCGTGTGATCATTCCTTTCAAAGTAAAATAATGGGGTCGTTGGAAATTTTCCTATCCCTTTACTCGAAAGAAAATCATCTCATCTTTTCTGCTTGTAAACACTTTTTTTTTTTTTATGAAATAAGGGAGAGGAGTACCATCACTTTTGCATTCAGGTTTTCGTTTGTTAGGTATAAACAGGGAGTCAAGCCCTATGAACACCAGTTGCATCGATGAGGTAAAAGAAAGAGCTCAGAAATTAGCTCTGGCTGTAGTGGATTCTGTTGCGAAGTATGGATCGCTCTAGGTCATCGATCAGTCTTTGGATTTTCCATTAGTCGGATTTGAACTACATCTGCAACATTAATCACTCAGGCAAATAGACTAAGAAGAGAGGTCGTTATTTCCTAACCAAAGTTTTGACTTAATAAAAACGAAATAAAACTGACACGACTGACTCTCAAAAACAAACACAACGTCAGCAACTACCTCCCCCAGACTTAAATGACACTGTCCCCAGTGGCACCAAACCCAGGGTTGGCAAAAAGAAAAGAATTAAAAATGGAACCGAGTGGAAGGATGAAGATCCAAGAATAACCTGTGGTCCGTGTCGAGCGACACCAGTGAGTGGTGTCGAGCGTCACTCGGTGTTTGTGCCTATTGGTGTGTCGAATGGGGGTGTCGGTGTCGAGCGACACCAGAGGTTGGTGTCGATCGACACCCTGCCTGTAAGCAAAGACGATTTCTAGCAAGAAAAATCGAATTGTCGATCTAAATCCATAGAACTCTGTAAACACGCACACACAGATTAAAAGCAGTAACATAAAGCATCATAAACCCACACAAGTTCCAAATAGAAGCTGACAGACCGAGTCAAAGAAAAATAAAAATGACTCAAGAAAAAGAAAAAGAAAAGATACTAATTACCACAGTGGGTTGCCTCCCACTAAGCACTTGTTTTCAGTCATTAGCTGGACTGTAGCGGAGCTCAAGTATCAGGTGGAGCAGAGGGTGGCAATAAATGCTTCCGCGAAATTAGTCGCATCATCCATGGTGGTGTATAGGCATTGGGTGCGTGAGAACGACCAAAGAAATGAGGAATAGGAACAGGGCGGGACATAATCTTGGGTGGGACACTCCTTTTCCCTACACAATCATCAAAAGAAGAAACAAGCGCTCTACGATAATCTCGTGGCTTGGTTAACTGCAAAACAGTTTTTGTACCTTTGAAATCCTTATTGATGAAAGAAGATGGTTTGGGATTAGGATGTGCTTACCTTTGCTTTCCCTGAGGTGAATGGAGTATGGGATGTGGAGCTTTCTGTTTTACAACAGGTCTCGGACGAGCAACAAGAAAATTAACCCGAAAACAGTGTTTTTGAGGTAAATTAGGGTAGACTCGTGGAGAGTGTCGAGCGACACCAGTGGGGGTGTCGATTGACACTGAGTCTGTAGCTCGGATCTCTGCACTTTTTCTGCAACTCTTCTTTGCAATCTCTATCTCCATCTCAAAAACATCATCCTCTGGCAACTTGTCACTGAGTAGAACCGCTTCCTGAAGCCGAGTACTGAAAAGATGATCACCACACCAATCCTCAAGCTCAATAGCTTGCTCATTCACTTGCTCACTTGGACCCAACTCCTTGACATACCCAGCAGTAATGTCTGTGGAGATCTCCACAGAGAATGTCTGTCCATCAATGGTGTGTGTCCTCCTCATCTTATCCATGTCAAAATTCATGACCACATCACCCACATTCAGAGCTATGCGTCCCTTTTTCACATCAATCAGAGCCCCAGCTGTAGCTAAAAAGGGTCGTCCCAAAATCAAAGGATCCTTGGGTTCCTCCTTATATTCCAAGACCAAAAAGTCTGTAGGAATCGTACATTCACCTATTTGCACTGGAACATCTTCTAAGATACCCTCTGGAATCCTTTTTGATCGATCTGCTAAGATGAGAGAGATCCTGGTCGGCTTGAAATCAGTCATCCCCAGGCGTACAGCAACAGAGTGAGGCAACAAGTTGATATTGGAACCAAGATCGCAGAGAGAATACAAAAATCGTCCTGTGAAGATTGAGCAATCGAGCACAAAACTCCCCGGATCAGGTAGCTTCTCTGGAATCTTACTCTGAATCATGGCACTCATCTGTTCAGACACAACCACTTTCTGCTTCGTTCCTTTCTTTCTCTGTGGGGTCTCATGTGAGATATGCGCGCAAATGTCCCTGGTAAGTAAAGCTCCTTCCTCAGGACTCAGACCATTAGTGACCATTCTCTTCACATACCTCTTAAGTGGAGGTGAAATCGTGACTGCATCAGCTAGAGACATCTCAATCACCACCTTGTCCATGATTTCTTTGCATCGAGCATCCTCTATCTCCTGTTTAGTCTTCCTAATACCCTTTGGGAAAGGAATCTTAGGCGTATACACTCGTTCTCCGACTTGAGGAAGATTGTTGAGAGGTGTTGGTTCAGTCCGCACAGGGTGTCCACCGACACTAGGTTGGTGTCGATCGACACTGAGCTCTGGTGTCGACACTCTGGTGTCGAGCTCGGTCGATTTCTCTCCGCTTTGCATCGAATTCTTCTCAACCTCTGAGGGGTGTCGATCGACACCATTGTGGTGTCGGTCGACACTGACATTCTGTGTCGAATCCTTTGTATCGATCGGGGTCGATTTCTCTCCGTCTCGACTTGAATTCTCATGAATGTAGGCTGGTGTCGATCGACACATAGTGTTGGTGTCGATCGACACTGAGTGTGAAACGTCAAAATCCTCACCATCACTAAAATCATCATTATCTGCCACCAAAACAGCATTGCATGCACTTCTGTGGTTGTTATCAGTCCTTCTAGGAAGGAATCCCTCTTGTCTTTTTACAGACTCAGCGGTCTGAGCAACTTGAGTGTCCAGCTTCTTGACATGGGTGCTCAGAGTTTCGAATTTTCCATTCCGGTCACTATACAGAGCATCGATCTTTCCATTGAAGTCCACTGTGATCTTCTGTTGACCCTCTAAAATCTGCTCTAGCATAGACTTAACCTCACTCTCTGAAGTCTGCGAAGGAGGAGGGGCTTGGTAAGAAGAAGAACCATAGTTCCTGGTGAAACTACTCCTCTGATACTCAGGCATCTGGTTTCCTGTGAAGGCACTCCTCTGTGCATTAACATATCTCGGACCCTGAAATCCAGCTCCGTTGACATAGTTGCAATCCTCTTCCACTGGCTCAAAAGTCTCAACCTCAGCAGCAAAGTGAACTGATCTCTTACCCACGAGAAGGTTGTGAACTGAATCTAACTTGGCCTTAACCTCAGCAATCTGACCATCTTCAGAGCTACCCGCTAGCTTCTTCCTTTCAAAATCATCATTCTTCGTGCTGTTGCTCGAAGCTAAGTTCTCGATCAAAGTAACTGCATCCTCAGGATACCTAGTGTTGAAGTTACCATTACTCGCAGCATCTAGAGCTATCTGATACCTCCAATCCACGCCTCTGAAGAAAATACCCAGCAACTGCACCTCACTGAACCCATGATGCGGACAATCTCGCTGATAAGCTCTGAATCGCACCCAAGCAGCCTTGAATGCTTCAGCAGGTTGTTGAGAAAAAGTAGAGATATTTGTTCTCGCATCTTCAGACCTGGTATCGTCGTAGAAGTTGTTTAGGAAGGCATTCTTGGTTTCCCACCAAGTCATCAGAGATCATGGCTTCAATTGCTTGAGCCAGTAAGCTGCTTCCCCAGCAAGAGAGTACGGGAAGAGCTTGCAGAAGAGGAAATCATTGGACACCCCATTAGCCTTAATGCTCGTAACCAGGTCCTCAAACCTCTCAATGTGATCCATGGGTTGTTCATGAGGAAGACCGTAGAAAGGATGCTGTCCCACGAGAGTGTAGTATGCGGGTTTCAGCTCGAAGTCATTCCTCTGAAAGGGAGGAGGTCTGATCGCGGATCGGTTGGCATAGAACTGATCCAGCATATTGTAGTCACCTAGTGTCCTCCCACGAACCACTGCAGCACCAGCTGCTGCATCATTCAAAACCGGAGCCTCAATAGCAGGAGGGTGTCGAGCGATACCCTGTTGGTGTCGATCGACACCGACGGCGGGTCTGGGTTCTGCAATCACATTGCCTTCAGCATCCAGTTTCTGACCCTGCTCATTTCGCACGTGGCCCTCTTGATCACGCAGAATTTCAGTCTCATCCCTTACTAACACAACAAGGTTGTCCATCGCAGCAAGTAAATATATAAACCTGAAACACAAAAGAAAAGAAAAATAAAAATAGAGTAAGTAAATAAATAAAAAAAAATTTAGACTAAAATCTAACTGAAATCTAATGGTGAATCAAAAGTCCCCGGCAACGGCGCCAAAATTTGATATGCTCAAATTTACCCTTGAGCTACTCTCTCAAATTAAGAGATCACTGTAGTACTTAGGGATCGAATCCACAAGGACTAATGTTCACACAATAGATTATCAGTTTGGAAATATAGCTAAACAGAAGAGATTGTAAGTTAAAAGTAGCAAGAGAATTAAAATCGGGTTGTAAGATGAATGGAAGAAAAGCTAAGCTTAGGGAAATTCTCAGGAACAAAACAATTATCAGGATTGTAATTAAGAACCATTCTAGAACTCAAATCACTAATGTAAAATCAACCAACTTTCGTTGCGAAGATTATCTATGCCTAAATTTTAGAATCCCAAATCTCTTTGCGAATTCTTCAAATTAAACAAGCATTAAAGTTCAGGTTTGATATGTTCACAAAATCCCTAAACCAAATCTCTTTGAGAATAGGGTATTTTGCTCATCTAAGATAGTTCAGGCAATCAATTACACTTTCGTGTCAACTAATCAACCTAAGATCAGATTCTAGGTAGCTAAGTTAGATTAAGCAATAAACACAATCTAGATGAAGAACTCTATAGATTCAATCCTAATAATCTAACAACCCTAACAATTCATGAATTCCTTTGAAAACCCTAAACCTAACAGGGAGATTACTCAGACATGATAAATGAAACACAAATCATGAATGAAATAAATTGCATTAAGAAAATCAAAAGAAGAAGAAAGGAGTTTAGAAATCTTCTCCAAAAATCCCTGAAGAGGTGGCTCCTCAAAAATCAATTCTTCTCAAGCATAGGTCTAAACAATGACCTTAAAATCCTATAAATAAACTAAAACACGTTTTGAGCTTTATTTGTAAACAGGAAACACTTCTGGGCCAAATTTGCAATTCTTCAAAACTTCAAAAAGATTGGAAATTCGATTGCCGTCAGATATTGGTGTCGACCGACACTAAGGGCTAGTGTCGATCGACACTCACACCAATTTTGCTCTCCGAGTTGGTTTCTTCAACGTAGCTTCTCGGCTTACTCCAAAACGTCCCATAATCTCCAAATAAGTCCAAAACGTACCTAAATCTGCAAAGACTCTAAAAGACTCGAAAGACACTAAAAAGACTCTAAAAACGACTCTTATATCATGGTTAAAAACCGTAAAAACCATGATATATCAGAAATCCAAAGCCATATACTGTTCTTATTGAAACACAATGGACTCAAGCTTTTGAACTGAATTAAGATGATTCTAAGGCAACATATTTTTCGCAGAGGCGATGAAAGCCTCGACAATGCGGAGCCATGCTCGACGCCAAGGACAATCAAAGCACATAAGTACTGGAATGCCTATCAATGCTGTCACATAAGATGAAGCACTACTAAAATAGAAGACAACCATGTCAATGGCAAGTTCATTGTGTTCATCTTCTTCTCCATCTTCCATGTCCTCAATGCTCTTTTAAGCCTCACAACTTCTATTTGTCGGTGGTCCACAAAGAAGAGGATTGCCTAAGTAGCTGTTCTCGTCGAAGGTGTCAAAATGCCTTCCTTGGGGAATGATTCCTGATAAATTGTTGTAAGACACGTCCAAGACAGCAAGAAAATTAAGGCTGGTAAGTTGTTGAGGAATGCTTCCTTGTAACATGTTATAAGAAAGATCAAGGCTCTCAATATCCTTCAGTTTGGAGAAGCTGGATGGTATAGAACTCGATAAGAAATTGTGAGATAGATTCAACGCTTGTAGTTTTAAGAGATCTCCAAGCTCCGCTGGGATAACACCACTTAATTCATTGCTTGACAGATCCATACCATACATATAACCAAGTATTCCTTGGCTGAACTCAGATATTCCACTATAAGAATCATACCTTCGCTTCAATGCAAATTTGATTTCAATTTCATGAAAGATAGTGTAGTACTCCTCGAGTTTCTCTACGACAAATGTGTATTTGTAAAATTCCACCTGAAGGCTATCGAGAGAGAAAGCTTCGGGAATGTAGATACCCATCTTCTTCTCTTCTCCCAGTCCAAATGATAAATTGTATAGGCATGAAGGTATGACACCATGGAGCTTATTATCTGAAAGATCTAAAAGTCTGATGTTTCTCAAATCACACAACTGCTTTGGAATAGAACCTGTTAAATTGTTCCCCCTCAACAAAAGAATACTTGTGTCCTGTGTATTGACATACTGCGGGATACTCCCAGAGAGTTTATTGTTCCGCAAATCAAGTATATCGACACTTTCCAACAATGTATCTGGAATTGGCCCTGTGAAGTTGTTGTCATGTAGGAATAAATTTATCGGGAACATACGATGAACATGTGACGGTAAGGCTCCAGATAATAGGTTTCCAGAAAGGTCCATAAACGAAAGAAAAGGCATTCCCAACAAAGAAGGTGGTATCGTACCTTCTAAGAAATTGTTTGATATCAATAATAAATCCAAATAAGATAACTTATATAACCAACTTGGAATATCACCTTTGAGACAATTGTTGGACATGTCAAGTGTAAGCAACGTAGTGGAGCTAAGTAAACCAACTCCGATCTTCCCAGAAAATAAGTTACTATCTATGCTCAACACTTGCATTGAAGTGAACCGAGTCCCTCTTGGAAGAACATGGCCGCTAAATTTGTTGTGAGAGAGCTTCAAATATCTTAGTGACAAACAACACGTGAAAAATTTTCTAGGTAGCTTCCCCGAGAAGTTATTATAAGAAAGATCCAGGAATGAAATATTCTTCATCTCCCCTGATACGTTGTGTTTTTACACGTTTTTGTACATTGTTTTCATTCTATTTTTGTTTCGTTAGTCTTGCTTTTGTCCGTCTTTGTGTCTTTTTGGTTTTTGTTTGAGTTTTTACAGGTTTTAGAGTGCTTTGGAATAAAAGGAGTTGTTTTGGCCAAAAATACATATTTGAGACGCAGGATCATAAACAACTGTCAAACGGTTCGCCACGAATGGAGGCGTTTTCACCGTTGGATTTTCCTAAGATTTTGACACAACTTAGCTACAGGTGTTAGGTTTCATTCCCAAGTGATTTAAAGACAATCCAACGGTGCATTCAAGCGATATACCCGATTTTGTGAAGACAGGTCATTCTGGCGAGCGGTTGAAGCTGATGGAGAAATGTGGTATATGGATCGATCGATTGAAATCCAGATCGATCGATCCACTTCGACGAGCCAATACCAAACGTTCGGTTGAGCCACAGATCGACGAAACTAAACTGGATCGATCGATCCACCCTAGTGACGGCCAGAAACAGTGTTTTTCACCTTTTTTAGTGTGTTAAAAGTTGTGTAACAACCGGATTATACTGAGAAGAGGGAGGATCCCATTTTAGGAGACTTTTTCCCCTCTTGGGGTTTCTCCTCAAAAACTTGTATGAAACTTTGTTATTTGAAGTTTTAAGTTCTAGATTCTTGTTTAACTCTCTCTTCTACTTGTTTTAATCCATGAGTTCATCTTTGTTTTGTGTTAATATGTTGATTTGTGAGTAGTCTTTTAGAGTTCTTGGGTTATGGTAGATTAGGATGAATTAGAGGTTGGGTTATGGAGTTTAGGACTAGATTGTTTAGAATTCTTACTTATTGGTTGATCTTA
Source organism: Turritis glabra (assembly GCA_900406565.1). Lineage (NCBI taxonomy): Eukaryota > Viridiplantae > Streptophyta > Magnoliopsida > Brassicales > Brassicaceae > Turritis > Turritis glabra. Next base: position 1,436,404 of record OVBN01000188.1, read on the forward strand.
AGGCTAAATCAACCTTGATCATGTTGATTTAGAACTTAGGAATTTCATGTCCGGAAGGTGTTTGATGAAATTTCCGAACCAAAATCTTTAAGTGCTTTTCATTCCTTACCGTCAAAAGAATGTTGACTAGGGTGAATTGTGGCTAGATAGACTTGTATAAATGTTTATTGATCATTTGATTGCGAACGTAAGTTGTTGATAATTGATGATTAGTAAAGGGGCTAATAGCATGAAAATGTGTTAGTCTTGCTTAGTGTTATATGGCATAAGGATCACACTTGTTAGAAGTTAGTATAAGCTCTGTAAACCATCTTTTGAGTTATTCCTAATTGATTATCTTAACCCAAGAATTCGTCTTTAAGTCTTTATTAGACATGTTAGTCGTTTTTCCGCTTTGTTTATGTTCGCTTGTCGTTAGTTTTTTGTATTTTACCTTCTTTTGCTTTTATTTGTGTTATTTAGTTTGATTTGCTTTATTAGTCATATTTAGGAAACAAAAACCCTTTTATTTTGCTTAGATTAAGTGAACTTATGTATTCCTAGTGTATTGGTTCTTTGCTCCCTGTGGTTCGATAATTTAATTGGGGTACTCCGAAAAGACTACATCGTCCCCCATAGACGATGGAAATTGCCCTTGGAACCCATTATTTGAGCCATTCATATGTACTAGATTCGGAAGTGCACGACCAATATTATTAAGGAACAGCCCACCAATATTATTTGCTGAAAAATCCAAGACCTACAAATTTTGCACTCTTGTAGGCATCCGAAAGATAGTGAAAGAGTTATTCTGCAACTGTAAGACTTCAAGTTCTGCATTATTCGCCAACAGCCAAGTAGGAATGTCTCCGGATAATTTGTTGCTAGATAGATCAACTAGACGCAAGTTCTTCTGGTACACGAAAAAGGAAGGGATTTTCTCCCAGCCGCAAAATCGTAGTACAACGACACTCAGTTGAAATTTTGGCTGCCAAGTACTCTCTGTCTCTACTTGTACCATATCAGATTTTGATGAAAGTTTGAACACTTTGAGCTTTGTGAGGTTGGTGAGTGGATTGAGCGAGAATATGCCTGTGAAGTTGTTATCTAGCAATGATAGATATTCGAGGGACTCAAGGCTATTGAAACTAGATGGTAGATTTCCAGTTAGTTGGTTGGATGAGAGATCAAGAACCTGTAGCATGTTCAAGCTACCCAAACAAAGAGGAAGCAGACCTTCAAAATAATTTCCTTTCAGATCGAGCTCCCGCATATTCTTCATTTCACAAACTACTGTAAAAAGATAGTTTGGAAAACAAAAAGGTAGTGAGAATGATAAGAGTAGTTGTATTCCTCTCGAGAAGTCATCAGACATTTCTCATTCATAAAGTGTTATCTTGTTCACATAGATAATCTTGGAGGTAAATGTAACGCCCCGACCGCCACCTCTTAGTGGGTCCACGTCCGTTCTCGGCCCGTGGACCCATCCTTGGCCTGACGGTTAGTTCGCTACGTCCGGGAGGCTTTAAAGACTTGTTTACCTACCCTACAAATCACCACGTGATCTTTTCCCATGTTTTGTCCTCACTCACACGGTTCCGACAATCACTTCCCGAAAGGTCACCCATCTTAAAATTGCTCCAGCACAAGCACGCTTAACTGTGGAGTTCTCTCAGGACAGTTGACCGAAAAGATAAGTGCACTTTTGTGACATAGGTGGCAAAATCAATTCTTTTAAACATCTCCGCATGCACCACCATATTTCCTGAAACCGGGGTGTTACAATTAACCTCCACTAACAGATCGCAACATCCTCGTTGCGCACCAAGACCGTCACCTCCGACGGTGTGAGCCCTCTTGACTCCACACTCGTCTGGGTTCGGCTCTGATACCACTTGTAACGCCCCGACCGCCACCTCTTAGTGGGTCCTACGTCCGTTCTCGGTCCGTGGGCCCATACTTGACCTGACGGTCGGTTCGCTACGTCTGGGAGGCTTTAAAGACTTGTTTACCTACCCTAAAAATCACCACGTGATCTTTCCCTATGTTTTGTCCTCACTCACACGGTTCCGACAATCACTTCCCGGAAGATCACCCATCCTGAAATTGCTCCAGCACAAGTACGCTTAAATGTGGAGTTCTCTCAGGACAATTAACTGAAAAGATAAGTGCACTTTGGTGACATAGGTGGCCAAATCAATTCTGTTAAACCTCTCCGCATGCACCACCATATTTCCTGTAACATCCCGGTTTCAGTAAAGCAAACAAATGTCACCTTCTATTGGTATAGGTCCGTCCAAATAATTCCGAGCAAGACCAAGGACTTCCAAATTAGTCAAATTCTTTAGTTCTGAAATAAAGTAAAGCCCAAAAAAAGATCGTACTTTACAATAAGATCATTGTCGAAATATATATAAGCCTATATTTATATCCCTTAATAATGAAAGAAAGTGTTTTTTTTTACAAAAACGAAAGCTTGCCTTGAAATTTCATTGAGCTAGAAAATTTATTCGAACTTAGGTCCAAAGCTTTCAGTTTTGTCAGGTGAGTCAACTCTACAACAAGACAAAAAGACACAAAGGCAAGAGACGTCTAATTAATATGGATAAGATGAAAAGTTATACTCTGAAGTGAAATGAGAGTGACAATTGACATATAAATGTTACCTGAGATAGAGCCGTTTAATGAGTTTCGACTCAGATCCAGCAATTCCAAGTTTGTCAAGTCTTTTAGTGCTGAAAGGGAGTTCAAGAGAATGTAAGAATTATTAGAGCTAAAATATAGTGACTCTTGTGTGCTCGATAGGCACCTCGCTACAAATGGAGAAACACACCTTTTGCAGGAAAAGGGCCATCCATGTCGTTAGCCCGGAGAAAAAGAGTTGTAAGTGATGTAGCGGCATTAAGAAAAGGAAAGATGCTGTTGTTGAATCTATTTGAAGAGAGATCCAGAATTTCCAGGTTTCTTAGTGTCCTTAGGCTTTTATATCCTGCAAACGAAAAAAAATCTGGTTAACAAAATATACAAAAAAAATAATAGCCCACTCTAATTACTTCAATAAGTTCATTTATAATTTTTAGTCTTTTGTATGGGAATTAAGAGAGTTGAACTTGTATGGACTTTTGGAAGAAAACATGAATGACCGTTGGGTGTGATTTGTGCAACACGGCATAGACATCAACAAGTAAATAAATGCTGCAGAAAAATATACTATAGCACAACAAGGGTAAACAAAACACTAACCTCCAACATCATCAAAGAAGCCAATGAATGGGTAGTCTCCAACATCTGATAAGTTCAAACTTCGAACCTCTTCAAACGGATGCAACAAAGAAAGATTTAGGAGAGAAAGCTCTTTAAAGTACATCCCGCCAATTGAAATCCCGATAACCCGCCCATTAGTATGATTGCATTTAATGCCCTCCCACCGACAGCAATCACTCATTGTATCATTACTCCAAGTAGGGAGAACATCGTCTAAGCTTGATTCGAAACTCCTTGATATCATGAATGTCTTGAGCTCCAACAAAGCTTTTCTTTCTTTCTCAATGCAGCTTTTGCATCCATGTAGCTGTCCCAACAGCAATATAACCCATACCAAGTATTTCCCCAAGAACACTTTCCCTTCCATTGCAAATAAGATAAAACTACAAATCAATTTAGCACTTGAAATTCATGTGACATGCGTTAAGTGAGTAATCACTATCATTTACTTTGAATTTTATGATAAGAAAAGTCAAGGTCTTTGTAGAAAACACCCATTAAATAAGTCAAGTCAAGGATACAATTGTAATAGGTATTTATTTAGCTCCAATAAAGTATTTTTTCTTTCTCAATGCAGCTTTTGTATCCATGGAGCTCCTCAAGAGTAACATCACCCAAGTTTTGACCCAAAAACACCTTCACTTTCATTCGATTGAGCAAAATAAAAACCACTAAGAAAATTGGAATGTAGTTTTGATGTCTACACACTGCAATATAAGCAACATATGCAACATTGTTTTCATATAAGATAGTTGGCTTCGTATTCACACGAATTCTACTACTTCATGAATGTTTCGACTTATTGATCTTAGCAATACACATCCTCTACTCGTTTCATGGAGTGCGATGATTTCAACATGATTTGAAGAAATGGCCACAAGTGTTTGCTTCTGAGAACGCCAGGATATAGCGATGCCTCCAATCGTGAACACGTATCATGTTTGTGATCGAGATTTGTGTGGATATGACAAATATCTTGCATCTGCAAAACCAATCATTTGACAATTTAAATTCTTAGATTAGAATAACCCCAAATCAATAGTCCCTTGTAGATAACGAAAGACATGTTTAATTTCATTCCAATGTGTTCGTGTAGGAAAGAGACTAAATTTACCAAAGATTAATATAAAATGAAATATCAGGTCGAATGCAATCTGCAAGATACATAAGGGTTCCAATTGCACATAGATACAATACTTCAAGACCAAGTATCTCTTCATTTTCTCCAGGTGGTCGGAATGGATCACTTTCAACATTAAGTGATCTAATGACCATATTAAAAAACTTTTAACACACTTTTAGTGTATGTGGATTGATGTACAAATATACCTTTTTAAGTATGTTCAATTTGTAGGACAAGAAAAAACTTGGTCTTTCCGAGATCGTTCAACTCAAATTCTCATTTTAAATAGTGTGTTACTTTTTGTATTTCTGCTTGAGGGTCGATTATACTTAGATCATCAACATATACCACGATTATCACAAATCCGGTTATTGTTTTTTGATGAAAACACATTGGCATATAGGATCATTCACATATCATTCTTTTGTTAAATGCTCACTTAGGCAATTATACCACATTCGTCTAGATTGCTTTAATATATATAATTGATAAACAGGGTGAAAACCCGATTGTAGAATAGTGAGAGATTCGTTCAAGGGACCAGCAATACACTCTAATATTTTGTAACGCAGTTTTAGCTAAGCGATCAAGTTTATATTGGTTTTGGTTTGTCACAATAGCAAGTAAGTAAATAAAATCTGTTTAACAAATATTAATAAAAGCGTTAGGCTAAAGGGAATTATCTCAGGGATTAGATAATCTAGAACCAATAATTTATTCAGGATAATAATTTAGAACCAATCTAGAACTCAACCATAAAAATAAAAGGATCCACTGTCGTGGTATCAACCACTTTATCAATCAATCTAACACCCTAAACTGTCGTTTGAGGCTACGAAGAATGACAAGCATTAAAGAGAACGAGATCGATTTGTTCACGACTCGCCTTAGCATCAACTGTCGTTGGCTAAGGAAAAATCGTCCATCTATGTTCTTTCAAGCAATTTACTATACTTTTGGTGAGTAAATTAAACCTAAGATCAAAGGCTAGGTGATCAAGCTAGTCTAGGCATTAAGAACAACAATAGATGAAGATATCAATATATATATATATATATATATATATATATATATATATGATCCTATTTATGCTTAGTTCATGAATCCCTAATCCCTTTGAAACCCTTAACCTAACTAGAAGAACTACTCAGACATGGCAAATCGAATAACAGCAAGAGATGTAAAAGAATTCATGATAAAATAATATAAGAGGTAAGAGTTTTAGAAATATTCTCAAGAGGGTGGAAGACAATCATCAAATCTTACAAAAGCTCAAAAACAATGGTATACCCTCTCTCACGAGTTTTCTCTCTCTCAAAACTAGAAGAAGCCGATATTGGAATATCCTTTTGGGGTATGGGGCGGCTGGAACTTATTAGCGAAAACCCTAGTTGGCGAAAATTAAGTTTAATGAAATTTCCAAAATAGATCTTCCGCGGGAGCAGGTGCTCCGTTGAGGAGCAGGTGCTCCCTTCTTCAAAACTTTCCAAAAACCTTCACTTTTCCTTAAGTTTCGCCAAGTCTCTTCATGATCTCCAATCCTCCATTCCAACCACCTTTTAGACTTAAAATTACTCAAAATAAAATAAAAGACTCGATAAAAACCTACAAAACAAAGGTTAAAATGCGCCAAAAACGCATTATATCAATAATGATCTTTGCAACTTTATTGCACATAACCCTTTGGGTTTAGATTTTAATGTATTTGGCATATTAAATCCATCAGGAACTCTCATATAGATATCAATATCTAATGATCCATACAATTATTTTGTAACAACATCTATGAGACGTATCGCTAGATTTTCGCCAGCCGCTAAACTCATCAGAAATCTAAACTTTATTACATCCATAACAGAGGAATATGTTTCCTCATAATCAATCATGGGTTTTTGACAAAATTCTTGATCCCCGAGACGAGTTTTATATCTCATAATTTTATTTTTCTCATTTTGTTTTCTAACGAAAACTCATTTGTATCCAACCGGTCTCACATCTTAAGGTGTGAGTATAATAGGTTCGAATACATTCATTTATTAAGTGAATCAAGTTCAACTTGTATTGCATTTTTCCATTTTATCTAATCATGTCCCCTTTGACACTCATATACAAAATTTGGTTCTAGATACTAGTTTTCCTTATATATTTCCTTTGACACAAAGTATGAGAAAACGTCATCAACATCATATATTTTATTTCAATTCCATGTCTTTCCATCATGGATATAGCTAGTTGATAGAAAATCATGATTTCCTCAGGTTCAAGATGCTCAACATTGTCATAATTAGACTCATGATTCTTTTCTTCCAAAATGTTTTCTGCTATTTTGGGAATATCATGCCTTTCAACTTCCTTTTGTTTTCTAGGATTTTTATCCTTAGAGTCAACTGGTCTACCACGCTTCAAGCGTGTTGTTGACTTATGTGTATCTTCTGATTTTCCACGTTCTTCTTGTATCTTAATTCAAGCAAAAACATTTGCAATTGGTATATATAAGTTAGTTACTGTTTTCGTATCTGCAAATGCATCGGAGAGTTGATTTGCTATACTTTGCAAACTCATAATTCGCCGAACTTCTATTTCTGACTGATTTTGTAAGAGAATCAAGGTGTAGCAGGGAGAGTTCACACCATTTGATATCTATTCATACTTGCTTATTTTCTTCCTCTGGAACCAGGAATACTTTCTCATCAAAATGACAATCGGAAAAACATACCGTAAAGACATCACCATCCTATGGTTCTAGATATTTTATAATTGATGGAGAATCACAGCCAATATATATACCCAACCTTCTTTGTGGTCCCATCTTTGCATGTTGTGGTGGTGATATAGGCACGTACACCGCATAACCAAAAATGTTTAGATGAAAAATATTTGGTTCTCGACCAAATGCAAACTGTAATGGAGAATACTTATGATATGCACTTGGTCCAATCCAAATGAGGCTTCTGCATGCAAAATGGCATGTCTCCATACAGAGGTTGAAAGTTTTGATCTCATGATCAATGGTCTTGCAATAAATTGTAGATGTTTAATTAATGATTCTGCTAAACCATTTTGTGTATGAACATGAGGTACATGATGTTCAACTTCAATTCTTATTATCATACAACAATCATTGAATGCTTGAGATGTGAATTCACCAGGATTCTTCATTTCACAAAATACTGCAAAAATGATAGTTTGGAAAACAAAAAGGTAATGAGAATGATAATCTTGAAGGTGAAGCAAACAAAGGTCACCTTCTATTGGTATAGGTCCGTCCAAATGATTCTGAGCAAGACTCAAGACATGCAAGTTAATCAAATTCTTTAGTTCTGAAATAATTAAAGGAAAAATGATTGTAATTTACAAAATGATCATTATCGTGTAATAAATAACCTTTAATCATCTCCATCCATCTAATTAAAAATCGTTAAAAAAAAAAAAAAAAAAAGAAACAAGCTTGCCTTGCAATTCCATTGAGGTAGAAAATTTATTCAAACTTAGATCCAGAGCTTTTTTTTAACTCTTAGTTTATTTAAACGGGCAACACAAATATTACAAACACAAAGAGATCAAACAATGAAACAAAAACAGAGAGTTTCAAAGGGAGAGATCCTACCACCTATAAAACGAATAAACCTGAAAGCGAAGCAAATATGATAAAAAAACCGATAACAGAAAACGAGAAACATATTAAAGCCCTGCGTCCATGGAAAGAAGGGATCTTAGCCAGCGTGGTTCTCCTCTAGCAATATAGGATTGATATCGTTGATCAACAGTTACTGAGACGACCACACCCGTTTTTTTTTTTTTTAACAACTATTACGCCCATACATAATAGATAAAACGGTTTCAATTCAAACTCGGATTTTATTAAACTTAACAAACCGTCAATAACAAAAGATAACCGGTTCACAACAACAACCACAAAAACAACAACAAGTACAACTGCAAACCCCCGAGTCCTAATCATCCCCATCTCTTCGCCCTGATTCCACGATCACACTTTATCTTTATCTGCAACTCAAAAATACACAGAGATGCATAAGTATTATCACAAATACTTAGTGAGGCGGTCCTCCCATCTACGAGCTATACACACAAACAAGTAAGACGATAAACAGCTCACAACGCACAAATGCAACAAAACTCAAAACAAGCAACAACAGGATCGATCGATCCAGCCCATCAACCAACACAGATCGATCGATCCAAGCCTTGGATCGATCGGTGCACTCTCATCCGCAAAAACAGCAACAAAACTAGCAATTTGGATCGATCGATCCTACTTGGATCGATCGGTCCCTTACCTTAGAGCCAACAAGCCCTTGATCGATCGATCTCACTATGGATCGATCGATCCCCATCGTCCTGCAACTTCAAACACGATTTGTAAGTTTTTGATCGATCGATCCTCGAGCTTCTGCAACTCCGAACTCGACTTCCACCACCGGACACGACCAACGACCACCCAACTTTCTCCCAACATGCGATTAAACAAAAACCCAACGCCCAAACAACAAGAAACAAGCCACACAAACCACATAACAAACAACGCACTAAGGATTCAACCAAACTAATCCAACGCATCAAGAACACACCAAAACCTCACTTGCTTAGATCAACTCATGGTACGCACTCACCTTGATTCGAACGGACTACAGAACTACGAACAGCCCACAACGAACCGGTGAACCTCCACACCGCAACAAACGATCCGCTGCAACTCAACCACACCAAGCTCCTTCCTTCCTAAGCAACAACAAGCTTCACTCTTTGAGCTCTCACTCCCAACACCCAAACCCTTGAATCTCACACTTCTTTTCTCTCTTTTCCCTCAGCCACAACACACAGCAACTCCCAGGAAGAAGAACGAAGCCGGAAGATGCAAAACAAGGGGGGTTAGGTTAGGTCAAAGCAACAAAAAGTCACTTGCCGACACATGTCGATCGATCGATCCTTTCCTGGATCGATCGGTCCACTCATCCTAAACACACCAGATCGACAATGCAACATGGATCGATCGATCCTCAGCTGGATCAATCGGTCCACTTGCTCCACCGAACCAGATCGGCCACAACAACTTGGATCGATCAGTCCAAGCTTGGACCGATAGATCCCCTCTCTTTTTCGGTCAAAAGTTTGACTTTCGACACTCGATCAAACCGCTTTCCGTTCCCGAGAAAACTCCATTCCCGAAACACTAAGATTGACTCCAAAGAGAGAGATCACATTTCCGACAACCTCCGGAAATTGAACCGCCAAAATACGATTCCTCTGTAACGATCCCGACAATTCCCTTTTTCCCGAAACACGGGCGTTATAGTTACACTGGATGCTATGCGTACAGCCACTCGATTTGATTCTACCGAAGAGTAATCGAACCTCCAATAGGCGAATGATTCCAACAGGGAAAAGAGTTGATTAAGCAAAGGTTGAACGGTCGGAAAGGAAAGTGGGTCAAGTAGAGCTGCGCGTGCCTGAGCTGAAGAATGAGCAAAGATCACGTGTTTAAATCTAAAAGTAGAGAGAAATTCAATGGCCCAGATAAAACCTAACAAGTCGTTCTCCACCGCCAAATCAATGTTAGCAAAGGAGCTTCTGCCATGTAACAAAGTAAAGGCTGCATGATCACGTAAAATCTAAGAGACTCCACCATGCTTATCTGCAAAAGTCCAGGACGACCCAATGTTACACAGTAGAACATTATTTGGTGGACGACGCCATAGTTCTGGATCAATACTGCCTGACAAAGTTGTCGTTGTGTGCTGATGGAGAGACGAGTTGACTTCCAACCAAATATCCCGTCCTCCAAAGCCTTAGTGAAAGTTGCAGAAGAAGCAAACCGTTCCTGTCTGAAGTAGAAAGCATTACAAGCCTTCCAGATGTGCCAGAGGAGCCATGGGAAGGAGCTTTCAGCTTTTTCAGGTGAGTCAACTCTGCCCCCAAGACAAAGACACACAAAGAAAGACAACTTTAATTAATTTATATTGATATGATGATTAATGAGATGGCATAAACCAATTATACAATTAAGTCCCAATTGTTGTAGATGCTACCTTGCATGGAGCCTTTCAGTGTGTTTGCTCTCAAATCCAGCAGTTCCAAGTTTGTCAAATCTTTTAGTGCTGAAAGGGAGTCCAATAGAATAATTAGAACTAAAACTTGGTTGTGCTCCATAGGCATCTCGTTACAAATAGAAAACACACCTTTAATAGGAAAAGGGCCATTCATGGAGTTCTCCCGGAGAAAAATAGTTATAAGTGTTGTAGCGGCATTAAGAAAAGGAACTATGCTGTTGTTAAAATAATTTGTGGAGAGATCCATGATCTGCAAGTTTCTTAATCTACTTAAGCTTCTATAACCTGGAAACGAAATATCTTGTCAACAAAAGTATACAGAAAAATAAGATAGCAATATAGTTCTTAGTCCTCTACATACAAATGGAATGAAAAGAGTTGAATTGTATGGGACTCTAGAAGAAAACGGGATTGACCATGGGATGTAACTAATGGTACTATAACTTTTTGATGAAAATCTAAGTTAATAGTTTGACTTTCAAGATTTAGAACAAAGAAATACGATATAGCCTATCTAGAATTCTAAATTTTCAATGTAAGGAAAAATGTCTCCAAACAGAGACCACAAGGGTAAAACTAAATGCCGAGAAAAGCGTGGTATACCTTCCACGTCATCAAAGAAGCCATTGAATTCATTGTATCCTTCCGTGGATAAGTTCAGACTTCGAATCTCTTCAAAGGGATGGAGCAAAGAAAGATTTAAAGGAGAGCTCTCTTTAAAGTACATATCACCAACGGAAAGCCCGATAACCATCTCGCTTGTACAATTCCATTTAATGCCCTCCCACTGACAGCAATCACTCTTTGTACCATTAGTCCAAGTAGGGAGAACATAGTCGAGCCCTGATTCTCGACTCCTTGACATCAAGTAGTTCTTGAGCTCCAACAAAGCTTCCCTTTCTTTCTCAATGCAGCTTGTGCATCCATGTAGCTGCCCCAATGATAACATCACCCATATCAAGTATTGGCCCAAGAAAAGTTTCCCTTCCATTGCAAGTAAGACAAAAAAAGCAAATGAAATAAATTCCAAAGCAATTTGGAAGTGTGAGTGTGAGTTCACTGCATATACCTCCCCGGTAATAAAAGTTTTTTTTTTTTAATGAATGCAAAATTGTTATTCATCAAAAACCTTTGATACATTAGATGCAACCCTTACATTGAGAGGAAATTTGTAACGCCCGTCTCCCGGAAAATGGGAGTTTAGACGGAGAAATATATATAGAGGTATATATATATTTAGAATGTTGTTATCCGTTTACATTCGTGGTAAATGTGTTTTTTCTCACCGTTGAATCTTATAACCTTAAGAGGTTCGGGAATAATATTTATCGAGCAAAAAAAACGAGATTTGGAACGGTTGGTGGGTGTGGATCCCACGTGGCGGTTTTTAAGTCAAAAGAATTGGCTCAATTATTCTTCTTCTTTTCTTTCTTATTTCTTTTTTCTTTCCCTTTTCTCCTACTTTTCTTCTTCTTCTTCGTAAAGAAAGAGAGAGAGAGAGAGAAAAAGAGAGAGAGAGAGAGAGCTCCAGCTCTATTTTGTTGCAGAGAAGAAGAAGAGAGGAGAGTAAAGAGGAGAGAGCTTGGTTTTTGCTTGAGAGGAAGGAGGGGAAAAATCAGAACTGACAGCTTTAGGGAGAAAAGAGGTTCGACCTAGCAAATCATTTCCAAAGGTAACGAAATTTTGTGGAATTGTAGCTAAGCCATAGACTTAGGTGTGCCACTTTGCTGTTTTGGATTTGAGTTATTATCCTAAGAGTTATGCTTTGTTTCGTGCGACGTTATGTTTTAGACGCGATTTGAAACCAACGCGGTTTCAGAGTGAGATCGTGAGTTTACCTTCAGTCTGATCGTCACGAAACTTTGAGCGTAGCTTCAGGACATCCAGGGGTTGAGTTTCAATTGTGGAGTTTGGAAGTGGACGGTTAGAATTCGATTCGTGACTCCATCTTTGAGGGTGATCGTTTCTGAATATTTCCAGTTTTGGTTGAAAATCGTTTTACTTGTTGTGGTTGGCTGTAGGGCGTGTGTGAGAGATTAGGCGAGCTACTTTTGGCATGTGAGTGAGTCGTGGTTGGCTGGGTGTTGTGGTTCTTGTCCGAAAATCTTCCAAAGCTTTGAGGTGAGTGCGAGACCATGGGCTTATCTAAGTGGTAGATATTGTTTGATGTGTTTGTGGTTTTGTGTAGGTTGGTTTTTGTGTTGGATCCAGAATCGGATTCATGGGCTGGTTGTGTCAATGGGTTGTTTACTCATTGTGTGGGCTGCTTGTTTGTGATTGATTGTGTTCTCTATCGTTTGTGTGTATTGCTCGTAGATGGTTTGAACGTCTCACTAAGTATTTTTGATAATACTTACGCAACTCTTCATTATGTTGCAGGTAAAGATAAAGTGTGATCGTGGAATGAAGACAATGAGGAGGAGGATGATTTAGGACTCGGTATTTATGTTCAATAATTCGAATACTGTTGGTTGAAGTTTGTTTAATAAGTACGAGTCTTATTTTATAACTTCTATGGTTTGTGGTTGAAACCAACCAAAGCAAGCCATGTACAACTCGTGAGTCATGGGAATATGAATTATTGTATTAAAAAAAAACATGGGTCGGGTCGTTTCAAAATTCTTGAAAAAAACCCCACCTTTTAAAGATCCACTAAGTTTGATAGCTAAAACATAGTTGGAGACAGTCTCCAAACTTTGAAGGTTCTATTTCCTGAAGAGAAGAGATACGATTGCGGACGATTCTGTCAATAATTTTAATAATCGTGGAAGAATTCTTTGGACGTTTTCCGTGTTTTCGACCGTTACGCTTTTGCCAGATTGAGTAGATTGTGGTTTGGAAAGTGTACCTTAGTAGGAACAACTTTGACCAGCTAAACATTGATGAGGCGGAGGTAGTCAGTATCTTCGGTAAAGCAGTGTTGTAGCGACGCTGGAGCAGTCCTCTTATTATTTTCCTCCAAATCTTAATTGTAAATCTGCAGTTAAAGAATAGATGATCCTGAGATTCCATGTAAAATTTGCAGAAGACACAACTAGGATTAGCTCCCGAGTTCCACAAAGTCATCTTATCACTCGTGGACAGCCTATTGTGTGCCGCAAGCCATAGCAGAAAGGAATATTTTGGTGTGGTGTGTGAAAACCATATCCTCCTAAACCAATCTCTCTCTTGTGACACCTTCCTTATCTGTTGCCATGTTTACTTGGATGAAAATCCCGTTTTAAATATCCCACCCGTACGTTTCCAAAGTACAATGTCCCTTTCCGAATTGGGGCCACTCTCTCTCAGCTTTTTCATTTCCTCCTCCATTTGGTTGAGGAGATCGACTCTATGCCTACGATTCCTGTGAGTAGAGAGCGCTTCTGAGACTTGCACCAAGGGAGAGATACCGAGATCAATCAAACCTCTGTCCCCCAGCCGATTGGGTTTTGTTAAGGTTGCTGGAGGGAAGCTACTGACCATTCACGGTCGAGTTTGTGGTGTGAATGTTCAGGTGGTGGGGGAATCTATGCCAGCGGATTTGATCATTTGCTCTGTGGAGCTTTATGACGTTATTTTGGGCATGGATTGGCTCGGGAAGTTCAGAGCGCATCTGGACTGTCACCGAGGGCGTGTTATCTTTGAAAGAAAGAAAGGGAGGTTGGTGTATCAAGGAGTGAGACCGACTTCTGGAAGTCTCGTGATCTCAGCCATGCAGGCATAGAGTGTGATCGAAAAGGGTCGTGAGGTGTATCTGGTAACGATTGTTACCTCAGAGACTGTTAGAGAGGTTGCGGTTAGAGATATTCGGGTTGTTTGAGATTTCCATGATGTTTTTAAGTCGTTGCACGAATTACCGCCGTTTCAGTCTGATCCTTTCACGATTGAGTTGGAACTCGGGACAATGTCGATATCGAAGGCACCATACAGGATGGCTCCAACAGATATGGCAGAGCTGAAGAAGCAGCTGGAGGAGTTGTTGGGTAAGAGTTTTATCCTACCGAGTACTTCAACGTGGGGAACACCAGTGTTGTTTGGGAAGAAAAAGGATGGGAGTTTTTATTTTGTATTGATTATCAGGGGCTTAACCGAGTCACAATGAATGACAGGTATCCTCTTCTGCAGATTGATGAGTTCTTGGATCAATTGAGAGGGGCTACTTGGTTCTCTAAGATAGACTTGGCGTCAGGATATCATCAGATTCCGATTGATGAGAAGGATATTAGGAAGACGGATTCAGATCCAGGTATGGACACTACGACTTTGTGGTGATGCCATTTGGGTTGACGAATGCACCAGCAGCATTCATGAGGTTGCTGAACAGTGTGTTCTAGGAGTATCTGGATGAGTTCATGATGATCTTTATCGATGATATTTTCGTGTATTTGAAGAGTCCTGAGGAGCACGAGGTGCATCTGAGAGTTGTACTGGAGAAGTTGCGGGGACAGAAGCTGTTTGCGAAATTGAGCAAGTGCAATTTCTGGCAGCGAGAGATTGGGTTCTTGGGTCACATTGTGTCTACAACGGGAGTTTCTGTGGATCCAGAGAATATCCAGGCTATCAGGGAATGGCCGAGGCCGAGGAATGCTACTGAGATTCAGAATTTTCTCGGGTTAGTAGGTTATTACTGGAGGTTCGTCAAAGGTTTCACGAGTATGGCTAAGTCTATGAGAAGTTGATAGGGAAGGTGTTGGCTAGTGTGCGGAGAGTTTTGCGCACCTGAAGGCGATGTTGATGAGTACACCATTATTCGCATTGCCCGAGCCAGGTGAACCTTATGTGGTGTATGTAGACGCTTCGAGAGTTGGTCTGGGTTGCATGTTGATGCAGCAGGGGAAGGTGATTGCCTATGTTTCGAGGCAGTTGATGAAGCATGCGAGCAACTACCCTACCCATGATCTTGAGATGGATGCGGTGGTGTTCGCCTTGAAGATTTGGAGGTCTTATCTTTATGGTGGAAAGGTTCAGGTGTTTACAGATCATAAGAGTCAGAAGTACATTTTCACTCAGCCAAAGTTGAATTTAAGGCAGAGGCGCTTGATGGAGCTAGTGGCCGATTATGATCTGGAGATAGCTTACCATCCTGGTAAAGCTAACTTGGTTACAGATGCTTTGAGTCGCAAGCGTGTTGTTTCGGCTCGAAAGCAAGACATGGAGTCGTTGGTGTGTGAGCTTGGTTCATTGAGGTTGTGTGTTTTATCTCAGGAACTGTTGGGTTTGGAGGCAGCTAATCAGGCAGATCTTTTGAGCAAGATTCGGTTGGCTCAAGAAAAAGATGAGGGTTTGGTTAATGCTTCCAGGGAAGCGGGTTTAGAATATCAGGTTTCTGCTAATGGGACTATTCTTGTGCATGGGTACCTAAGATGTACCGAGATCTTAAACGATATTATCACTAGGTCGAGATAAAGAAAGATGTAGCTAACTTGGTCACAGCTTGTGATACGTGTACGTGCCAGTTAGTGAAGGCAGAGCACTTGGTCCTGAGTGGATTATTGCAGAGTTTACCCATTCCAGAGTGGAAGTGGGATATGATTACGATGGATTTCGTAGTGGGGTTGCCGATTTCTCGGACCAAGCATGATATTTGGGCCATTGTTGATCATTTGAGCAAGAGGGCACGTTTTCTAGCCATCAAGAAAACCGGTGGAGCTGCGGTGTTGGCTAAGTAGTATGTGCAGGAGATAGTGAGACTGTATGGAATACCGATGAGTATAGTATCAGACCGGGATCCTAAGTTCACTTCAGAATTGGGCATCTTTATTGAGTTGGGCAGATAGAACTGACATGTGTCTTGCTAGGTCATGGATAAAATCTGCCATGTAATTGACTATGCCAAAAAACTGTTGAACTTGCTTGGAAGAGAGTTTTTTATATGGAAATTCGTTGAGCTGTGTTGCAATGTGAGGCTGATATTGTCCATTTGAGATATGCATACCAAAGAAGTCAATTTCTGTTTTTCCAATCACCATCGTTTTCTCTGAGAGCATGATACCATAATTTTGCACAATGTCATGGAACTTTGTTAACAGCGAGATGTGAGAATCAATGTCCAGGGAGAATAACAGAATATCATCAATGTATACCAGAGTGTTTGGGAGGATTGACTCGAATAGCATGATCATGGCTTTCTGGAACAGTGAAGGTGCTACCTTTAATCCAAAAGGCATGACTTTCTAGTGGCAATGTCGATATGGTACACAGAAACCTGTCTTCGGTCTATCTTCTAGTTTAATTCCAAGTTGCCAAAATACTGCTTTTAGGTCAAACTTGGAGAAGACTTGTGCTTGTGGAAGTCTTTAATAAAACTTTTCTCTTTGGTAGAGGAAACTTGTCATCAGCAAGGAAGTGGTTGCGTGGTTAGTAGTTGATGACTAGTCTTAACTTTCCTCGTACTTGTTCAGCTCTTTTGTTGACATATAATGCTTCACATGCCCAAGGTGAAGTAGTCTATTCAATGAGATCTTCTCTCTGGAGTTGTCCAATTTCTTCAAGCGAAAGATTGTATTAGTTTGGGTTCATTCCTAGATGGCTTGCTTTGGTTGGGTTGACATCTTCATGCTTCTTGAAAGGTAAGGATATGAAGAAGTCAGGGTTCTTCCATAATAGTGAGGAACACTTTTTGAGGAACTCCGAATGAGAAGCTGCATAGGAGGTCTTTGTAATTCCTTCTTTGATGGGGTTTAAAATTTCCATATGATAGAGATGAGACATCGTTGTCCAAGGTAATATGTGGTTTTTGTGTTTAAGACCTTTTGAATGCCATGAGACTCTTTAGAGGCTATGAAGAACATCAAATCCAAGTATAAAGTCTTTTCCAAGGAGTTCAGAACCATATACTTTAGATTTTATCATATAGCAAGGGAAGAGTTGCAAATAGATAGGCTTACTGATAAGAGAAATGTGGAAGATCTGACCATTGGCTCCTTTGAAAGCTACCGAGCATGAGTTCCAGTGTGAAGCTAGGAGGATATCTGGTTTGATGGTGGAAGATGCACCTCCCATATCAAAATATGCGATCACTGGTATAGGTTTATCATACTTGGTAGGGAAGATGTAGATCTTGGCATTTGGTGACGGCTGGATAAGTAAACCGATTCTCCTTGTTTTGGATGTTCTACCTTGCAGGCATCAAATGTGTAGATGTCAAATAGCATGAATAGATCATCTGCTTTTTTTTTTTTTTTTTTTTTCAGTATCTTCTTCTGAAGATTCATCATCTTGTTCCATCCTCATTGCAAGGACTGTTTATTTTATTGGTTCGTCATCAAGGAAGAAGATATATTCAATATATGAATCATCTATATCCTCGATTTGAGCCAAATATCCAAGAAGATTGTCTCTCTTTTTCTTGTTAGGACACTGTTTTGCATAATGTCCTGAAAATTTTCCATTTCTATTTGGTAGACAAATGTGGATATCTCTTGTGCCATTTTCTTCTGAATTTATTTTCCTTTCTATGGCTCATGGAGCAGCTACATTTATTTTCTCTACATTTGATAGAGAGTTTTGGATGGTCACATGCTTTTCCAAGAAGTTTTCCTCTTTCATGAAGTTGTTTGAAGAACTTATGTTGGTTGCGTAGTTTTTCAAGGGTTGCCAGAGATAATTGGTATATTTCTCCAAGTGAAGCTTGGTGGAAGGGCATATTCATGAGAGATAATATCTTTTATGTCTCATTTCCAAGTGGTTCTGGAAGTGCATTCAGGGATGCATCTCATAGACTTTATCTCTCCATTTTGAAGGAGGAATATCATCAAACGAGAAACCATTATGTGGTTATGTGCTGAATTTTGGATTCCATTCTGATTGAGACCTCCTGTTTCATAACGTTCTCTTAGGATTTATTGCGAGGATTTCTTTTTTCTTCTTCGCCTTGGAATTTGCTCTTCCTCTGAACTTTTTTCCAAACACTTCTGGCAATCACAAACATCAAATAATTTGTGACCAGGTTCATCCATGAACGAGTAGATGGGATCTCCGAGTGAATCAATGGATGAAATTGGAATGCCAAGCAAACGTGTATATAGCTCCATGATTCGGTTTTCCTCGGATCGAGTGATTGTATTGATTCGGTGCAAAAAGTTGTAGGTCTTGACTTTGCTTCTTTCATCTTAAACGCTATTTCGACATCTCCATCTTTTTTCTTGTAAATAGAGGAATCCACCGGTTGTATTGGTGTATTTCTTTCATGGAGTTTTTCGTAATTGGTTACCCATGATTCCGGAAGTAACTTGACTAGCTCGTCTCCAGGGATTTGTCTGGGAATATGGATGCATGATAGACTATGTTGTGACTCCAATTGTATGAGTAGGGCATCTTCAGTATCTCGTGGGAGACTTAGATCTATAGTATGATTCTGAACCCTGTATGCCATTTGATGATGAAGTGTTACTGCATATCTGTTAACATTTTATGGAGCGCCTGTAATTTGTAGTTGGATCTACATGTTCTGGTAAATTTGTGGATCTTCTAGCGCCACGTTGAAATTTGGGAACAAGGTGACAAAGATGGTGCCATCATTTAGTGTCATCTGGATGGTTGCAATGCAAGCGTGGTGGTATTCTTTGTATCTGATGTCAATGAGAGCGACTCTTGCTACTACAGTAAACCGTTTCTTCCATGAACAGTTAACGCCAAGCGTATTGCTCCATAGTGAAGATGGGTATAGCCTCCAGTGGTGAATCATTCCTTCGTTGAGGCGGGGGGGCCTCCAGTGGTGAATCATTCCTTCGTTGAGGCGGGGGGGCGGGGGGGGGGGGGGGGGGGAATCATCTGTTCAGTTTCTGTTGCTGGAATTGCTCTAACTGAGAGGCTAGAACAAGTTCCTTTGCAATATATTTATTAGAGACACACTTGTTTAATGACGTTTGGAAAAGTAGAGTTTAGTTTGGTTAAGGCTTTGTAGGGATTAAGTAAAGGAAGTTGGGTAATAGGTACTTTACTCTCATCACTCACATATTCTACTTCATATAAGTAATCTACTTTTTTGAAGTTGCTTTTCTAAAAGAAGGTGTTGAGGACATAGTGGACGTACTTTCCATAGTGAATGTAGATACCATAAACCAAGACATAATGCTTTAACTTTCTTCTAACCCTCGAAGTAATAACAATCTATACGTTGTTTTCTTTTATCTTTTAAGCGCTAAGAATATAAAGAAAACAATCAAGACGTACTAGCTACGAAAACCGAGGCAACACAACTCTTCTATCAAAAAAGTCTTAAAGTACTTCGAGGTTTACAGTCTCACATATATTTTTTTCTACACTCTTTTATCTTAACTTATTTAGATTTTTGATGTGGAGGATCTATTAAAAAATAGCAACCACATAGCATACTCTCTACACTAGCACATGGAAGAAAACCACGTAATGGCATATTACCTCTTAGGAAGAGAAGAGTCAGAGCTTAGACTGCCATAACTCTGATACCAAACCTATAGACACATAGTGGGTACAACCACAAAGGAGGTTTAACAGGATCAAATATAAAAAACTCTTATTTGGAAAGTGAAACTCGTATTTGGGAAGTGATTATGGAAATAATTTTTTATAAGGAAATGAAAGCTTTTTTATTTAGAAACTCTCAAAAAGATTACGAAGAACTCTTAAGTTATGATGATAACTCTTCACCAACCTTGGTATTTATAGTACAAGCCCCAAAAAATATTTCATAGCATATTCTCTAAGATATTTCGTATTTCTACAACTTTATACAACAACTAACAACCATATATTTTACACACATATTTTATTTATTTTACATCATGCTTTTGTTATTAATTTATTGTCGAGACTCTTATTCATAACCATGTAAGGAAGAATCCAAAGCACATATACTTACATAAACACAATGGTAACAACTAAGCTGAAACCACTTCAAGGAAACATACCTTTCGCTGAGGCGATGGATGCATCGACAATGCGGAGCCATGCTCGACGCCAAGGACAATCAAAGCACATAAGTACAAGAATGCCTATCAACGCGGTCACATAAGTTGAGGCAGTACTAAGATAGAATACCACCATGTCAATTGCAGCTTCATCGTCTTCTCCTCCTCCTCCATTACCTGCTTCCTCTGAGCTCTTCTTAGCCTCACAACTTATATTGGTCGGTGGTCCACAAAGAAGAGAATTGCCTAAGTAGCTGGTCTCGTCGAAGGTGTCAAAATGCTTTCCTTGGGGAATGATTCCTGATAAATTGTTGTAAGACACGTCCAAGACAGCAAGAAAATCAAGGCTGGTAAGTTGTTGAGGAATGCTTCCCTGTAACATGTTATGAGAAAGATCAAGGCTCTCAATATCCTTCAGATTGGAGAACTCGACAAGAAATTGCGAGACAGATTCAAGACTTGTAGTTTCAGAGATCTCCAAGTTCTGCTGGGATAACACCACTTAATTCATTGCTTGACAGATCCATCCCATTAAAGTAATCAAGAATTTCTTTGCCGAACCCAGATCCGCCAAAATAAGAATCATATCTTTGCTTCGTTGCAAATTTTATCTCAAATTCCTGAAAAGTAAAGTAGCGGAATTCCTCACCTCGTCCAAATGACAAATTAGAGAGACATGAAGGTATGAAGCCGTTGAGCTGATTATCTGAAAGATCTAAAAGTCTAATGTTGCTCAACTTACACAGCTGCCTTGGAATAGATCCTGCTAAATTGTTCCCACTCAACAAAAGAATTTTTATGCTCAGAGTATCGACAAACTGTGGGATACTCCCAGAGAGTTTATTATTCCGCAGATCAAGTATTTTGACACGTTCCAACAATGTATCAAGAATTACTCGAGAGCTGTCCAGAAACGAAAGTTTCATCAAAGAAGGTGGTATTGTGCCTTCCAAGAAATTGTTTGATACCGATAAAATATGCAAATTAGATATTGTCGATATCCAACTTGGGAAAGTACCTGTGAGACCATTGTTAGACATGTCAATAGCTCTCAACGTATTGTTGGAGCTAAGCAAACCAATTCCAATCTTCCCCGTAAAATTGTTGTTATCCATTCTCAACACCTCCATTAAAGTGAAGCTCGTTCTTCTTGGAAGAAAATAGCCACTAAATTTATTATGAGAGAGAATCAGAATTCTAAGTGAAAAACAACCTGTGACAAAACTTCTAGGTAGCTCCCCAGAAAAGTTATTATAAGAAAGATCCATTAATCCAATCTTCTTCATCTCACCCATAGATGACGGGAAATGCCCTCGGAGCCCATTCTTTGAGCCACTCATATGTACCAGACTTTGAAGCGCACGACTGATATTCTCAGGGAACAATCCAATATCATTTGCTGAAAAATCCAAGACCTCCAAATTATGCACTATTGTAGGCATCTGAAAGATAGTGAATGCATTAC
This sequence comes from Turritis glabra, assembly GCA_900406565.1. Taxonomy (NCBI): domain Eukaryota; kingdom Viridiplantae; phylum Streptophyta; class Magnoliopsida; order Brassicales; family Brassicaceae; genus Turritis; species Turritis glabra. The sequence continues at coordinate 1,458,172 of OVBN01000188.1, forward strand.
TCTGCAACTGTAAAACTTGGAGTTCTGTATTATTTGCCAACAACCAGCTAGGAAGGGATTTTCTCCAGGTTTCAAGATCGGAGTACAACAACATTTAGTTGAAATTTTGGCTTCCAACTACTCTCTGCCTTTACTTGTACCATATCAGATGTTGATGAAAGTTTTAACACCTCTAGACTTGTGGAATTGGCGAGTGGATTGAGTGAGAATAAGCCTATAAAGTTGTTATCTAACAACGACAGATATTCGAGGGACTCAAGGCTACTGAAACTGGATGGTAGATTCCCAATAAACTGGTTGGATGAAAGGTCAAGAATCTGTAGCTTGTTTAAGCGACCTAAGCAAAGAGGAAGCTGGCCTACAAAATGATTATCACTGAGATAGAGCTCCCGCAGATTCTTAATTGTTCAAACTACAACATATAGATAATAAGAATAATAAGAATAGTTGTATTCCTCTCGAGAAGTCAATAGACACTTATCATACATAATCTTGAAGGTGAAGTACATAAAGGTTACCTTCTATAGGTATAGGTCCGTCCAAATCATTATCAGCAAGACCCAAGACTTCCAAGTTAGTCAAATTGTTTAGTTCTGAAATTATTAAAGGCCAAAAGATTTTACTTCAAAAAATGATCTAGAAAATTTAAATAAGAGATATTCATCCCCATTCATCTTTGGCTACCAGCTTGGTTAATGTTGTGCCTTTTTTTCTTCGTAATTTGATGATATCTTAGGGTTTTAACTTTTAAATTTTGTCCATTTTTCTGAGTGAATTTTTGAATCAATATGAGATACGCAAGAGGTAGCACAGTTGCTAAAATTTTACAGTGTAGCTAAAAATTAAGTCTATCAAAATATCACAAGTAAACCAATAATAATATCTGATTTAGGGATAGCTACATAAGGAGAAAGCTCCCAAAATCCTAATTTGCTTGGCCACCAGATACTATCGCTAACGAATAAGATAATGGGATCCAAGATAATGGGAGATAATCACAAATCGAATTGAATTGTAATCACAATTCCTAAGATATACAAAGAAAATGATTATTAGTTACTGATTTATCTCCAAAGGAATAGTGAAACTTGGATAAACTCATTGTTCTCTCGTGACGACTCTATCGAATTTAGCAAACAATGCACTCATTCGCTTGAGATTGTCATCAAAAGAATAATGTCCCCACGGAAACGACCGACACAATTTTAGGTCGTCAACCGTTCTGAGAAAGAAGGGCTCTATACTTTTTGCTCTTTTCCGGTTATTTTCACCCCTTTCTTTGTCTGCCCAACAATCACTGCAGATAAAAAATACAGAACAGCCATGTTCAACCTATCTTTACAACGATTCATGGTCAAGAACCTATGCTCCACAGCTTCATACGTTATAGTTGACCCTCTCTCGAAATGCCTCCTGACAAAGTCTAAACCGCCCAACCTATCCCACTCTAATAGATAATTATGACAGTATAAACTTATTATCCTAATAGTATCTCTCATTATCTTGGATCCCATTATCTACGTAAGGAGAAAGCTCCCAAAATTCTTTTTTTGTGGTTTTTGATCGTTTTTGATCGGCTTTAGCTTTAGCAGTTGCATAGCTTGGTTCTTGGTGGTTTGTAGTTTACAGGTTTTCTCCCTTCATCGGCGAAGGTTACTTTGGATTTTCACCGGCTTGATCTTTTGCCCTTTCCACGGTTCTATCGATTTGGAATGATTTTTGCTCCTTATCTTTACAAAATAGATCTAATCGCGATATGATATGTTCTAAAGGCTTCTATCTAGGCGTTTATATCCGCGTTTCTACCGACATCGCAGAAAAAAGTGTGAAGACCTTATTGAGTTCTTTCTTGCCATATTATGAAATTAAGGAATACAAGATGTGCGAGGTAAACTTTACATCACTAGAGGAGGAATCTATTATCAGAGTTTTGACCAGTTTAATGCTTCGTCCTTGGTAAGTCTTTTCAAAAGGATCCCCATAAGAAAGGCAAAATATGTAGGTTTGGTGTGTCATCGGTTGCAGTTAGAAGCTATCGATAGTGGTTTATGTTTAAATCTGTTTTTGTTATGTTTCAGTTAAGGTTTTTAATCTCAAGTGGCGTTTAGTTTCTTAAGTTGTAATTTCAGTTTCACGTGTTTTCTTTTCATATGGTTGTCTCATTTTTTAGGGTCGACGATCTATTTCCACTTGAGAACTTTCATATAGCACCACTTCCACACGAAGTTTGTGCCTAATCCCAGATCCCCATCAAATAAAAGTTAAAGATCTAATTCTACATGAATTAGAAGTTCGAAACGTCGTGCTCCCCAATCGTTGGTTTTACTGGTTTGCGACAGAACCTGATGCCAAACCATTTGAAACCTATAACAAACCGATGTTAAAAACCGAATAAGACTTAAAACCAGACCCGAATTCTGGTTTCCTCAATAAATCCCCAATCCTGACATTTTCGAAAAACCAAGAACCCTAAAATACGATTTTGATTTCGACTTGTAGTTTTCGAAATTGAGTGTAAGCGAAGATGATTCTTCGACTTGTAGTTTTCAAAATAGTTTTCGTATTTGATTTTCTGGTGTATGTGAAAGCTGGTGGAGCGAAGGTGTGGTTGCAGGCTATAGCTGCCATGGCCTGCGAAGATGATTCTTCAAGTACAGATACCACATGGGGATGAGTTTTATGTCTGCCTTATTTGTTTTATTCAGACCTGCAGGGAGCGGCTAACTTGTTCTTGTTGTTGTCTCTCTCGACTCTTATGTGGCGACCATGGCTAAAATCGAAGGTTTAGATGCACATGTGCATCTAAACCTTCGATTTTAGCCATGGTCGCCACATAAGAGCCGAGAGAGATGGCCATGGTCGCCACATAAGAGTCGAGAGAGATGTTGGATAATAATAGAGATTGGTCGATCACGCTGCAATTTGGATTCTTCTTTTAGTTTTTCTTACACTGTTTTTGGTTGTTTTGTAATGTAGAAATGCAATTTTTGTTCGATTATTTGTAACGGGTTTCATTTGTGCTTGAACTTTTTTCTCACATTAATCCGAGTAAACATTGTAGAGTTTATTGAGTTATTTGGGACTAAAAGAATGCCATGCTTTTGGTGCAATTCTCATGTGTATATTTTGCAATTGAACAAGAGCAATTAAAAAGGTAGAAACATGAAAAAACCAAAATATTGAATTTGATAATTGACATAAACCATGTCGATTGTGCAACTAAACAAGTCACAAGGAAAATTAAAAACACAAGTCACGCTAATCAACCACAGCAAAATTACAACAAAAACATCAACTACAAAGGTCCATCAACCTAAGCCAACCTACCAAATAAGTCCTTGGACTTCATTTCTCAACCTGCGTAAGCACGCCTTGAGAAGGTTCTCCCTGAGACGATTCATCTACAGAAGACTGTAAAAAGAGAGGCAAAAACCATATAATCATCAACATAAGTACAAAAACCATAAACACCTACACAACAAAAAGAGAGGCAAACCTGTTTTTTTTTTTTTGTGAAACCGAGAGTTATGATTAGCTTCACCACATATTCCACAATGCATTACCCTCTTCAACATTTTTGGTTGCTTCTTAGTAGGAGATTCATTTTTTCCTTTCTTCCTTTTCTTATCCTTCTTAGTAATTTGTCCTCCTTTTTTTCGGCCAGGTTGTGGTGGTGAGGGAGGAACATGTACTCGTGGTTCATCCCCAACAGGCCAAAACCTTGCACCTCTTAGTGGTACTAAACCTTCAGCATATGTACTTATCCACGTTGATGTTCTAAACCAATGACAAACATACTCTTCAGCCTCGAGTTTCTTGTTCAGAATCACTCCATAAGCATGCTCCCAAGGAATTCCAACGATTTCCCACCTCTTGCACGTACAAGTCCTGTTTCTCAAGCTAACCCGGTAAGTGCAGCCACTAAGTCTAGCATCATACGTGTCATTTGTGCTTCTATTTACCGTACATAGTGATGCTTTCTCATGCTTTCTCATGCTATTCCAATCCTTGGCTTTGACATCTCTTTTGGCAATACGTACCATTGAAAGTCTAGCAATGGTCTCTAGCATTGGCACAAATGGCTTCTCTCTGGCTTTGACTATTGTGTTATTCCAAGATTCGGTTGAGTTATTCTCCACATCTTCACAATAATTGCCAATCTTGTGAAATGCCCTTACCCAACTCTTAGGATTTGTCTTCAACACATCTGCATGTACTTCTGAGTCGTAGTTCAGTATCCTGTCTAAGTTTTCTCTATACTCTGGCTTGTTGTAGCACCAGGTAAGCGACCAAATCAAAGGCTTCATATCTGGCTTTTTCCCATGCTTAGCCTTCAAGTTCCCATATATGTGTCTTACGCACATTCTATGCTCGATTTGTGGTAGCTCAAGCTCAACAGCTTTGATCAATCCCTAAAAATAAAGCGAAGACAATATTATTGAAGACATTAACCATAAAGACAATAATCACAAAGTAGAAACCATAAAGCACAAATAATTACCGTTTGCCTATCTGAAACCATAATATAGCCTTCTCCATTCCTTAAGTTCAAATCAGCTTTGATCTTTTGCACAAACCACAACCAATTGGGTGTGTTTTCTACTTGAACAACAGCCCATGCTATAGGATATATAGCATTATCTGCATCTCGACCTAAAGCTACCAATGTCTACCTTTTCATTTGTGATTTTATGAAGCATCCATCAACTCCTATAAGCGGCCAACAAGTGTTTTTCTATGTTCTTTTAATGACATCGAAGCAGACATAGAACCTATTGAAGACATCTAAACCTGCCTCATTTCTCACACAGTCAACCTCCACAGAAGAATTGGGGTTCGAGTCAAGTACCTCAGCTGCGTAATCACGGAGACGCGAAAACTGTTCCGCATACTCTCTTTGAATCCATCGTACTGCTTTATTTCTTGCTGCTTGGCACTGAGGTCTTGACACATTGATCTTCCACTTTTCCATTATCAGTTCTTCAATCTTCATTGGCGTAAAGTACTCTGGCTCTTCACAGATTTTATCCACAAACAAGCGTGCAATCACTGGAACTTTAATCATTTCACAAGCCCCATTAGGAATACAACTATGCACATGATTGAACACTTTAACTTGCCATCGAAAATCCTTTTTCGTCCTAGCACAGTATATACTCTAGGAACAACCTCCACCTTCACAATTATACCCGATTTTATCCTTGTCATACCTGTACTGCTTCAGATTCCGACCTGTTTTGAGGGCATAGTCAAGGAAAGCCTCCTTAAACGCCAATCCACTACTGAAAACTTGACCTTTAAACAAGTTTCCATCTCCTCTTTTGATAATTTTGAGCCTCTTAGCCGTTCGTTGGACTTCTTCCTCTTCATCACTCTCTGTCTCTGGATACTCATTGTGGCAAATGGGAATTTCATCAGTAAACTCCATTATAGCTTGCTCGATATCATAATCATTCCGCTCTCTTCGATCTTCTCCATCATAATCTTCATCACGACCATAAGGAACACCTTAGGGCACGACGACCTCCATTGCTGAACTGATTGAAACAACAAAGGACACAAGGATTTTCGATTTTGAGTTTCGATTTCGGGTTCTATGAAATTAGGGTTCTAAAAGATTTGGGGATTTTAGAATTTGTTGTGTTTGGTTAGGGAACGAGAATTTTAACAATCTTTCGGGTGGTTAGGTTTTTTAATTTGTTTAATCGGGTTAATATTGGTTCTGATACGAGTTGATTTGGTTAATATTAGATTGGTATACAGTAAACCAATTCGAATTGTGGTTTGTGTATATATTAGTTTCGAAGTTAACGATTGGGGAGCACGGCGTTTCGAACTTCTAATTCATGTAGAATTAGATCTTTAACTTTTATTTGATGAAGATTTGGGATTAGGCACAAACTTCGTGTGGAAGTGGTGCTATATGAAAGTTTTCAGATGGAAATAGATCGTCGACCCCATTTTTTACGTCCGGCTTTGTATCCGTGAATATTAATTTTTTTTTTGCCCACTTTATATCTTTTAAGATCTAATTAGATTAATAACCCCTTGCACGCACCCACATGTCATATTTTTTAAATTATAATTTTGTTTTTTTATTAGTTAAATTATAAATTATGTTTGAGTATTAGAGAGTAGTGTAATTGTTAATTGAGTGATTGCTTTAATTAATGTAGTTGTTATAGGTAGATTTCGTCTACCTAAATCGAAAATATTTTTCAATCACTATAATATTTTAAATAAAAATCAAGATGCGTGCTAGCGTTTGGGATAAAATAGTTTAAAAACATCATAATCCTTGATAACCCGTGATGGCGCCGATAGATAATATTTTATTTTTTATTTATTTATTATTATATTTATTAATTATATTATAACTTTTATTAGTGTATAGTGTATGTTAATCTAATATATATAATAATATATTTTAGTTACAAAATGTAGGTTTATACTCGAGTTACATTTTTTGAACATTATTTTGATATTTAATACAAATAAATAATTTTTGTAACAGCGATGTGATATTAATATATGATGTATATTTGTATCGGTTAAGAGAAAACATCAACACTAATCAGCCCTACCATATGATTGTGGATGAACATGTGTGCTCATAAAGTAAAATATATATTTTCAATTATAACGATAAATATAAATATATATATATATATAGAGGATAAATCAACTAAAATACATATTTAGTAAAGTTTTTTATTTTTGGATTAATTATCAAAGATTAGGTATAATTTTAGTCTATATACCTTAAAATTTTATCGAGTTAATATATTTATAATATTTTAAAAATTTTATGAGGCTAAAATATTTAAGATATTGAACTTTTAAAATCTTCTAAATTTATAATACTCCTTTGTTAATATTATTAGATAGATTAAATACCTTAAGTAAATTTGATTATAAATTAAAGATTTTTTTTTAGTCATTTATTAGTATTTTTTTAACATTATAAGAAAAACGACGATGTTTAGTGCTTAGGACAATTTTCTAGCTCGTGTGTTCTCCGAAGATTCTCACTTCTCAAATTTGAGCCGAAGGTTTTCCAGCAAATATTGTGCCACCCCGACCATACACAACCCTTTTTCCCGATCTTGGAGGTGAAGGCGTGGCTCACCTTTCAATGCCAAACCGCCAATAAAGAAGTTACCAATTTTGAGAAACTCATCGAAGTATCACCTATTTCTATAATCTCGCCACCGCTTGTCATGCTATATCCCAAGTTGCCATCATTGTTGGCATCATTTTTGTGCTTGCTCTTAATCCCTAGCTTTTAATTTCGGGTAACGAATCCAATAAATTTTGGGAACGAATCGATTCTCCTTTAATTTTTCTTCCCACTCGTGTTGTTTGGTTTTTTGGTTTGTTCTTGGTTTTAAGATCTTGGGTGGTTCCATTTTTTTCTAATTCATGGGTTTATTGGATTCGCCCCCAAATTGACACTACTTGATTTCATATTTTTATTCATGGTGTTCTTCATTTGTATCACACTAATTTTAGTTTAACTGCTTGAAGGTTATTAAGGTTTTACTTTTCTCATCACTCAAATTTATTTTGCTTAATGTTTATAATTCGATTCGATTTTTAGTATATGGGTTTAGGATATGATTTCTATAAAAGAATTGTGAATTTGTTTTGGAAACAAACGCTACAAATTTGTCATATGATCTTGAAGAATTGACTTTGTGCAACTAGTTTGACCGCAGTTTTTTTTTTTCATGAGTTTAGTCATTTGGTTTAGTGCTCATCTGGTTTTTCCATTTTAGAAGAAAGTATCAAAGTAAAGTGTGGACATGTAAACAGATGAATCACTACTAGAAAACCTGCAAATTGTGACCATAATTTGCGACCACATTTTTGGACAGTCCATTGAGGAAAAAGCACCAAGACCCATCTTTTGAAAGAACCCATCAAATGTGTCAAGCAACCCTATCTTGTCTAAAAGCTCTCTATCCGCAAAGCGGGTTGGTTCAACCTTGAATGGTTCTAGTGTCAACTTAGCTTTCTTTTCATTTGTAGTCCAATGAGCTATGGGTGCTGCTGTAGTCACTCTCGTGGTTGCTTTCCTTAGAGGCTTAGTGGGTGCTCTCTTGTTTCCCACCATTGTACCTACAAGACACTTAAAACCAAGTAGGTGACAAGAGAAGATTTATCAAAAATATTAAGACACAAGTCTCAATTGTCACTAAATTCGTAAGTGAGGTACAACGTAGCCAATGATAGTAACTATAATTCCAAACAACACCATACTAAGCAAGGAACCACAAGTTCATATACAAATTCACAACATACTCTCATTTCCAATTTACCCAAAATTTTCAACATTGAAAAAATTTCTAAACATGTTATGAATAAATGGGAATCAAACCATGAAGTAATCTAATGTCTAAGGCATCACAAGAACTAGACAAAGAGATCAAAAGCCCCAAATTCTAACATGTTTTCCAATTTTCGTCACTTTTTATACACATGAACCATAAACTTTCAAAACTCAAAATTTCTCCACAACTCATGCAAATTAAGCACTAACAATAAATACCCAAGGTTTACAAAGTCTAAAACTAGCACAAAACATATCAATCGATCCCTAAATCGACCTAGTTTTGAATTTCAACTTTTGTTGCAAACTTTGAAAAATCATGAAGAGTTGAGAGATGAGTATTTTACCTTGAGTTTCAGTGAATGAGGGTCCTAGAATCGAACTCTTGAGCAACAATCGAGTGAGTTTGACTTTGATTTGTTGATTTTGAATGAGTATAGAGAGACTTATGGTGGTTTAAAGTTGAGAGAAATTTAGAAAGAAGAAGAAAAAAATTCGTGAATGAAGGGAAGAGGAGAAGGAATTCGTTTTGTTGTATGGTTTTGTGGAGAAGAAAATAGAGAAATCACTTACCTTTGCCAAGAAACCAATCGGCCGATTGGAGGTCGATTGGGAAGCTTGGTCCATCCGGTGGCGTTTGAATCGGTTGGGTCTTGGCTCGATTGGATGGTCGTTTGGTTGGATCGGACATGACTTCTTTTCTTTGTGTTCACCCGAAACTCTCCGTTAATATCCTGAAACCTTAACAATTTCCACAAACACACAAATTTAAACAAGAGAAATGAAAAATACATACAAGGATACCATGGAATTGCCTCCCAAGTGTGCTTGTTTTAAGTCACTAAGCTTGACTTGTCTATGCCATTTAGGCGGTTTCAGGTTCCAAGAGAGAAACCGTAGTTACTTCCTCGATGAATGCTTGTGCCAAGTAAGGCTTCATCCTCTGTCTTTTGACAACGAACTCTTTCCCATTCTTGTTCATCAACTCGAAAGCTCCATAGGGTCGAACTTCCTTGATTTTGAATGGTCCTGACCATCGAGACTTGAGCTTTCCCGGGAATAATGTCAACCGAGAATTATATAGTAAGACTTGGTCGCCTTCTTTACATTTTTGAGGGATGATCCTATCCTTGTAAATCTTTGAGTTCTCATATGCTTCTAGATGGATCTCATCGAGATCATTAAGTTGGATCAACCTCTTCTCCGAGGCGGTCTTGATGTCGAAATTCAGAAGGTTCACCGCCCACATTGCCTTATACTCCAGTGCAACCGGCAAGTGACATGATTTCCCATAAAGAAGGTTGAATGGAGTCGTTCCAATAAGAGTCTTGTATGCGGTTTGATTTGCTCAAATTAACCCTAGAGCTACTCTCTCAAATTAAGAGATCACTGTAGTATTTAGGGATCAAATCCACAGGAACTAATGTTCACACCATAGATTAGCAGTGTGGAAATTTAGCTAAATATCAAAAGATGTAATGTAAAACTAACAAAGTAAAAAGTAAAGTATATAAATTCAATTAGGGAAAAAGCTAGACTTAGAAAAATTCTTAGGAAATTCAGAATTGTAGAACAAAACAATTATCAGGATTGTAATTAAGAACCATTCTAGAACTCAAATCAGTAATGTAAAATCAACCAACTTTCGTTGCGAAGATTATCTATGCCTAAATTTTAGAATCCCAAATCTCTTTGTGAATTCTTCAAATTAAACAAGCATTAAAGTTCAGGTTTGATATGTTCACAAAATCCCTAAACCAAATTTCTTTGCGAATAGGGTATTTTGCTCATCTAAGATTGTTCAGGCAATCAATTACACTTTCGTGTCAACTAATCAACCTAAGATCAGATTCTAGGTAGCTAAGGTAGAATAAGCAATAAACACAATCTAGATGAAGAACTCTATAGATTCAATCCTAACAATCTAACAATCTAACAATTCATGAATTCCTTTGAAAACCCTAAACCTAACAGGGAGATTACTCAGACATGATAAATGAAACACAAATCATGAATGAAATAATTTGCATTAAGAAAATCAAAAGAAGAAGACAAGAGTTTAGAAATCTTCTCCAAAAATCCCTGAAGAGGTGGCTGCTCAAAAATCAAGCCTTCTAAAGCATAGGTCTAAACAATGACTTTAAAATCCTATATATATGCTAAAACACGATTTGAGCTTTATTTGTAAACAGGAAACACTTCTGGGCAGAATTTGCAATTCTTCAAAACTTCAAAAAGATTGGAAATTTAATTGCCGTCAGATATTGGTGTCGACCGACACTAAGAGGTAGTGTCGCTCGATACCCGCACCAATTTTGCTCTCCGAGTTTGTTTCTTCAGCGTAACTCCTCGGCTTGCTCCAAAACGTCCCATAATCTCCAAATAAGTCTAAAACGTACATGAACCTGCAAAGACTCTAAAAGACTCGAAAGACACTAAAAAGACTCTAAAAACGACTCTTATATCATGATTAAAAACTATAAAAACCATGATATATCAACTCCCCCAGACTTAGCCTTTGCTTGCCCTCAAGCAAAACAGAAACTTAACCTGTGAAAGAGGTTTGGAAAACGCGGAAACTCTCTCTCTCTGTAGACTATTGCGTTGACCATTCAAACCAAATCCATATGCTTAGCAGACTAATCCAAATCGAACCACTATGTATTTCTCCGTAAACATTTCAACACCTAAAATTTTACCCACAACTTCGCAACATTCTCCACATCCTTCATCGCTGGGTCTCATCAATGAAATCAAAGCCAAGAACCGTCTAGACTCATTCCCATTCAATACCATGACAAACCAGCCTATTTTCCACATCTTTTTGGTACTCTTTCTCTCCCCCAGACTTATTCTTTTCTCAACATATTTTGTGTTGTGTTTCTTTTTATCAAAAGTGTAGGCGAATAATGGTATCACAGGAAATTTTCCTAACCTCGCTTCCAACTTTCGTGTGATCATTCCTTTCAAAGTAAAATAATGGGGTCGTTGGAAATTTTCCTATCCCTTTACTCAAAAGAAAATCATCTCATCTTTTATGCTTGTAAACACACAATTTTTTTTTTTTACTGAATAAGGGAGAGGAGTACCATCACTTTTGCTTAGGCTTTCGTTTGTCAGGTAGGAACGGGGAGTCAATCCCTATGAACACCAGTTGCATTGATGAGGTAAAAGGAAGAGCTCAGAAATTAGCTCCAGCTGTAGTGGATTCTGTTGCGAAGTATGGATCGCTCTGGGTCATTGATCAGCCTTTGGATTTTCCATTAGTCGAATCTGAATTAAATCTGCAGCATTAATCACTCAGGCAAATAGACTAAGAAGAGAGGTCGTTATTTCCTAACTAAAGTTTAGACTCAATAAAACGAATAAGACTGACACAACTGACTCTCAAAAACAAACACAACGTCAGCAACTACCTCCCCATAATTAAATGACACTGTCACCAGTGGCACCAAACGCAGGGTTGGCAAAAATAGAGAAATACAATAGAATTGAGTGGAAAAATGAAGATCCAAGAATAACCTGTTGTCGGTGTTGAGCGACACCAGTGAGTAGTGTCGAGCGTCACTCGATGTTTGTGCCTAATGGTGTGTCGGATGGGGTGTCGGTGTCGAGCGACACCAGAGGTTGGTGTCGATCGACACCCTGCCCGTAAGGAAAGACGATTTCTAGCAAGAAAAATCGTAATGTCGATCTAAATCCAGAAAACACTGTAAACACACACACATACAGAGATTAAAAGCATTGACATAAAGCATCATAAATCCATACAAGTTCAAAATATAAGCTGACAAACTGACTCAAAGAAAAATAAAATGACTCAGGAAAAAGAAAAAGAAAAGCACTACCACAGTGGGTTGCCTCCCACTTAGCGCTTGTTTTAAGTCATTAGCTGGACTATAGCGGAGCTCAAGTATCAGGTGGAGCAGAGGGTGGCAATGAATGCTTCTGCGAGATTAGTCTCATCATCCATGGTGGTGTATAGGCATTGGGTGCGTAAGAACGACCAAAGAAGTGAGAAATAGGAGCAGGGTGGGACTTATTCTTGGGTGGTATACTCTTTTTGCCTGCACAATCATCAAAAGAAGAAACAAGCACTCTACGATAATCTCGTGGCTTGGTTAACTGCAAAATAGTTTTTGTACTTTTGAAATTCTTATTGATAAAAAGAGATGGTTTGTGATTAGGATGTACGTACCTTTGCTTTCCCTGAGGTGAATGGAGTGTGGGATGTGGAGTGTTCTGTTGTACAACAGGTCTCGGACGAGCAGGAAGAGAATCAACCCAAAAACAGTGTTTTGGAGGTAAATCTGGGTCAACTCGTGGACAGTGTTGACCGACACTAGGGGTGGTGTCGATCGACACCATGTCTGTAGCTCTGATCTCTGCACTTTTTCTGCAACTCTTCTTTGCAATCCCTATCTCCAGCTCAAAAACATCATCCTCTGGCAACTTGTCACTGAGTAGAACCTCTTCCTGAAGCCTAGGTTGGAAAAGATGATCACCACACCAATCCTCAAGCTCAACAGCTTGCTTATTCACTTGCTCACTTGAACCCAACTCCTTGACATACCCAGCAGTAATGTCTGTGGAGATCTCTACAGAGAATGTCTGTCCATCAATGGTGTGTGTCCTCCTCATCTTGTCCATGTCGAAATTCATTATCACATCACCCACATTCAGAGCTATGCGTCCCATTTTCACATCAATCAGAGCCCCAGCTGTAGCTAAAAAGGGTCATCCCAAAATCAAAGGATCCTTGGGTTCCTCCTTATATTCCAAGACCACAAAGTCTGTAGGTGGTGTCGGTCGACACTGACATCCTGTGTCGAGTCCTTTGTATCGACCTTGGTTAATTTTTCTCCGTCTCGACTCGAATTCTCGGGAATTTTGGCTGGTGTCGAGCGACACTGCTGATATGTGTCGACCGACACTGAGTATGAAACGTCAAAATCCTCACCATTCCTCTCAATTTTACTGAGATCATTCTGATCTTCCACCAAAACAGCATTGCATGCACTTCTGTGGTTGTTCTCAGTTCTTCCAAAAAGGAATCGCTCTTGTCTTTTAACAGACTCAGCGGTCTGAGCAACTTGAGTGTCCAGCTTCTTGACATGGGTGCTCAGAGTTTCGAATTTTCCATTCAGGTCACTATACAGAGCATCAATCTTTCCATTGAAGTCCACTGTAATCTTCTGCGGACCCTCCAGAATCTGCTCCAGCATAGACTTAACCTCACTCTCTGAAGTCTGCGGAGGAGGTTTCTCGAATAAAGAACTCCCAAAGTCCCTGGTGAAACTGCTGTTCGGATAACCGTTCTGGTAGTCTTGCTTTGGAGTATAAACCGAAGAATTCAGATTCCCTGCAAAGTTAGACCGCTGACCACTTCCACTGTAACCTCTGTTCCCTTGATAGTTACCATACCGCTGACCTTGAAACCTAGTCTGATTGACAAACTGCACTTCTTCTTTAGATCTTCCATCTGGCTCAAAAGTTTCAACCTCAGCAGCAAAGTGAACAGATTTCTTACCAACAAAGAGGTTGTGTACCGAATCTAGCTTGGCCTTGACCTCAGCAATCTGACCACTGTCAGAGTTACCCGCTAGCTTCTTTCTCTCAAAATCAGCTTTCTTCGTGCTGTTTCTTGAAGCTAAGTTCTCAATCAAAGTCACAGCATCATCAGGATATCTAGTGTTGAAGTTGCCATTACTCGCAGCATCCAAGGCCATCTGATACCGCCAATCCACGCCTCTGAAGAAAATACCCAGTAACTGCACCTCACTGAATCCATGATGCGGACAATCTCGCTGATAAGCTCTAAATCGTACCCAAGCAGCCTTGAATGCTTCAGCAGGTTGTTGAGAAAAAGTAGAGATCTTTGTTCTCGCATCCTCTGACTGTGCATCATCATAGAAGTTGTTTAAAAATGCATTCTTGGTCTCCCACCAAGTTGTCAGAGATCCTGGCTTCAATTGCTTGAGCCAATAAGCTGCTTCACCACCAAGAGAGTACGGGAAGAGTTTGCAAAAGACGAAAGCAGTAGAGACCCCATTAGCCTTGATGCTTGTAACTAGGTCCTCAAACCTCTCAATATGATCCATGGGCTGTTCATGAGGAAGACCATGGAAAGGATGCTGCCCCACGAGAGTGTAGTATGCGGGTTTCAGCTCGAAGTCATTCCTCTGAAAAGGTGGGGGTAAGATCGCAGATCGATTCGCATGGAACTAATATGGCCTGTTGTAGTCCCCTAGTATCCTGCCACGAGCAACAGCGGCAGCAGCAGCAGCTGCCTGCAAATCCGGAGCCTCAATAGCAGGTGGGTGTCGAGCGACACCAGCAGGGTGTCGATCGACACCAATGGCGGGTTCGGGTATCACATTATCCTCAGCATCAAGTTTCTGGCCCTGCTCGTTGCGCACGTGGCCCTCTTGATCATGTAGTACCCCAGCTTCATCCCTTACCAAAACAATGAAGTTATCCATTGCAGCAAGTTTCTTTGCTTTGCGGTTAGTGCGCTCAATTCTTGTTATGTCTTGGTTGGAAGGATTTGCAAGCTAAAGATCTTTGTTGCTCCTGGTTTTGCGATAGCCATAAACCTGAAACACAAAGAGAAAAGAAAACAAGAAAAACGTAAGTAAATAAATAACAAAAGAATTTAGACTAAAACCTAACAGAAATCTAATGGTGAAACAAGAGTCCCCGGCAACGGCGCCAAAATTTGATATGCTCAAATTAACCCTAGAGCTACTCTCTCAAATTAAGAGATTACTGTAGTATTTAGGGATCGAATCCACATGGACTAATGTTCACACAATAGATTAGCAGTTTGGAAATTTAGCTAAATGTCAAAAGATGTAATGTAAAACTAACAAAGTAAAAAGTAGAGGATGTAAATTCAATTAGGGAAAAAGCTAGACTTAGGGAAATTCTCAGGAAATTCAGAATTGCAGAACAAAACAATTATCAGGATTGTAATTAAGAACCATTCTAGAACTCAAATCACTAATGTAAAATCAACCAACTTTTGTTGCGAAGATTATCTATGCCTAAATTTTAGAATTCCAAATCTCTTTGTGAATTCTTCAAATTAAACAAGCATTAAAGTTCAAGTTTGATATGTTCACAAAATCCCTAAACCAATTTTCTTTGCGAATAGGGTATTTTGCTCATCTAAGATAGTTCAGGCAATCAATTACACTTTCGTGTCAACTAATCAACCTAAGATTAGATTCTAGGTAGCTAAGCTAGAATAAGCAATAAACACAATCTAGATGAAGAACTCTTTAGATTCAATCCTAACAATCTAACAATCTAACAATTCATGAAATCCTTTGAAAACCTTAAACCTAATAGGGACATTACTCAGACATGATAAATGAAACACAAATCATGAATGAAATAATTTGCATTAAGAAAATCAAAAGAAGAAGAAAAGAGTTTAGAAATCTTCTCCAAAAATCCCTGAAGAGTTGGCTGCTTAAAAATCAAGCCTTCTAAAGCATAGGTCTAAACAATGACCTTAAAATCCTATATATATGCTAAAACACGATTTGGGCTTTATTTGTAAACAGGAAACACTTCTGGGCAGAATTTACAATTCTTCAAAACTTCAAAAAGATTAGAAATTTAATTGCCGTCAGATATTGGTTTCGACCAACACCAAGAGGTAGTGTCGCTCAACGCCCGCACCAATTTTGCTCTCCGAGTTCGTTTCTTCAGCGTAGCTCCTCGGTTTGCTCCAAAACGTCCCATAATCTCCAAATAAGTCCAAAACGTACCTGAACCTGCAAAGACTCTAAAAGACTCGAAAGACACTAAAAAAACTCTAAAAACGACTCTTATATTATGATTAAAAACCGTAAAAACCATGATATATCACGGTTCTATAAGCCC
This sequence comes from Turritis glabra, assembly GCA_900406565.1. Lineage (NCBI taxonomy): Eukaryota > Viridiplantae > Streptophyta > Magnoliopsida > Brassicales > Brassicaceae > Turritis > Turritis glabra. The sequence continues at coordinate 1,474,397 of OVBN01000188.1, forward strand.
ACAAAGCATCATCAAGCTTGGCCGACCAACCTTTTCTTATTGTTCCAACCGTCTTCTCTAGAATGGTTTTGATTTCCCGATTAGAGATTTCAACTTGGCTGCTTGTTTGTGGGTGATAAGGTGTGCCACCTTATGCCTGACTCCATGTTTCTTGAGAAGACTCTCAAAAACCTTATTGATGAAGTGCTTACCTCCATCACTTATGACTACTCTTGGAATCCCAAATCTAGGAAATATGATGCTTTGAGTACTCTTGGAATCCCAAATCCCAAATCATTTTTGAGACTAGCTATTGCCTCTACCCATTTGGAGACATAGTCCACTGCTACAAGTATGTAGCCACTTCCATAAGATGAAGGAAATGGCCCCATGAACTCAATCCCCCAAATATCAAAAATTTTTACCTCAGGAATCGGGTTTTATGACATTTTGTTTCTTCTACTAATGTTCCCCTTTCTTTGGTATGAATCGGAGTTAGAGATGAACTCCTTTGCATCTTTAAACAAAGTAGGCCACCATAAGCTCGCTTGTAGAATTTTAGAGACGGTTTTGAACGTAGCAAAGTGACCCTCATAAGCTGAACCATGGCAATCAAACAAGATTCCTTCAACCTCTTCATGCGAAACACATCGTCTATAGATTCTATCCTTGCAAGTTGTGTAGAGGTTAGGCTCATCCCAATAAAACCGATTTACATCTCTAAAGAACGTCTTCTTGTAATATGCATTCAAATTGGGAGGTTCTTTTCCGAACGCTAAGAAGTTCACGAAATCCGCGTACCAAGGTCCCATTTCTTCCAACCCCTCTACTTCTTCAAGCTTCCTAAACATTTGATGGCTCAAGCCTAGAAGTTGGATCGCCATTAGCTGCTCCTCAGAAAGAGTCTTGTTCATTGGTACATCATTGTCAATCCTCAACCGAAAAAGATGATCCGCTACACCGTTCTCAATCCTTTTCATATCTTTTATCTCGAGATCAAACTCTTGTAGGAGCAAGATTCATCTTAGAAGTCTTGGTTTAGCATCTTTATTTGCCAACAAATGCCTCAATGCCGCATGGTCCGTGTGGCAAAGACGATAGGTAGAAGCTCTTTCTCCGTTGTGGCATACTTCACTTGTGCATCATCAAGAGTTCTACTTGCATAGTAGATGACGTGAAGCTTCTTCTCTTTTTGTTGTCCAAGAACCGCTCCAATTGCAAAGTCACTTGCATCACACATGATCTCAATGGGCAAGTTCCAATTTATTGATCTTCAAAAATGCTTCATGACACTCCCCATCAAACTCAAAAGCAACCTCTTTGCATAAAAGTCTTTTAAGTGGTGTTGCTATTTTTGAAAAGTCTTTGATGAATCTTCTATTGAACCCGGCATAACCCAAAAAGATTTCGAATTCCCTTAACATTACTTGGTGGTGCAAGATTTGTCATCACATCGATCTTGGCTTTGTCAACCTCTATCCCTTTCTCCTATATCTTGTGGCCTAAAACAATGCCTTCTTGTACCATGAAATGGCATTATTGACTTGGGAAGTCAATCTCTCAAACTTGGCATTAAGATCATCGTAAACTCCATCTACTTTATTATATAGTGCTGATATTTGATCAGCATTGTTGATTGCGTCCATGCCTTGACCTTCTATAATTTGCTTTAGAAGTGTCTTTGTTTCGTCATCTTGAGGTGGTTGGTTAGATGAATATTCTTTCCCTTGGTTTTGGTAACAAGCTTAAGGCTTCTCTTGAAAATTTCTATGTGGTCTAGGTTCATAAGCTGCTTGTTGTTGATAACGTTGACCTTGATTTTTTTGTTAAAAGTTGTCTTGTTGTTGAAATCCTTGTCCTTGAGGTTTTTTTGGTAGTTGGCTTGTTGTGGAAAGCCTTGACCTTGAGGTGCTGGTTGATAATTGCCTTGTTGTTGAAAGCCTTGTCCTTGAGGTTTGATTGGAGGGTAGGTTTGATCTTGTGGGTTTTCCACATTGTTGCTTCTATACGAAAGGTTGGGATGATTTCGGCAGCCTTGGCCTTGAACATAGTTTACCTCTTCTTGATCTTCCACACATGCTTCCATACCCGCTTCATAACCTTGAAAAACGTCACCTTCACTAACAAGGTTTACTGACCTTTGGTTGGCTTGCATCATCTTGTCCATTTTGTCACTCAAAAATTTTATCTCTTTTCGGTGAAGATTGTTCAACTCTATGTTTTCTCTTGAAGTTCGATCATAGTCATCCCCATAGTTCTCCTCACTTTGGGCAAGGTTTTCTACCAACAACATCCCTTGTTCTGCATTTTGGACCAAGAAGTTACCATAGCTTATGTTGTCAAGTAGCATTCGGTATTTTGGCAACACACTGTAGTAGAGACTGTTCAAAAGTGATTCGGTTGAGAATCCATGGTGAGGACATTGAGAAGTGTACCCTTTGAAGCGCTCCCATGCTTCACAAAAGCTTTCATTGCTCCTTTGAACAAAGATTGATATCTCGTTTCTTAAAAGAGCGGTTCTTGTTGAGGAAAAGAACTTTGACAAAAAAGCTTTCTTGCATTGATACCAAGAGGTGATGGTGTTGTGTGGCAAGTTTTTCTCCCATATGTGTGCCTTATCACCAAGAGAGAATGGGAAAAGGCGGGAAAAGGCGAAGATTAAAGGCATCTTCTGAACTCCCGTTGATCATTACCGTTCCACAAAAAAATCAAATTGATCCAAGTGATCAAGTGGGTTTTCCATGGCTAGACCATGAAACTTGGATCCTTGCACCATGTTAATGAGACTTGATTTGATCTCAAAGTTTTTGTTCTCAACCGGTGGAGCTCGAATACCGGTTCGGTTCCCATTAACATTATGTGCATCATGTGCTCCAACCATTGGAGCGGGTCATGGTACATGTTGAGGGACTTTATCACCATTCCCTTCATCGACCAAGTCAGGGACCTCCATTCCTAGTCTTGTAAGATGGCGGTTTCTATCTCTTCTAGCTCGTGTGTTTGCTCTCTCTAACCATCCGATGTCGTGAACCGTTTCAACCAAGTTTTCTTGTCTATGGCTTCTCAAGTACATACACCTAGCAAGAGAAACACAAAAACAGTAAAACTAGAAAGTTTAGTAACAACTTAAAATAAATACTTAGTCTCAAGTAAATATGAAATCGTGATGGCTAAGTTCCTTTTGCACTATGGCAACGACGCCAAAATGATGTAGCATTTTTGTGTACTCCAATTAATATCGAACCACTTAGCACAATTGACTGACACACCAAGAATGCACACATTCACTTAATCTAAGCAAGAAAAGTATGGTTTTGGTTTTCTAAATTTGACTAACAATATTTCTCATACCAAATAACACAATTGAAGACAAAATAAGATAAAATACAAAAGACTAACAATTTTGGATAACAAACAAACCGAGAAAATGACTAACGTTTTTAACAAAGACTTAAAGATAAATTCTCGAGTTAAGGTAATCAACTAGGAATAACTCAAAAGATAGTTCATGGAGCTTATACTAACTTCTAACAAGTATGATCCTTAGGCCATAGAACGCTAAGCAAGACTAACACATTTTCATACTATTAGCCCCTTTACTAATCATCAATTATCAACAACATGATCAAGGTTGATTTAGCCTTAAGATCAACCATAAGTAAGGATTCTAAACAATCTAGTCCTAAACTCCATAACCCAACCTCTAATTCACCCTAATCTACCATAACCCAAGAACTCTAAAATACTACTCACTAATCAACAAATTAACACAAGATTAAGAAGATTCCATGGTTTAAAAGAAGTATAAGAGATAGGTAAAGAAGAATCTAGGAATTAAAACTTGAAAAAACAAAGATTCATACAAGAATTCAAAGGAAAACCTTAAGAACAACTTAGGAAAATAAAACTTTAGTCTAGACAAACTTAGTTGCAACAAAATTAGGTCTCAAATGTATTTATAGAAAGGGGAAAAACGAACCGGATTGACCCACAACAACAGGATCAAACCCGGTTTTAGCTCTCAAATTGTTGTCCAATCTACCCACCAGTCGACCAACTGCCTAATTGAAATTCACATATGATCGACCTAGTAATCGATCGGAGGGTCGATTGAAAACTCACTATGTGTTCAGAGGCATTTGGATCGACCGTCCGATCGACCATGACTCGCTACTCCGTTTGATCCAAAATCACCACCATTAGAAAGCTTATTTAATTTCCTATGACTTTGATGAAAGGCTCCATGGCTAAATCACCAGGGAAAGTCTTCATATGTGATATTTCAAGTGTTTCAAAGATATCAAACATAACCATCTCTCTTGTTCTTCCCTTCATTATCCTTGGGTCATGGTTGGTTCTTTGAAGCACCAAGTCTTCTCTACAAGTTCTCTTCTTGATCTTCCATGCTTAATGCCTAATTCTAGCAACCATTTGCTCCATTTGCCTCCAAAAACTCCATGTTCCACTTCAAGAACCTAAAACTCAAAACATATGCAAATGCATCCTAAACAATCTAAATGCCATGAATGTACAATAAACTATCAACAAAATAAACCTTTAAACCCCACAAAAACAAAAGACATCAAGTAGTACATGAATCGTAATCAACAACATCTTCTAAACAATTTTCCAATATTTTGTCATCAATGTCATCATCTGAACCTACGTGAGATCCATAACTAAAACCATAGTAATTGAGTTTATCAATTTTCACTATAGGTGCATAATAAGTTTATAATTGTACTTTCAGATGATCCTTTACAATCTGACTATAATTCATTGTTTTTGGTAGCAAGAAATCAAGAACTACAGGATTACCCATCTATGCTATGTGGTGCACCTTCTGACAGAGCCATTTTTTCAGTATAAGGTACATTTGTTATGTCTCTAAACACTCTATCTTCTTTTAATATACTCTTTGTTCCTCTTTGTGTACTTTGACTGGTATTCAAATTTGATAAATTGGTAAAAGCTGAGAAGAAAGTAAGATATGTTAGATAGGAAACTCACAAATCTAAATTTACTTTTAAATTAAACATCAAAATCTTACCAGAATAATGTTTTACTAAGTATGGATTTGAAGATGGTGTAACAAAGTCTGTAGACTGTGTACGCATGCTTTGATTCGAATTGAACAAATTTGAACCTAATTGAATATTTAGGAATAAAATTAATAAGAAGTAAAGTAAATTTTTATAACAATAATGACTGCATGCATATTATCAAAATATATCCAAAAATAAAATAGGAAAAATCCAACATTATACGAAATGATCAAAACATGTCAATTTATCTGTCATCATACCACTAAACACTTTCATTGTACTCGCAGATGAACATGATGAAAGATGATCCATCATTATTAGTAGTCCCTCTTGCAAAATTACGTAACTTTGTAGAATCCGTTAGCACCATATTAAATATATAACTAACTGGCACAGATTTGTTGACATTGGGAGAATTTAGAGTAGGAACAATATTCTCTAAATTGTTCACATATCTAAACCTCTTGTCACTGGTGTTGTGACAATGCAAATATTTATCAATAGAAGTATTACAATCTTTTCGTTTTGACATCATTCACAGTAGAATTCATCTAAGACAAAATAAACTAATTTCAAAATAAAAACAACTCATACGAAGAGTTATATACATGTTAACCTAGGTAATAATATATAGATATTAGTAGATTGCAATATATTTTCGGTTAGATACTATATCTAAATTAGTTTAGATATCTTTTAATATCGTGGACAGAAAGAGCTAGTATTTAATCTTTAAATATTGCTTTTTAACTTGTATTTAAGAAACCTTTAAATAAATATTGAACGATAGTTTTGTAAATGATCGTCCTGATGAAGTTGACACTGCAATAATGGAATTAACTAGTTAGTATAGCGTGGATTAGGCTAAGTATTAATGTATTATTATAGACAAAAAAATTAAAACAAAATATGCATTTACATTAACTTAAAATAATAAGACCACCTCCATCGGTTGGAGGAGAGGGAGTCTTAAACTTTCTTTAAAATATAAAATAATAATAAAAAATAAAAAATTGAGGAAAGAGAAGAAGTAAAGTGTTTACCCACCAACTTTTGAACCTCCTTATAAAGACACTCTAATGTTATGTGTATTTTTTTGATTGTTTTTTAGTTTTTGATAATTTAATATTTACTTATTTAATTTGATTAAATGATAAAAACACTCTTCTTAGTATATAACTGATGGAGATTCTCTAAGGGTACTCTCTAAAAAACGTTCAAGTACATAAACAAAGTTTTGAAATCCAAAAAAAAGAAGAAAAATACAAGACAAAGGCACTTAAAAACTATTGCAGACTCTCCCATCCTCTCTAACACGACAAAGGCACTCAAATCATACATAAACAAATCTTACAGAAATATCCAAGAAGTGAGCCTAGCAGAACTTAAGGCAACACTCTTTTCGCTGAGGCGATGAAAGCATCCACAATGCGGAGCCATGCTCGACGCCAAGGACAATCAAAGCACATAAGTACAAGAATGCCTATCAGCGCGACCACATAAGTTGAAGCAGTACTAAAATAGAAGACCAGCATGTCAATAGCAGCTTCATCGTCTTCTTCTTCTCCTCCTTTACTTGTTTCCTCTGAGCCCTTGTTAGTCTCACAACTTCTACTGGTCGGTAGTCCACAAAGAAGAAGATTGCCTAAGTAGCTGTCCTCGTCAAAGGTGTTAAATTGCCTTCCTTGTGGAATGATTCCTGATAAGTTGTTGTAAGACACGTTGAACTTAGAAAGAGAAGTACGGCTGGTTAGCTGCTGAGGAATGTTTCCATGTAACATGTTATGAGAAAGATCAAGGCTCTCAATATCCTTCAGATTGGAGAAGCTGGATGGTATAGAACTCAACAAGAAATTGTGAGATAGATTCATGACTCGTAGTTTCAAGAGATTTCCAAGCTCTTCTAGGATAACACCACTCAATTCATTGTTTGACAGATCCATCCCATACATAAGACGAAGAATTCCTTCGCTGAACTCAGATCTTCCGCTATAAGAATCATACCTTTGCTTAGCTGCAAATTTGATTTCAACTTCTTGATAGGTAAAGCGGTCTACTTCGATCTTATCTACCAAAAAAGTGGATTTGTATAATTCCAACTCAAGGCTCTTTAGCAAGGAAGAGGGCGAAATGTTGAGAGCCATTGTGTCCTCTTGTAAGCGTCCAAATGACAAATTATAGAGGCATGAAGGTATGAAGCCATTGAGCTTGTTGTCTGAAAGATCTAAAAGTCTTATGTTTCGAAATCACAAAGCTGTCTTGGAATAGATCCTGTTAAATTGTTCCTCTGAGCAAAAGAATATTTATGCTCTGCGTATTGACAAACTGCGGGATACTCCCAGAGAATTTATTGTTCCGCAGATCAAGTATCTGAACACTTTCCAACAACGTGTCCGGAATTGGCCCTGTGAAGTTGTTGTTGTGTAGGAACATATATATCCCATACACACCATCAACACGTGACGGTAAGGCTCCAGAGAAATTGTTACCAGAAAGGTCCAGAAACGAAAGAAAAGGCATTCCCAACAAAGACGGTGGTATCGTACCTTCTAAGAAATTGCTGGATATTAATAAATAATCCAAATAAGGAAATTTGAATAACCATCTTGGAATAGTACCAGTGAGACCATTGTTGGACATGTCTAGAATCCGCAACATAGTGGAGTTACGCAAACCACCTCCGATCTTCCCCGTAAATAAGTTGTTATCCATTCTCAACACTTCGAGTGAAGGGAAGTTTGTTTCTCTTGGAAGAAAATGGCCGCTAAATTTGTTGTGAGAGAGATTCAGGATCATTAGTGAAACACAACCCGTGACAAAGCTTCTAGGTAGCTCCCCAGAGAAGTTATTATAAGACAGGTCCAAGAATGAAATATTCTTCATTTCACCTATAGACGATGGAAAATTCCCTTGGAACCCGCTAGTCGAGCCATTTAAACGTACCAGATTCGGTAATGCATGGTCCATATTATCAGGGAACATCCCACCAATATTATTTGCTGAAAAATCCAAGACCTGCAAATTATGCACTATTGTAGGCATTTGAAAAATAGTGAATGAATTATCCTGCAGCTGTAAGACTTCAAGTTCTGGATTGTTCTCCAACAGCCAGCTAGGAATGTTTCCAGATAATTTGTTGCTGGATAGATCAACTAGACGCAATTTCGGCAGGTCCACCGCCGGCAATCATGGGTTCATCGCCACCGGAAACGGTGATCGGTGCTTCCCTCTCGGCTCCTCCTCCCAGCAGGAATCCCTGGTTCTCTGGATCAACTTCCTCCCCTACGATTGAGGTTGTCGAAGGAGTGGCGAAAGTGGCTCTTCCAGAAGAGTTCTTTGCTAGAACTCAACCCTTGTGGTCCTGTTATGTTGGAGGTCATTTCATCTTGTGCACGAATGTGTTCTTGCCATCAACTCTTCTCCAATTTGTACAGTAACTTGTAGTGTGGCTTTCTTTAGGTCATTATGTACTTCGCCAAATATTGTAGCAGCTGAATTTTTTGGACAATGACTACAATAGTATATAGGTATGCCAAGTACCAGAGCAGGAGATATGCTTCTATGGGAAAACATCCATAATGAGAAGGATTCATATTTATGGTGGTGAAGAAAGGAAATACCGGGTGATAAAGTAATCCAAGGAGTGGACCTTGATCAAGTCTATATCTGTGAACATAGAGCTTCAGGAACCCATGTAGTGTCTCAAGTCCTCTGTAGATTAGAACATTGTCAAACAAAGTTGTTTGTATCTCTTGTGGCATATTTGCAATCATTCTCCTTTGAGTGTCTTATGTTGGATTGCCTGGACTGAGAGTGTAGATCATTGGAACGATGGTTGAGATTTGTCGATTGGTCCTGGAAAGGAAGTCCGGGAGGAAGTTGTCTTTTTCTTTGATAACATCAAACTTCCATTATGAAAACCAGCTTGCCCACCTGAGTAACTAAGCTTGTGGTAAAACTTTCTGCTTGAACTGGATCATTAGTGGTAGTCTTTCTCGCTTTCTTTAAAGTCTCCACTCTTGTATCCACATATATGTCTTTTCCTTTTTTCATCTTCTTCCACGAGTTGTTTGGCAGAGAGAACTGACATGTGTCTTGCTAGATCATGGATAAAATATGCAATGTAATTGATTATGTCAATTTTGTTTCTCCAATCACAATTTTTTTCCGAGAGCATGATACCATAATTTTGCACAATGTCGTAGAACTTTGCTAACAGCGAGGTGTGAGAATCGATATCTGTGGAGAATAGCAGAATATCATCAATGTATACCAGAGCGTTTGGGAGGATTGGCTTGAATATTCTGATCATGGATCTCTGGAACAGTGAAGGTACTACCTTTAATCCAAAAGGCATGACTTTATATCTATCTGGTACACAGAAACCTGTCTTCAGCCTTTCTTCTGGTTTAATTTCAAGTTACCAAAATCCTGCTTTTAGGTCAAACATGGAGAAGGTTTGTGCTTGTGGAAGTCTTTGGAATAAAACTTCTCTCATTGGTAGAGGAAACTTGTCATCAGCAAGGAAGTGGTTGAGTGGTTGGTAATTGATAACTAGTCTTAACTTTTCTTCTACGTGTTCAGCTCTTTTGTTAATATAGAATGCTTCACATGCCCAAGGTGAAGTAGTCTTTTCAATGAGATCTTCTCTCTAGAGTTGGTCAATTTCTTTAAGCGCAAGATTGTAATGGTCTGGTTTCATTCGTGGATGGCTTGCTTTGGTTGGGTTGACATCTTCATTCTTCTTGAAATGTAAGGATATGAAAAAGTCAGGGTTCTTCCATAATGGTCAGGAACACTTTTTGAAGAACTCCGAATGAGAAATTGCACAGGAAGTCTTTGCAATCTCTTCTTTGATGGGGTTTAAAATTTCCATATGATAGAGATGAGACACCGTTGTCCAAGGTAATAGGTGTTTTTGTGTTTAAGACCTTTTAGATGCCATGAGACTCTTTGAAGGCTATGATAAGCATCAAATCCAAGTATAAAGTCTTTTCTAGGGAGTTCAGAACCATATACTTTAGATTTTATCATATAGTCAAGAAAAAGTTGGATACAGATAGGCTTACTGATAAGAGAGATGTGGAAGATCTGACCATTGGCTGCTTTCTAAGCTACGAAGCATGAGTTCCAGTGTGAAGCTCGAAGGATATCTGGTTTGATGATGGAAGATGCAGTTCCTGTATCAAAATATGTGATCATTGGTATGGATTTATCATAATTGGTAGGGAAGATGTAGATATTGAAATTTGCTGATGGCTGGGATAAGTACGCCAATTCTCCTTGTTTTGGATGTTCTACCCTGCAAGTATCAAATGTGTAGATGTCAAATAGCATGTATTGATCATCTGCATTTTCTTCTTTTTATGTATCTTCTTCTGAAGATTCGTCGTCTTGTTACATCCCCATTGCAAGGACTGTTTCTTATGTTGGTTCATTTTTTTTTTTGGTAGTATTTTCTTATGTTGGTTCATCATCAAAGGAGAATATAGATTCAATATATGAATCGTCTATATTTTTCGATTTGAGCCAAATATCCAAAAAATTGTCTATCTTTTTCTTGTTAGGACACGGTTTTGTATAATATCTTTTCTTCTTGTAGATATAACACATATCTGATTTTTTAAAATCTCTTTGCATTTTCTTTCTGAAAATTTTTCATTTCTTCTTGGTAGGCAACTGTGGATATCTCTTCTGCCATTTTCTTCTGAATTTCTTTTCCTTTTTATTGCTCGTGGAGCGGCAACACTTTTTTTTCTGCATTTGATAGAGAGCTCTGGACGGTCACATGCTTTTCCAAGAAGTTTTTCTTCTTCGTGAAGTTGTTTGAAGAACTTCTAGTGGTTGCATAGTTTTTCAAGGGTTGCGAGAGATAGCTGATATACTTCTCTAAGTGAAGCTTGGTTGAGGGGCATATTCATGAGAGATAATATCTTTGATGTCTCATTTCCAAGTGGTTCTGGAAGTGAATTCAGGTATACTTGCTTGAGATTTACATCATCTATCCCGTTCAGGGCATAGAATCTTTTTTACATTTTCTTATAATGCTTTTCTAAATATTTTCTCTTGAATGAGCAGCACCTCATGCTAAGATATTCTTCTCTTGCTTGGACAATATAGTGTTCCCACGTACCAATAAATTTGTTGTGGATATGTCCAATTAAAGCGTCGACTATTGAAGATTGTCTTATTTGTAGCTGTCGATATTGACCTAGACTTATCAACCATTGTCTAAGGCGTCCTTGGAATTTAGAGACCAACTTATCTATGACTTTGGGTAGAGCAGCTCCTGGGTTGAGAAGTTGTTCAGTCAACCAGGCATACATCTCATAGACTTTATCTCTCCATTTTGAAGGAGAAATATCATCAAACGAGAAACCATTATGTGGTTCTGTGCTAAATTTTGGATTCCATTCTGACAGAGATCTTCTGGATTTATTGTCCTTCTTCATATACATTTCCTCCGTCACTTTCAATATCTTCATCTTCTACAGCAAGTTCTGCCATCATGAAGTTTGGGATCAAGACTTCATCATCTTGTGTTTTTGTCTTCTCTTTTAATACACTCTTTTTCTTAAATTTCTTATCTTGTTTTGCTACTTTCTCAAGAAAAGTAGTGATCGGATTTACATGTTCCACCATTAATTGCAATTAACTCTTCTCGGGTTGGTTTTGGGATTTTGATGTTTCGTGTTTAGGTACATGTTCTTTTTCTTCCTCAAAAGGTTTCTTCCTTTTAATGGTATGATGTTCGGAAACAACATGTGTTGGTAAAAAGAAGATGAACCAAATATACTTGGGTCTTGTGAGAGGGAAAGATGTTGTGATTGGACTGTGTAGGGTGGTGTGTAGATGGGATAAGGTGTAAAAATGTCTTATGCCATTGGGGTTTGTGTTTTAGGATGATTTTGTAGGGAGTTTAGTTGGACTTTGAAAGATTTTAGTTCTGACTCTTTCTGGGACATAAGGGGAGAGTTTATGGAAACAGTGGTGGCTATGGAGTTTTCGGTGGAGATAAGATATCTTGTTTATGATATCTTTTGTCGAGAGATCGAAGATGGTTACCTTTTTATCAATTTGACTCAAAAGATAGTTTTGGGTCGCTGCGTTTTCTGACTGCCATTCTAGAGTTGATTCTGCAGCACTAACTTGCTTCACCAATCTGTCTAGATTTTTTATGTTTGGATTTCAGAATTTTCATGAGTGTTTTATGTTGTTTTCTTCAAACTATTATGACCAAAATGGTTGCTCTTGTTGTGATGAATGACCAAACATGTAGCTCAACTGTACTTCTTCTTGATCTGGGATTTTTGGAGTTGAGTTACTTGAATACATGACATAGTATTCAAAATTCTTTCCACTTGGCTCTACAAGAAGGTCAACTTGTGGATCTCCAAATTTATAACGTTCTTTGAGGATTTGTTGTGAGGATTTTTTTTTTCTTCGCCTTGGAATTTTCTCTTCCTCTGAACTTTCTTCCAAACACTTCTGCCAATCACAAACATCAAAACATTTGTGACCAGATTCATTCATGAACGAGTAGATGGGATCTCTGAGTGAATAAAAAGATGAAATTGGAATGCTAGGCAAACGTATATCTACCTCCATGATTCGGTTTTCTTCGGATGGAGTGATTGTATTGATTTCAATGCAAAAAGCTGTAGGTCTTGACTTTGGTTCTTGCATCTTAAATGCTATTTTGATAGATCCATTTTTTCTCTTGTAAATAACTGTTATATTGGTGTATTTCTTTCATGGAGTTTTTCGTAATTGTTACCCATGATTCCGGAAGTAATTTGACTAGCTCATTTCTAAGGATTTGTCTGGGAATATGGATGTATGACGGATTGTGTTGTGACTCTAATTGTATGAGTAGGGCATCTTCAGTATCTCGTGGCAGACTTAGATCCATAGTATCATTCTAAACCATATATGCCATTTGATGATGGAGTGTTGCTGCATATGTGTTTCCACTTTGTGGAGTGCTTGTGATTTTTAGTTGGATCTGCATGTTCTGGTAAATTTGTGAATCTTCTAGCGCCAAGTTGAAATTTGGGAACAAGGGACAAAGATGGTGCCATCATTTAGTGTCGTTCGGATGGTTGCGATGCAAACGTGCTAGTATTATTTGTATATGGTGTCAAGGAGAGCGACTCTTGCTACTACAAGTAAACATTTTCTTCCATGAAGAGTTAACGCCAAGCGTATTACTCCATAGTGAATATGGGTGTAGCCAAGGGTTCTCCAGTGGTGAATCATCCTTTCGTTGAGGCGGAGAAAAATCATCTTTTCAGTTTCTATTGCTGAAACTAGATTTTGTTCTAAATGAGAGGGTAGAACAAGTTCCTTTGCAATATGTTTATTAGAGACAAACACTTGTTTAATGACTTTTGGAAAAGTAGAGTTTGGTTTGGTGAAGGCTTTGTAGGGATTAAGTAAAAGAAGTTGAGTAGTAGGGACTTTACTCTCATCACTCACATATTTTATTTCATATAAGTAATCTACTTTTTTGGAAATTGGTTTTCTAAAAGAAAGTGTAGTAGACAGAATGGACGTACTTTCAATAGTGTATGTAGAGATCGGAAACCAAGATAAAATGTTTTAACTTTCTTCTAAACCACGAAGTAATAACAATCAATAAGTTGTTTTCTTTTATCTTTAAGCGCTAAGAATATAAAGAAATCAATCAAGAGGTACTAGCTACGTAAACCGAGACAACACAACTCTTCTATCAAAAAAACCTCAAGGTAATTCGAGCTTTACGACGTCTCATATATTTTTATCTATACTCTTTTATCTTAGCTTAGTAAGATTTTTGATGTGGAGGATCCATTAAAAAATAGCAACCACATAGCATACTCTCTAAACTAGCACATGGAAGAAAATAATGTTATGGCATATTACCTCTTATGAAGAGAAGAGTCAGAGCTTAGACTGCTATAGCTCTAATACCAAACTTATAGACACATTAGGTACAACCACGAAAGAGGTTTAACATCAAATATAGGAAACTCGTATTTGGGAAATGAAACACGTATTTGGAAAAATGATTATGGAAATGATTTATTAAGTGATTATAGAAATGATTTATTAAGTGATTATGGAAATGATTTATTATAAAAAAAGAAAAAAAATTTATTTAGAAACTCTCAAAAGGATTAAAAAGAACTTTTAAAGTTTTATTTCTTACTCAAGATATGATAATAACTCTTCACCAAACATGGTATTTATAGTACAAGCCAAAAAAAATATTTTATAACATATTCCCTAAGATATTCTTATCTTATATTATAACCACAACTTTATACAACAACTCACAACCATATATTTTACACACATGTTTTATTTGTTTCATACTTTATTATTACTTTATGGTAGAGACTCTTATTCATAACCATGTAAAGTAAAATCCAAAGCACATATACTTACATAAACACAATGGTAACAACGGAGTTGAAATCACTTCAAGAAAACATACTTTTTGCTGAGGCGATGGATTCATCGACAATGCAGAGCCATGCTCGACGCCAAGGACAATCAAAGCACATAAGTACAAGAATGACTATCAACGCGGTCACATAAGTTGAAGCAGTACTAAGATAGAATACCACCATGTCAATAGCAGCTTCATCGTCTTCTCCTCCTCCTCCATTACCTGCTTCCTCTGAGCTCTTCTTAGCCTCACAACTTCTATTGGTCGGTGGTCCACAAAGAAGAGGATTGCCTAAGTAGCTGTACTCGTCGAAGGTGTCAAAATGCCTTCCTTGGGGAATGATTCTTGATAAATTGTTGTAAGACACAACCAAGACAGAAAGAAAATCAAGGCTGGTAAGTTGTTGAGGAATGCTTCCCTGTAACATGTTATGAGAAAGATCAAGGCTCTCAATATCCTTCAGACTAGAGAAGCTGGGTGGTATAGAACTCGACAAGAAATTGCGAGACAGATTCAAGACTTGTAGTTTTGAGAGATCTCCAAGTTCTGCTGGGATAACACCACTTAATTCATTGTTTGACAGATCCATCCCATTAAAATAATTAAGAATTTCTTTGTCGGACCTAGATCCGCCAAAATATGAATCATACCTTTGCTTCGTTGCAAATTTTATCTCAAATTCCTGAAAAGTAAAGTAGAGGACCACGAGCTCCTCTACCATGAATGTGGATTTGTAAAATTTCAATTGAATGTAATCTGTGGTGGCAGTACCCGGATAGTAGCTAAATTCCCCACCTCGTCCAAATGACAAATTACAGAGGCATGAAGGTATGAAGCCGTTGAGCTTATTATCTGAAAGATCTAAAAGTCTAATGTTGCTCAACTTACAAAACTGCCTTGGAATAGATCCTGTTAAATTGTTCCCCCTCAACAAAAGAATTCTTATGCTCTGGGTATCGACAAACTGTGGGATACTCCCAGAGAGTTTATTGTTCCGCAGATCAAGCACCTGAACATTTGCCGACAATGTGTCCGGAATTGGCCCTGTGAAGTTGTTGTTGTTTAGGAACAAAACTGAACTAGGAGAATGTGACGGTAAGGCTCCCGACAATAGGTTTCCAGAAATGTCCAGAAATGAAAGTTGAAACGAAAGTTTCATCAAAGAAGGTGGTATTGTGCCTTCCAAGAAATTGTTTGATACCGATAAAATATGCAAATGAGATATTGCCGATATCCAACTTAGACATGTCAATAGCTATCAATGAATTGTTGGAGCTAAGCAAACCAACTCCAATCTTCCCCGTAAAATTGTTGTTATCCATTCTCAACACCTCCATTAAAGTGAAGCTCGTTCTTCTTGGAAGAAAATAGCCACTAAATTTATTATGAGAGAGAATCAGAATTCTAAGTGAAAAACAACCTGTGACAAAACTTCTAGGTAGCTCCCCAGAAAAGTTATTATAAGAAAGATCCAGGAATCCAATCTTCTTCATCTCACCCATAGATGACGGGAAATGCCCTCGGAGCCCATTCTTTGAGCCATTCATATGTACCAGACTTTGAAGCGCACGACTGATATTCTCAGGGAACAATCCAATATCATTTGCTGAAAAATCCAAGACCTCCAAATTATGCACTATTGTAGGCATCTGAAAGATAGTGAATGCATTACTCTGCAACTGTAAAACTTGGAGTTCTGTATTATTTGCCAACAACCAGCTAGGAAGGGATTTTCTCCAGGCTTCAAGATCGGAGTACAACAACATTTAGTTGAAATTTTGGCTTCCAACTACTCTCTGCCTTTACTTGTACCATATCAGATGTTGATGAAAGTTTTAACACCTCTAGATTTGTGGAATTGGCGAGTGGATTGAGTGAGAATAAGCCTATAAAGTTGTTATCTAACAACGACAGATATTCGAGGGACTCAAGGCTACTGAAACTGGATGGTAGATTCCCAATAAACTGGTTGGATGAAAGGTCAAGAATCTGTAGCTTGTTTAAGCGACCTAAGCAAAGAGGAAGCTGGCCTACAAAATGATTATCACTGAGATAGAGCTCCCGCAGATTCTTAATTGTTCAAACTACAACATATAGATAATAAGAATAATAAGAATAGTTGTATTCCTCTCGAGAAGTCAATAGACACTTATCATACATAATCTTGAAGGTGAAGTACATAAAGGTTACCTTCTATAGGTATAGGTCCGTCCAAATCATTATCAGCAAGACCCAAGACTTCCAAGTTAGTCAAATTGTTTAGTTCTGAAAAAATGTAAAGGCCTTGCAATTCCATTGAGCTAGAAAATTTGTTCGAACTTAGATCCAGAGCTTTCAGCTTTTTCATATGGATAAGATGATCTTTGAGATTGCATTAATCAATTCAAGAATTATGTAGAGTTAAATCTGTTAAAAGTTATACTCAGAAGACAAATGACAATGAAAATTAACGTAGATATTACCTGGAATGGAACCATAAAATTGGTTTCGACTCAGATCCAACAGTTCCAAGTTTGTCAAGTCCTTTAGTTCTGAAAGGGAATCCAATAGAATATAAGGATAGTTACTTAGTTAGAACAAAAGTACAAATCAAACGACCTAACATAACACACACCTTTAAAAGGAAATGGGCCATCCATTAAGTTTTCCCGAAGATAAAGACTTGTAAGTGATGTAGCGGCATTAAGAAAAGGAAAGATGCTGTTGTTGAATCTATTTGATGAGAGATCCAGAATTTCCAGGTTTCTTAGTGTCCGTAAGCTTTTATATCCTGCAAACAAAAAAATGTGGTTAACAAAGTATACAAAAAAATGATAGATAGCCCACTCTAGTTACTTCAGTTATCATTTTTAGCAAAACGGAATTAAGAGAGTTGAACTGTATGGACTTTGGAAGACAATGGGATTGACCGTTGGATGTAATTTTGTGCTACAGACATCAGCCAGATATTTAATGATGCACAAAAAGGTACTATAACCTTTTGATGCAGGGGAAATTCTAAGCAAATAGAGACCACAACGGTAAATTAGACACTGCGAAGAGCCTAGTATACCTTTAACATCATCAGAGAAGCCATTGAATTGGTTAAAGTAATTGTAGTCCCAGTATTGGTTCCCTGATGATAAGTCCAGACTCCGAACCTCTTCAAAGGGATGCAGCAAAGAAAGATTTAGAAGAGAATTCTCTTTAAAGACCATAAAACCCACGGAAAGCCCGATAACCCGCCTGCTTGTACGATTGCATTTAATGCCCTCCCACTTGCAGCAATCGGTCTTTGTGTCATTAGGCCAAGTAGGGAAAACATGGTCGGAGTACCCTTCTGCACTCCTTGAGATCAGGTATTCCTTGAGCTCCAATAAAGCACTCCTTTCTTTCTGAATACAGCTTTTGCATCCATGTAGCTGCCCCAACAGTAATATCACCCATATCAAGTATTGGCCCAAGAAAAGCTTCCCTTCCATTGCAAATAAGATGAAAAAGTAAATGATATGAACTCCAAAGCAATTTAGGATTGTGATATATATGATCGTATATTTAGAAAAGTCGAAGCCTCTGTTGATAAAAACACTTGAAAGTCATGAGACAATGCGTTAAGTGAGTGATCACTATCATTTACTTTGAATTGTATGATAGGCCAAGTCAAGGTCTATCTTACAATCGAATGATATATGTGTGGCTTAAGTAAACTCAAGTCAAGCAAAGTAAACTCAAGTCAAGCAAAGAAGACAAACTTATTCGTGGGTTTATGGTCACATCTCACGCTTCTAAGAGAAGTTCAAGAAGAAACAGAGATCAATAAAGCAGAGCATAGTTTTGATGGTCAAGGTAACACTGCACGCACAGTGGTTTTGCCTCTCTAAGAAGTTCGTGAAACAATATGTAAAGATGTTTGTTATTTGGCTCTTGGAAATGGAAATGTTACCTTGACCATAAGAAGTGAACAGTTTCCCATCAATCCGTGGGAATGAGTGCTGAATATAATGGAATCATCAACTCAAACAAAGAGAAGTTAATCTGAACAGAGCAGAGTTGACACTTTTTCCAATACCACGAAAGAATTTACCCGTTCTTGATTGAGTCTTGAGTTAGTTTATAAAATTCGTTTCGTTAGATCCGAATAGGCAACTCTGTCATCGAACACATAGACACGCCGGCCTCAGCTTCGAAACCCTAGAAGCTGATTCTCCCTGGGTATCCTTTCATCTTGGCTCCCAGCTTGGTTAATGTTGTGCCTTTTTTCTTCGTAATTTGATGATATCTTAGGGTTTTAACTTTTAAATTTTGTCCATTTTTTCTGAGTGAATTTTTGAATCAATATGAGATACGCAAGAGGTAGCACAGTTGCTAAAATTTTACAGTGTAGCTAAAAATTATATCTATCAAAATATCACAACTAAACCAATAATAACATCTGATTTAGGAGAAAGCTCCCAAAATCCTAATTTGCTTGGCCACCAGTGTCAAACGGCGTGTTTCCCTTGCGAGTTCTTTAAACGGTTTCTTTTTTGTTGATCGAGGAGAAATTTTTCGTTTTTTCAGGTCTGGACTTCTATTTAGGAGCGTTTTTGATCGGCTTTAGCTTTAGCAGTTGCATAGCTTGGTTCTTGGTGGTTTGTAGTTTACAGCTTTTCTCCCTTCATCGGCGAAGGTTACTTTGGATTTTCACCGGCTTGATCTTTTGCCCTTTTCACGGTTCTATCGATTTGGAATGATTTTTGCTCCTTATCTTTACAAAATAGATCTAATCGCGATATGATATGTTCCAAAGGCTTCTATCTAGGCGTTTATATCCGCGTTTCTACCGACATCGCAGAAAAAAGTTTGAAGACCTTATTGAGTTCTGTCTTGCCATATTATGAAATTAAGGAATACAAGATGTGCGTGGTAAACTTTATTAACGGAACAAGTTTCTGGGACGTTCGAGCAACAACAAAGGGTTCTTGGATTTGGCATAAGCTCCTACAACTTAGGGGACAGGCGCTTCCATTTGTCCGCTCACATATTGGCAATGGAGTTTCAACTTTCTTTTGGTTGGATCCATGGCATCACTTGGGTCGTCTTATTGAAGTGTTTGGCGAAAGGGGAACAAGAGAGCTAGGTCTTCGTCGCGATATCAAGATAATCGGTGCTGTTGGAACTGAGGGATGGAACATGAGGTCGAGTCGCAACCCACAAATCAGAAAGGCCGTTGCCTTAATTGCTGCTCGCCCTCCACCAACTGCTAATGGCGACCAGGATGTTGTGATGTGGCGATCCAGGACAGGATTCACAGAGCGTTTCTCCATAGCACAAACATTCCATCAACTGCGAAGTCATGGGCAAGTGGTAAATTGGTGGCCTGTGGTTTGGTTTCGCCAATCGATCCCCAGGTTTTCTTTTATCACTTGGTTAGCGATCCGCAACAGACTATCGGTAGGCTCTCGTTCGAGAGCTTGGGGCTGTAGTCAGCCATGTTTGTTATGTGGTGAGCCTAATGAGACTCGCGACCATCTCTTCTTCGCATGCCCCTATGCATTCACCGTTTGGATAGGAGCATCGGGCCGGCTTTTAACAGTGGCTCATAACCCGGATTGGGACGAAACACTCTCGCATCTCGTAACTTCACGGTACGACCATCTCTCCTACATATTGTTGAGGCTTGTCTTCCAAATCACTATATATCAGATTTGGAGGGAACGAAATGGTCGAAGGCATAACAAATGCAGCCACTCGTCCTCTTACATCATTCGTCAAATTGACAGGACCATCCGAAATAGAATTATTTCACTCTGCTACAATGAAGACCCGCGTCTTCGACCACTTCTCCAGTGTTGGCTTCGCTCTCGTGCAGCCTCTTAATTAATTCTCCTTTTCGTCTTCTAATTTTGTGTATCGTTTTATCTTCCCCCTTTGTATAAACTTTTCTACTTTTCAATCAATTTAACCTTTTATCAAAAAAAAACTTTACATCACTAGAGGAGGAATCTATTATCAGAGTTTTGACCAGTTTAATGCTTCGTCCTTGGTAAGTCTTTTCAAAAGGATCCCCATAAGAAAGGCAAAATATGTAGGTTTGGTGTGTCATCGGTTGTAGTTACAAGCTATCGATGGTGGTTTATGTTTAAATCTGTTTTTGTTATGTTTCATTTAAGGTTTTTAATCTCAAGTGGCGTTTAATTTTTTAGATTGTAATTTCAGTTTCACGTGTTTTCTTTTCATATGGTTGTCTCATTTTTTACGTCCGGCTTTGTATCCGTGAATATTAATTTTTTTTTTTTGCCCGCTTTGTATCTTTTAAGATCTAATTAGATTAATAACCCCTTTCACGCACCCAGATGTCATATTTTTAAAATTATAATTTTGTTTTTTATTAGTTAAATTATAAATTATGTTTGAGTGTTAGAGAATCGTGTAATTGTTAATTGAGTGATTGTTTTAATTAATGCAGTTGTTATAGGTAGATTTAGTCTACCTAAATCGAAAATATTTTTCTATCACTATAAAATTTTAAATAAAAATCAAGACGCGTGCTAGCGTCTAGAATAAAATAGTTTAAAAATATCATAATCCTTGATAACCCGTGATGACGCCAATAGATAATATTTTATTTTTCATTTATTTATTATTATATTAATTAATTATATTATAACATTTTATTAGTGTATAGTGTACGGTAATCCAATATATAATAATATATTTTAGTTACAAAATATAGGTTTATACTCGAGTTACATTTTTTGAACATTATTTTGATATTTAATATAAATAAATAATTTTTGTAACAGCTATGTGATGTTAATATACGATGTATATTTGGATAATAAGAGTATGAGTTAGTCCAAAATCAGTATCATAATAATCGGACATATTAAATGGTTTCATAATCAAATTTACTTTTTTTATATGAATGAAATTACATGTATAAGATTCAAAATAGCATATTCGTCCGTTCGATCAACTTTGTATCGGTTAAGAGAAAACATCAACACTAATCCGCTCTACCATATGATTGTGGATGAACATGTGTGCTCATAAAGTAAAATATATATTTTCAATTATAACGATAAATGTAAATATATATATATAGAGGATAAATCAACTAAAATATATTTAGTTAAGTTTTATATTTTTGGATTAATTATCAAAGATTAGGTATAATTTTAGTCTATATTGCATAATACCTTAAACTTTTATCGAGTTAATATATTTATAATATTTTAAAATTTTATGAGGCTAAAATATTTAAGATATTGAACTTTTAAAATCTTCTAAATTTATAATACTCCTTTGTTAATATTATTAGATAGATTAAATACCTTTAGTAAATTTGATTATAAATGAAAGATTTTGTTTTTGGTCATGTATTAGTATTCTTTTAACATTATTACGACGTTTAGTGCTTAGGACAATTTTCTAGCTCGTGTGTTCTCCGAAGATTCTCACTTCTCAAATTTGAGCCGAAGGTTTTCCGGCGAATATTGTGCCACCGTCACGCTCAATTTTACTCAGACCATACACAACCCTTTTTCCCGATCTCGGAGGTGAAGGCGTGGCTCATCTTTCAATGCCAAACCGCCAGTAAAGAAGTTCCCAATTTTGAGTAAACTCATCGAAGTATCACCTATTTCTATAATCTCGCCACCGCTTGTCATACTATATCCCAAGTTGCCATCATTGTTGGCATCATTTTTGTGCTTGCTTGTAATCCCTAGCTTTTAATTTCAGGTAACGAATCCAATAAATTTCGGGAACGAATCTATTCTCCTTTAATTTTTCTTTCCACTCGTGTTGTTTGGGTTTTTGTCTTGTTCTTGGTTTTAAGATCTCGGGTGGTTCCATTTTTTTTCTAATCAATGGGTTTATTGGATTCACCCCCAAATTGACACTACTTGATTTCATATTTTTATTCATGGTGTTCTTCATTTGTATCACACTAATTTTAGTTTAACTGCTTGAAGGTTATTAAGGTTTTACTTTTGTCATCACTCAAATTCATCTTGCTTAATGTTTATAATTTGATTCGATGTTTAGTATATGGGTTTAGGATATGATTTCTGTAAAAGAATTATGAATTTGTTTCGGAAACAAACGCTACAAATTTGTCATCTGATCTTGAAGAATGACTTTGTGCAACTAGTTTGACCGCAACGTTTTTTTTTTCATGAGTTTAGTCATTTGGTTTAGTGCTCATCTGGTTTTTCCATTTTAGAAGAAAGTATCAAAGTAAAATGTGGACATGTAAACAGATGAATCACTACTAGAAAACCTGCAAATTGTGACCATAATTTGCGACCACATTTTTGGACGACTTTGAGGAAAAAGCACCAAGACCCATCTTTTGAAAGAACCCATCAAATGTGTCAAGCAACCCCATCTTGTCTAAAAGCTTTCTATCCGCAAAGCGGGTTGGTTCAACCTTGAATGGTTCTAGTGTCAACTTAGCTTTCTTTTGATTTGTAGTCCAATGAGCTATGGGTGCTGCTGTAGTCTCTCTCGTGGTTGCTTTCCTTAGACGCTTAGTGGATGCTCTCTTGTTTCCCGCCATTGTACCTACAAGACACTTAAAACCAAGTAAGTGACAAGAGAAGATTTATCAAAAATATTAAGACACAAGTCTCAATTGTCACTAAATTCGCAAGTGAGGTACAACGTAGCCAATGATAGTAACTATAATTCCAAACAACACCATTGTAAGCAAGGAACCACAAGTTCATATACAAATTCACAACATACTCTCATTTCCAATTTACCCAAAATTTTCAACATTGAAAAAATTTCTAAACATGTTATGAATAAATGGGAATCAAACCATGAAGTAATCTAATGTCTAAGGCATCACAAGAGCTAGACAAAGAGATCAAAAGCCCCAAATTCTAACATGTTTTCCAATTTTCGTCACTTTTGATACACATGAACCCTAAACTTTCAAAACTCAAAATTTCTCCACAACTCATGCAAATTAAGCACTAACAATAAATATCCAAGGTTTACAAAGTCTAAAACTAGCACAAAACATATCAATCGATCCCTAAATCGACTTAGTTTTGAATTTCAACTTTTGTTGCAAACTTTGAAAAATCATGAAGAGTTGAGAGATGAGTATTTTACCTTGAGTTTCAGTGAATGAGGGTCCTAGAATCGAACTCTTGAGCAACAATCGAGTGAGTTTGACTTTGATTTGTTGATTTTGAATGAGTATAGAGAGACTTATGGTGGTTTCAAGTTGAGAGAAATTTAGAAAGAAGAAGAAAAAAAATCGTGAATGAAGGGAGGAGGAGAAGGAATTGGTTTTATGGAGAAGAAAATAGAGAATTCACTTACCTTTGCCAAGAAACCAATCGGCCTATTGGAGGGTCGATTGGGAAGCTTGGTCCATCCGGCGGCGTTTGAATCGGTTGGGTCTTGGCTCGATTGGATGGTCATTTCGTTCGGTCGGACATGACTTCTTTTCTTTGCGCTCACCCGAAACTCTCCGTTAATATCCTGAAACCTTAACAATTTCCACAAACACACAAATTTAAACAAGAGAAATGAAAAATATATACAAGGATACCATGGAATTGCCTCCCAAGTGTGCTTGTTTTAAGTCACTAAGCTTGACTTGTCTATGCCATTTAGGCGACTTCAGGTTCCGAGAGAGAAACCGTAGTTCCTTCCTCGATGAATGTCTTGTGCCAAGTAAGGCTTCATCCTCTGTCTTTTGACAACGAACTCTTTCCCATTCTTGTTCATCAACTTGAAAGCTCCATAGGCTCGAACTTCCTTGATTTTGAATGGTCCTGACCATCGAGACTTGAGCTTTCCCGGGAATAATGTCAACTGAGAATTATATAGTAAGACTTGGTCGCCTTCTTTAAATTTTCGAGGGATGATCCTTTTGTCATGGAATACCTTCGTCCTATCCTTGTAAATCTTTGAGTTCTCATATGCTTCTAGATGGATCTCATCGAGATCATTAAGTTGGATCAACCTCTTCTCCGAGGCGGTCTTGATGTCGAAATTCAGAAGATTCACCACCCACATTGCCTTATACTCCATTGCAACCAGCAAGTGACATGATTTCTCATAAAGAAGGTTGAATGGAGTCGTTCCAATAAGAGTCTTGTATGCGGTTCTATAAGCCCACAAAGCATTATCAAGCTTGGCCGACCAACCTTTTCTTGTTGTTCCAGCCGTCTTCTCTAGAATGGTTTTGATTTTCCGGTTAGAGATTTCAACTTGGCTGCTTGTTTGCGGGTGATAAGGTGTGCCACCTTATGCTTGACTTCATGTTTCTTGAGAAGACTCTCAAAAACTTTATTGATGAAGTGCTTACCTCCATCACTTATGACTACTCTTGGAATCCCAAATCTAGGAAATATGATGCTTTTGAATAACTTCAAGACAAATTTGGCATCATTTGTGAGACTAGCTATTGCCTCAACCCATTTGGAGACATAGTCTACTGCTACAAGTATGTAGCCATTTCCATAAAATAAAGGAAATGGCCCCATGAAGTCAATCCCCCAAACATCAAAAATTTTGACCTCAGGAATCGGGTTTTATGTCATTTCGTTTCTTCTACTAATGTTCCCCTTTCTTTTGTAGGAATCAGAGTTAGAGATGAACTCTTTTGCGTCTTTAAACAAAATAGGCCACCATAAGCCCGCTTGTAGAATTTTAGAGACGGTTTTGAACGTAGCAAAGTGACCCCCATAAGCCGAACCATGGCAATGAAACAAGATTCCTTCAACCTCTTCATTGCAAAACATATCGTCTATAGATTCTATCGTTGCAAATTGTGTAGAGGTAAGGCTCATCCCAATAAAACCGATTTACATCTCTAAAGAACTTCTTATTGTAATATGCATTCAAATTGGGAGGTTCTTTTCCGAACGCTAAGAAGTTCACGAAATCCGCGTATCAAGGTCCCATATCTTCCAACCCCTCTACTTCTTCAAGCTTCCTAAACATTTGATGGCTTAAGCCTAGAAGTTGGATCGCCATTAGCTGCTCCTCAGAAAGAGTCTCGTTCTTTGGTACATCATTGTCAATCCTCAACCGAAAAAGATGATCCGCTACACCGTTTTCAATCTCTTTCATATCTTTTATCTCGAGATCAAACTCTTGTAGGAGCATGATTCATCTTAGAAGTCTTGGTTTAGCATCTTTATTTGCCAACAAATGCCTCAATGCCGCATGGTCCGTGTGGCAAAGACGATAGGTAGAAGCTCTTTCTCCGTTGTGGCATACTTCACTTATGCATCATCAAGAGTTCTACTTGCATAGTAGATGACGTGAAGCTTCTTCTCTTTTCGTTGTCCAAGAACCGCTCCAACTGCAAAGTAACTTGCATCACACATGATCTCAATGGGCAAGTTCCAATTTATTGATCTTCAAAAATGCTTCATGACACTCCCCATCAAACTCAAAAGCAACCTCTTTGCATAAAAGTCTTTTAGGTGGTCTTGCTATTTTTGAAAAATCTTTGATGAATCTTCTATTGAACTCGGCATAACCCAAAAAGTTTTCGAATTCCCTTAACATTACTTGGTGGTGCAAGATTTTTCATCACATCGATCTTGGCTTTGTCAACCTCTACCCCTTTCTCCGATATCTTGTGGCCTAAAACAATGCCTTCTTGTACCATGAAATGGCATTATTGACTTGGGAATTCAACCTCTCAAACTTGGCATTAAGATCATCGTAAACTCCATCTACTTTGTTATGTAGTGCTGACATTTGATCAGCATTGTTGATTGAGTCCTTGCCTTGACCTTCTAGAATTTGCTTTAGAAGTGTCTTTGTTTCGTCATCTTGAGGTGGTTGGTTGGATGAATTGCCTTTCCCTTGGTTTTGGTAACAAGCTTAAGGCTTTTCTTGAAAATTCCCCTGTGGTCTAGGTTGATAAGCAGCTTGTTGTTGAAAACGTTGACCTTGATTGTTTTGTTGAAAGTTGTCTTGTTGTTGAAATCCTTGTCTTTGAGGTTTTTGTTGGTAGTTGACTTGTTGTGGAAAGCCTTGACCTTAAGGTGCTAGTTGATAGTTGCCTTGGTGTTGAAAGCCTTGTCCTTGAGGTTTGATTGGAGGGTAGGTTTGATCTTGTGGGTTCTCCACATTGTTGCTTCTATATGAAAAGTTGGGATGATTTCGGTAGCCTTGGCCTTGAACATTGTTTACCTCTTCTTGATCTTCCACACATGCTTCCATACCCGCTTCATAACCTTGAAAACGTCACCCTCACTAA
The DNA here is from genome assembly GCA_900406565.1 of Turritis glabra. Lineage (NCBI taxonomy): Eukaryota > Viridiplantae > Streptophyta > Magnoliopsida > Brassicales > Brassicaceae > Turritis > Turritis glabra. The sequence continues at coordinate 1,501,059 of OVBN01000188.1, forward strand.
CAAGGTTTACCGACATTTGGTTGGCTTGCATCATCTTGTCCATTTTGTCACTCAAAAATTTTATCTCTTTTCGGTGAAGATTGTTCAACTCTATGCTTTCTTTTGAAGTTCGATCATAGTCATCCCCATAGTTCTCATCACTTTGGGCAAGGTTTTCTACCAACAACATCTCTTGTTCTGCATTTTGGCCCAAGAAGTTACCATAGCTTATGCTGTCAAGTAAGTAGAGAGTGTTCAAAAGTGATTCGGTTGAGAATCCATGGTGAGGACATTGAGAAGTGTACCCTTTGAAGTGCTCCCATGCTTCACAAAAGCTTTCATTGCTCCTTTGAACAAAGCTTGATATCTCGTTTCTTAAAAGAGCGGTTCTTGTTGAGGAGAAGAACTTTGACAAGAAAGCATTCTTGCATTGATACCAAGAGGTGATGGTGTTGTGTGGCAAGTTCTTCTCCCATATGTGTGCCTTATCACCAAGAGAGAATGAGAAAAGGCGGGAAAAAGCGAAGATTAAAGGCATCTTCTGAAATCCCGTTGATCTTTACCGTTCCACAAAAACGATCAAATTGATCCAAGTGATCAAGTGGGTCTTCCATGGCTAGACCATGAAACTTGGATCCTTGCACCATGTTAATGAGACTTGATTTGATCTCAAATTTTTTGTTCTCAACCGGTGGAGCTCGAATACCGGTTCGGTTCCCATTAACATTACATGCATCATGTGCTCCAACGATTGGAGCGGGTCGTGGTACATGTTGAGGGACTTTATCACCATTCCCTTCATCGACCACGTCAGGGACCTACATTCCTAGTCTTGTAAGATGGCGGTTTCTTTTTCTTCTAGCTCGTGTGTTTGCTCTCTCTAACCGTCCGATGTCGTGAACCGTTTCAACAAAGTTTTCTTGTCCTTGGCTTCTCAAGTACACACACCTAGCAAGAGAAACACAAAAACAGTAAGACTAGAAAGTTTAGTAACAACTTAAAATAAATACTTAGTCTCAAGTAAATATGAAATCGTAATGGCTAAGTTCCTTTTGCACTATGGCAACGATGCCAAATTGATGTAGCATTTTTGTGTACTCCAATTAATATCAAACTACTTAGCACAATTGACTGACACGCCACGAATGCACACATTCACTTAATCTAAGCAAGAAAAGTATGGTTTTGGTTTTCTACATTTGACTAACAATATTTCTCATACCAAATAACACAATTCAAGACAAAATAAGATAAAATACAAAAGACTAACGATTTTGGATAACAAACAAACCGAGAAAATGACTAACGTTTTTAACAAAGCCTTAAAGATAAATTCTCGGGTTAAGGTAATCAACTAGGAATAACTTAAAAGATAGTTCATGGAGCTTATACTAACTTCTAACAAGTGTGATCCTTAGGCCATAGAACGCTAAGCAAGACTAACATATTTTCATGCTATTAGCCCCTTTACTAATCATCAATTATCAACAACTTTTTTTCGCAATCAAATGATCAATAAGTATTTATACAAGTCTATCTAGCCATAATTCACCCTAGTCAACATACTTTAGACGGTAAGGAATGAAAAGCACTTAAAGATTTTGGTTCAGAAATTTCATCGAACACCTTCCGAGCATGCAGTTCCTAAGTTCTAAATCAACATTATCAAGGTTGATTTAGCCTTAAGATCAACCAATAAGTAAGGATTCTAAAAAATCTAGTCCTAAACTCCATAACCCAACCTCTAATTCATCCTAATCTACCATAACCCAAGAACTCTAAAATACTACTCACTAATCAATATATTAACACAAGATTAAGAAGATTCCATGGTTTAAAAGAAGTATAAGAGATAGGTAAAGAAGAATCTACGAATTAAAACTTGAAACAACAAAGATTCATACAAGAATTCAAAGAAAAACCTTAAAAACAACTTCGGAAAATAAAACTTTAGTATAGACAAACTTAGTTGCAACAAAATTAGGTCTCAAATGTATTTATAGAAAGGGGAAAACCAAACCGGGTTGACCCACAACAACCGGGTCAAACCCGGTTTTAGCTCTCAAATTGTTGTCCAATCTACCCACCAGTCGACCAACTGCCTAATTGAAATTCACAGATGATCGACATAGTAATCGATCGGAAGGTCGATTGAAAACTCACTATGTGTTCAGAGGCATTTGGATCGACCGTCCGATCGACCATGACTCGCTACTCCGTTTGATCCAAAATCACCACCATTAGAAAGCTTATTTAATTTCCTATGACTTTGATGAAAGGCTCCATGGCTAAATCACCAGGGAAAGTCTTCATATGTGATATTTCAAGTGTTTCAAAGATATCAAACATAACCATCTCTCTTATTCTTCCCTTCATTATCCTTGGGTCATGGTTGGTTCTTTGAAGCACCAAATCTCCTCTACAAGTTCTCTTCTTGATCTTCCATGCTTAATGCCTACTTCTAGCTCCCATTTGCTCCATTTGCCTCCAAAAACTCCATGTTCCACTCCAAAAACCTAAATTTCAAAAATATGCAAATGCATCCTAAAACAATCTAAATGCCATGAATGTACAATAAACAATCAACAAAATAAACCTTTAAACCCCACAAAAACACAAGACATCAAGTAGTACATGAATCGTAATCAACAACATCTTCAAAACAATTTTCCAATATTTCATCATCAATGTCATCGTCTGAACCTACATGAGATCCATAGCTGATTAAAATCATAGTAATTGAGTTTATCAATTTTCACTATAGGTGCATAATAAGTTTATAATTGTACTTTCAGATGATCCTTTACAATCTGAACTATAATTCATTGTTTCTGGTAGCAAGAAATCAAGAACTACAGGATTACCCATCTAAGCTATGTGGTGCACCTTCTGACGTAGCCATTTTTCAGTATAAGGTACATTTGTAATGTCTCTAAACACTCTATCTTCTTGTAATATACTCTTTGTTCCTCACTACAAGAAATATCTACATTCTCAGCGCGAAAAATATGCTATCATACGTATTACATAGCGAATTCATAAATGCTATGACATCGGCAGCTATGGTAGGTGCCACCCCTAAGATAGCATTGTTTCCTCAGCTATGATATGTTTTGATACGATAGCATTAATTGTAAGTAGTTATTGATGTTTTTATAGCGAGTGTATGTCTGTTATAAATTTTAAGATAACTCATATTTCGAGCTACGATAGGTCCTTCTACAATTGCAATTTCATTGAGCTAGCGTTTTTTTAGATATAGCGTTATGTAATGTTATAATACCGTATTCAACCGTTCATATGTTATGCTATAGTAGGGGTTAATATTATAGGTAAAAATTATTGCTATACTTGATTAAGTAATAGCAAATTTTCGTTTGCTGTAATATGTGTTCTCAGACAGTTACCTATTGCTATTAATAGAGAATCCTGTTTTGCATAAATGAGAACCATTTCAAATAGAAAATATTCATAACATTAAACAAGTCTAAACTCAATCCAATATTCATAACATAAAACAAGTCTAAACTGAATCTAATACATAAAACAAGTCTAAACTCAATCCAATATTCATAACGACATAAGTCTTAATCCCAAGTACAAAAGAAGAACATCTCATCAGATAATTAGCCTAGTTCTAAACCACTTAAAACTAGCTAATTCGGACCAATGTGTCTTCATTCCCTGCAACAATTGACAAGGACTTACATCAGTTTAGCAATAATAAAAGTAGATGTGAAACCAAAGTACAACCATCACACTATTTACAACACTTACCTCAACCTCTTTAACTCATATGATTACCAACTTATCTTCTGGCCAAGCAATAGATGTACCTAGTGAATCTCTCATACACTCGATTTCCTCACTTGGCCTCCAAACTGGTGCATCATCAATTTTCACTATATCTACCCACACTCTAGCTGCATTATTCCCTAGGCGAACAAAGTGGACCTTTTGATCTGGGTCGTTTGAATGCCATCTTCCTTCAGCAACAACCCGTTTCATTTTGCCAATGTCCAGCAACTTACATTTCTGATTTGCCTTGACAACTGCATCTCCATTTTTACGCTGCCATGTTTATGATAACATTTATTACATTGAGAATAGTAATAATAAGCAACAACATAATATAGTAAACAACTTACCGGAGACCTTCTAAGAGGGGATTGTGAAGCTAGTTGATTTTTCTTCACATGAGGTTTTGGATCTTTTGCTGGAGCCTTCTCAACAAGACATTTCAAAACTGGTGCCGCAGATTTAGAACCTGTTCCTGTAGATGTCTGAGTTGGAACTGAAGAAAGTGCTGTTGCAGATTTTACACCTGATTTTTGAGAAGTTGATGCAGAATTCTGAGTTGATTTCTGAGCCTTTGATGCGTCCGTCTGATTGTCGAAGACAACTTTTCTGACCGGCCATGCCACATAACTATTCAGACAGTCCTCAAGGTAACACTTATCCATTGTTGGCCTCCATATAAACGTATCAGGTTGATTTATCACATCCAAAAACACTTTAACAGCCCTTGGTCCGAGAGGGATTCCATTAACCAATGCTTTTGGTTCCTGTGTCTGCCAACGACCTTCATCAACAACTACATTATCATCAGATAAATCCAGTAGTTTGCATTTGTTCAACGAATTTGTTATTGAGCCCTGTCAAACACATTAAGAGGAGATAAATGGTTGTGTCAACTAATCATGATAACTGACTTTGATACTAAGCTAACTTCTAAACCTTAAATGCTTACCATAGGCGCAATGTCTTCTGGTTGGAGCCCATCATGGTCTAGGTTAACGCAATGTGAGAGAGGCCATGCAATCATCTGACCAACGGCATCCCCAATTGTGAAAATCTTAGTCGCAGGTCTCCACAAGAAGGCTTCTGGTAATGTAGCTGTCTCAACCAATACTTTAACACCAGTAGGACCTAATCGACTATCATTGACTATGTCCTCCGGATCGGAAGAAATGATACGACCCTCAGCAACATTTTCATCACCAGTCCAATCAATCAACAGACATTTAGGATGTGTTTTTTTGTTCACACTCTGCATAAATAAGAAGGAAATCAAAATCAAGTTTTAAAGTCTGAGGCTCTTGCAGCTGATCTCAAATACTTACTTTTGCAGCAGAATTTTCACCTACTTCAGGTTCCTGTATCTGTAAACCAAAAAAAAAAATCAATTAAAAACTTTTGTAATACATCAGTAAATTACTTGACTACAAATATAGAAATGTCTAACCTGGTTCTTCACTTTGGCAAGTTCATCTTGCAACTCATTGACCTTCTGCACTAATTGAACTTGCTGTTCTTGCATATCAGCCATACACTTCTGGTTCACTTGGAAACAAGCTAATCTGGTCTTACTCATTGCTCTCAGTCGACCAGGGTTATCAGGGCCTAACAGTTGGGTAAGTGAGTCTTCTACTGGATTTGGTGCACCATATGGGACATCACTATCAACTATTTCAGCTGCCTTTTTCTGCAAAATATCAGATACAACTCCAACTGGTAATATGTAACAATCAATCCACAACCAAAATCATAAAATATGAAAGTGTTTATTACTTACAAACTTCTCAGCGGCAGTCGTATTTACTGGCGTACCATTTTTTTTGGTATGCGACTTGACCCAAACCTTTAGCCTTGTCACATCAGATGGGTTTGCACTCTCACTTTTCTATTAAGAGAAAAACCAAAACTCACAAGTCAGTATTTCACACTACGCTTACAAGAAAATACAACATACATGTATTATGCTTACCAAATCTTCTGACAGTCTCACCATTCCTTTACGACTACAAGTGTGAGGAATCTGTTTGCACCTTCGTGCCTTGTAGCTATCACTTATAACCTAGCAAAAGGTTGTTAATATCTTATGTACTACCTACTAATAAACAGTCCACAGAAGACATTATAATACCTTAAACGCTTTGCTAGTTTTGATCTTCACAAATTTACGCCATTCAGTTGGAGAAACATTCTTAGGTCGCAGATTCATCCTCTCTTGGTTAGTCTTAGCTTGATTGACCAGTTTGACTAGCCATGATTTTGATGCCCTCCAATTACATCCCATGTTCTTCAGCAGAACAATCTTTTGGTACTCTTCATCAAGTTCAAACCTGGCCTGCAATCATTTAAATTTTCCAACCATTACAAATACAAACTGAATAAATACGATAGTAAGAAGTCAATGATAAGAAACTGTCACCTGAACTGATTTCCATAAGACTGTCTTCACTTCTTCACTAAGCTTCCTCCAATTATCAAGAGTGACAGGAACGTGTTCCCGTACTAACGCACCTATGTATGATGACAACTTAACTGACCCAGGACCATAAGGTTCTCCCATGATATTAAAGTCTACTCGTACTCTATGGTTTGGATCCTTGGCGATGTCTTTCATCCTAGTTGGTCCCCTCTGTTTCTTACGCTTAGGTTCAACATCATGATCTTGAGTCAATTCAACCTCACCTTCAGGTTCTTCATCAGACACTTCGGCTGGTAGTTCTGCTACATGAGCGTCATCTGCTAATGGTTCCTGCTCATCTAGAGGTTGCTGCTCATCTAGAGGTTGCTGCTCATCTAGAGGTTGCTGGTCTTGTAAAGTATGCTCATCATTGTCTATCACAGCCTTCTTTTCTGATTTTTTCCCACCCTTTCTCTTTACAGGTTTCATTGTAGTTCACCTGAAACAAATTATACAACAACAAGTTAAACGATTATACTACTAATAAAGGAAATAGAAAAACAAAATAAAATACATTATAGACACACAATGACCAATCAGACAATATAGGCAAAGCATAGACAACCCTGATAAGAATCTATATTTCAGACATAAATGCCTTCACAATCAGCTCTTGCAGGTTCAGCTTCATCCATGTCGACGTCCATGTCAACAAATGAAGGTAATGGTCCAATATCTGTGTTTCCATCATCAAAATCATCCTTACTGTATCTTCTTGAAGGCCCTTTCATAAGAACATACCAACTTGATGTCTCGTCTTCCCTTGAATAAAAAACTTGCTTAGCCTGAGATGCTAATATGTATGGATCTCTCAAGAAGGAGACTTGACTATGATGCAAGTTAACAAGAGTGAAGCCATCTTCTATCTTAACTCCATTACCCTTTACTGCCCACTGACACCGAAATAGAGGAACATAAAAGACATTATAATCCATCAATATAATGTCAGTGACTTTGCCATAGTAGGATACCAAATCTACGACTTGTGAAGTGTCCTTCGCACTAGATCTACAGACTGCCGTTGCCTCATAAAAGACCCCACTATTCTGACTTTTTCTACGACTTATTGTAACAAAAGCAATGAAGGATACTTGTCATTCATCTGCTCCCATGTGATAGAATCTACTGGGTGACGAAGTTTTCCATCATTGCTTTTGTTACAATAATGCCACCTTAAGTCCTTGGACATTTCCTCAGACCTGAACATACGCTTCAGCCGTGGGATGATCGGAAAGTATCGTAATACCTTATGTGGAACACCTTTCTTAACTTTTCCAGTATGCATGTTAGTCTTCCATCTTGAGGCCTTGCATTTTGGACAATTTTCTAGCTTCTTATACTTATTTCTGAATAGGCAGCAGTCATTGACACAGGCATGGATCTTCTGGTAACCCATATCAAAGGTTTTCAAAAATTTCTTCACTTCATAAATTGATGTGTGGAGGACATTGTCGTCTGGTAACATCTCTGGCAATGTCTGCAGCAAATCATTGAAACTTTTGTCAGACCAGCCATTTTGTGTCTTTAGTCTGAACAGCGATACAATCGCCGAAAGATTGCTATGGTTTACACAACTAGGATATAAAGGCGTCTCAGCATCGGATAGCTTTGCCAGAAACTCATCTTCTTTCTTTTCCAAACCCTCTGCAATCTCAGCCAAGACACCTTTACTAGCAAAGTCTTCATCCAAATATTCGGCGGCTTGATATAAACCCAATATCTCATCATTCCACTGACTTAAGTTGCTTTCACCTTCAGGCACAGTGTTCAATTCCCCATGATTGATACCAATCAGAATGCATCTTATAGGTCTCATCCATTCCCCTAGTTACTAGATGATCAACTACAACACTGCCTGAATGACGATCTATATTACGGCAGTCAATGCAAGGACAAATTATCATATCATTGTCTCCCAAAGCCTCCTTCACAACCCGTACAAAATTTGTAGCCCCTCTCTCATAAGCAGGATCAGCTCTTCAGTGCAGAACATATTAAAAGGAAAAATAAAATTTGTAAAGTTTACTAAATCCCTCATTCGAACCTAACCTATATAAATAAATTTTGTACCTGCAAAGATGCACCCAAGCCTTGTCCACCATTATATGCTATAATCTTAATTAAGACTTTTAATACCTTTAGGACCTATAAACCGATAACTCGATCTCAGATTGTAACACCAGATCAGCACACTATGTCTCACACATTAAAATCACAGTAACAACAATGTCCTACTTAAACCAGTCACAAAAAAACACAACTCAAGACAGCAGACTATGTCACATGCATTAAAATCACAATAACAACAATATACTACTTAAACCAGTCACAAAAAAACACAACTGAAGACAGCACACAATGTCACACGCATAAAAATCACAATAACAACAATATACTACTTAAACCAGTCACAAGAAAACACAACTCAAGACATTAACAGCCAGAGTAGTGTAGAAAGATGGGACTAACCTGTCGTGTGTGTAAAACAAAAGAAAAGTTAAAGTTCCCCAATATTGCTATCAGGACCACTTGCAAAACAAAAACAGGACGAGTATAAGGTTATGACAAAACATATACAACAAAACAAATACTTTCTAAAGCAAAACTGTTCACTTTACATATCAATGAGTATAAGGCTATGACTAAATCAAATCCCACAAACCCTAATTTGATTAACTAAGAACATAGGCATGCAAAAAGAGGAAAACTTCATAGAAACAGATAAAGCCCACAAATTTGGTTTTACTCATGTTTCAGATAAACCCTAAAATCGAATCTATCTAACAATTACAGTAACACAGAAATCGTGTTTAGATTCACGACAGCTCGAAAGAGAGTAAATAAAATCAAGAAGAAATAAATAAAATTGTGTTCTCCAAAACTTGCCTCCGATTTGAGATGACGAAATTAGGGCCGGCGAAGATGAAGGGTTGCAGCGACAATCAACAACGGCGGCGGCGACCTTAGGTTGTGGCTGGGTCTGAGATTCGTGTCTGAGATTTGTGGTTTCTCGAATGAGATAGGGCAAAAAAGGGTTTGGAAAGGAGAAAAAGTGTTTGGCTAATTGTTTAATTTGGCGAAACTTTAAGTGTTTAGACTGACTTTGGCTAAAAATTTTGGCTAAGTGTTTGGCGGAATTAGGGATTTTTGTTTCCCGCTTATTGAAATTCTATCATAGCGTTTATTAAATCTTATTATATAGTAACCAATTACGAACACATCAATAATAGCAGTTTAGACAACCGTGCTATAACAATCTGCTATCAATGTTAACTTTTGTTGTAGTGCCTCTTTGTGTACTTTGACTGGTATTCAAATTTGATAAAAAACTGAGAACAAAGTAACATATGTTAGATAGGAAACTCACAAGTCTAAATTTACTTTTAAATTAAACATCAAAATCTTACCAGAATAATGTTTTACTAAGTATGGATTTGAAGATGGTGTAACAAAGTCTATAGACTGTGTACGCATGCTTTGATTCGAATTGAACAAATTTGAACCTAATTGAATATTTAGGAATAAAAATAATAAGAAGTAAAGTAAATTTTTATAACAATAATGACTGCATGTTTATTATAAAAATATATCCAAAAATAAAATAGGAAAAATCCAACATTATACGAAATGATCAAAACATGTCAATTTTTCTGTCATCATACCACTACACACTTTCATTGTACTCGCAGATGAACATGATGAAAGATGATCCATCATTATTAGTAGTCCCTCTTGCAAAATCACGTAAGTTTGTAGAATCCGTTAGCACCATATTAAATATAGAACTAACTGGCACAGATTTGTTGACATTGGGAGAATTTAGAGTAGGAACAATATTCTCTAAATTGTTCACATATCTAAACCTCTTGTCACTGGTGTTGTGACAATGCAAATCTTTATCAATAGAAGTATTACAATATTTTCGTTTTGACATCATTCACAGTAGAGTTCATCTAAGACAAAATAAACTAATTTCAGAATAAAAACAACTCATACGAAGAGTTATATAGATGTTAACCTAGGTAATAATATATAGATATTAGTAGATTGCAATATATTTTCGGTTAGATACTATATCTAAATTAGTTTAGATATCTTTTAATATCGTGGACAGAAAGAGCTAGTATTTAATCTTTAAATATTGCTTTTTAACTTGTATTTAGGAAACCTTTAAATAAATATTGAACGATAGTTTTGTAAATGATCGTCCTGATGAAGTTGACACCGCAATAATGGAATTAACCAGTTAGTATAGCGCGGATTAGGCTAAGTATTAATGTATTATTATAGACAAAAAAAAAAAATATATGCATTTACATTAACTTAAAATCATAAGACCACCTCCATCGGTTGGAGGAGAGGGAGTCTTAAATTTTTTTAAAAATATAAAATAATAGTAAAAAATAAAAAATTGAGGAAAGAGAAGAAGTAAAGTGTCTATCCACATACCTTTGGACCTCCTTATAAAGACACTCTAATATCGTGTATCTTTTTGATTGATTTTTAGTTTTTGATAATTTAATATTTACTTATTTAATTTGATTAAATGTAAAAAACACTCCTCTCAGTATATAACTGATGGAGATTACTCTCTTAAAAAACGTTCAAGTACATAAACAAAGTTTTGAAATCCATAAAAAAGAAGAAAATACACGACAAAGGCACTCAAAAACTATTGTAGACTCTCCCATCCTCTCTAACACGACAAAGGAACTCAAATCGTACATAAACAAATTTTGACAGAAATATCCAAAGAAGTGAGCCCAGCAGAACTTAAGGCAACACTCTTTTCACTGAGGCGATGAAAGCATCCACAATGCGGAGCCATGCTCGACGCCAAGGACAGTCAAAGCACATAAGTACAAGAATGCCTATCAACGCGACCACATAAGTTGAAGCAGTACTAAAATAGAAGACCAGCATGTCAATAGCAGCTTCATCGTCTTCTTCTTCTCCTCCTTTACTTGTTTCCTCTGAGCCCTTGTTAGTCTCACAACTTCTACTGGTCGGTAGTCCACAAAGAAGAAGATTGCCTAAGTAGCTGTCCTCGTCAAAGGTGTTAAATTGCCTTCCTTGTGGAATGATTCCTGATAAGTTGTTGTAAGACACGTTGAACTTAGAAAGAGAAGTAAGGCTGGTTAGCTGTTGAGGAATGCTTCCATGTAACATGTTATGAGAAAGATCGAGGCTCTCAATATCCCTCAGATTGGAGAAGCTGGATGGTATAGAACTCGACAAGAAATTGTGAGATAGATTCATGACTCGTAGTTTCAAGAGATTTCCAAGCTCTACTGGGATTACACCACTCAAGTCATTGTTTGACAGATCCATCCCATACATAAGACGAAGTATTCCTTCGCTGAACTCAGATCTTCCGCTATAAGAATCATACCTTTGCTTCGCTGCAAATTTGATTTCAACTTCTTGATAGGTTGAGCGGTCTACTTCGATCTTATCTACCAAAAAAGTGGATTTGTATAATTCCAAATCAAGGCTCGTTTGCAAGAAAGAGGGCGGAATGTTGAGAGCCATTGTGTCCTCTTGTAAGCGTCCAAATGACAAATTATAGAGGCATGAAGGTATGAAGCCATTGAGCTTGTTGTCTGAAAGATCTAAAAGTCTGATGTTTTGCAAATCACAAAGCTGTCTTGGAATAGATCCTGTTAAATTGTTCCCCCTCAGCAAAAGAATATTTATGCTCTGTGTATCGACAAACTGCGGGATACTCCCAGAGAGTTTATTGTTTCGCAGATCAAGTATCTGAACACTTTCCAACAATGTGTCCGGAATTGGCCCTGTGAAGTTGTTGTTGTGTAGGAACATATATATCCCGGGCTCGCTATCAACATGTGACGGTAAGTCTCCAGAAAATTGGTTTCCAGAAAGGTCCAGAAACGAAAGAAAAGGCATTCCCAACAAAGAAGGTGGTATCGTACCTTTTAAGAAATTGCTGGATATTAATAAATAATCCAAATAAGGAAATTTGAATAACCATCTTGGAATAGTACCAGTGAGACCATTGTTGGACATGTCTAGAATCCGCAACACAGTGGAGTTACGCAAACCACCTCCAATCTTCCCCGTAAATAAGTTGTTATCCATTCTCAACACGTCAAGTGAAGGGAAGTTTGTTTCTCTTGGAAGAAAATGGCCACTAAATTTGTTGTGAGAGAGCTTCAGGAACATTAGTGAAACACAACCCGTGACAAAGCTTCTAGGTAGCTTCCCAGAGAAGTTATTATAAGACAGGTCCAAGAATGAAATATTCTTCATCTCACCTATACACGATGGAAAATTCCCTTGGAACCCATTAGTCGAGCCATTTAAACGTACCAGATTCGGTAGTGTATGGTCCATATTATCAGGGAACATCCCACCAATATTATTTGCTGAAAAATCCAAGACCTGCAAATTATGCACTATTGTAGGCATTTGGAAAATAGTGAATGAATTATCCTGCAGCTGTAAGACTTCAAGTTCTGGATTGTTCTCCAACAGCCAGCTAGGAATGTTTCCAGATAATTTGTTGCTGGATAGATCAACTAGACGCATTTTTTTCTGGTATGCGAGGAAAGAAGGGATTTTCTCCAAGCTGCAAAATCGTAGTACAACAACACTCAGTTGAAAATTTGGCCTCCAGGTACTCTCTGTCTTGACTTTTACCGTACGAGATCTTGATGATAGTTTGAACACCTTGAGCTTTGTAAGGTTGGTAAGTGGATTGAGCGAGAATGAGCCAGCGAAGTTGTTATCTGACAATGATAGATATTCGAGGGACTCTAAGCTACAGAAACTAGATGGTAGATTTCCACTAAACTGGTTGGATGAGAGATCAAGAACCCGTAGCTTGTTCAAGCTACCTAAGCAAAGAGGAAGCTGGCCTACGAAATGATTTCCTCTGAGATCGAGCTCCTGTAGATTCTTCATTTTACAAAATACTGCCAAAAAAAAAAAAAAAAAAAATTGTTTGGAAAACAGAAAGTTAATGAGTAATATAAGAGTAGTTGTATTCCTCTCGAGAAGTCAGTAGACAATTCTCATATATAATCTTGAAGGTCAAGCAAACAAAGGGGCACCTTCTATTGGGAGAGGTCCGTCTAAATGATTCTGAGCAAGACCCAAGACTTCCAAGTTAATCATATTCTTTAGTTCTGAAATAATTAAAGGCCAAAAGATTGTATTTTACAAAATGATCATTATCGATATTTAAATAAGCTATATTATTCATACAAAAAAAAAAGCTATATTCATCTCCACTCATATAATAAAAAAAGGAAGTAAGCTTGCCTTGCAATTCCATTGAGCTAGAAAATATATTCGAACTTAGATCTAGAGCTCTCAGCTTTTTCAGATGAGACAGCTCTGCCACAAGACAAAGAAACACATCTAATTAATTTATGTTGATATGATGATCAGTCATAAACCAATTATAAAATTAACTAATTAAGTCCCAATTATTGTAGATGCTACCTTGCATGGAGCCTTTTAGTGTGTTTGCTCTCAAATCTAGCAGTTCCAAGTTTGTCAAGTCTTTTAGTGCTGAAAGGGAGTCCAATAGAATAATTAAACTAGAACTAAACAGTGCTCCATAAGCACCTCGTTACAAAAAAAAAAAAACACACCTTTAATAGGAAAAGGGCCATCCATGGAGTTCTCCCGGAGAAAAAGAGTTGTAAGTGATGTAGCGGCATTAAGAAAAGGAAATATGCTGTTGTTGAAATAGTTTGTGGAGAGATCCATGATCTGCAAGTTTCTTAATCTACTTAAGCTTCTATAACCTTCAAACGAAAAAGCTTGTCAACAAAAGTATACAGAAAATAAGATAGCAATATAGTTCTTAGTCCTCTACATGCGAATTGAATGAAAAGAGTTGAATTGTATGGACTCTAGAAGAAAACGGGATTGACCATGGGATGTAATTAATGGTACTATAACTTTTTGATGCAGGGGAAAATCTAAGTAAATAGTTTGACTTTCAAGATTTAGAACAAAGAAATACGATATAGCCTATCTAGAATTCTAAAGTTTCAATGTAAGGAAAAATGTCTCCAAACAGAGACCACAAGGGTAAAACTAAATGTCGAGAAAAGAGTGGTATACCTTCTACGTCATCAAAGAAGCCATTGAATTCATTGTATCCTTCCGTGGATAAGTTCAGACTTCGAATCTCTTCAAAGGGATGGAGCAAAGAAAGATTTAAAGGAGAGCTCTCTTTAAAGTACATATCACCAACGGAAAGCCCGATAACCCGCCCGCTTGTACGACTGCATTTAATGCCCTTCCAATGGCAGCAATCACTCTTTGTACCATTAGTCCAAGTAGGGAGAACATAGTCGAGCCCTGATTCTCGACTCCTTGACATCAAGTAGTTCTTGAGCTCCAACAAAGCTTCCCTTTCTTTCTCAATGCAGCTTGTGCATCCATGTAGCTGCCCCAACAGTAACATTACCCATATCAAGTATTGGCCCAAGAAAAGCTTCCCTTCCATTGCAAGTATGTTAAAAAGCAAATAAAATGAACTCCAAGAATTTTGGAAGTGTGAGTTCACTACATATACCTCCACGGTTATAAGAATTCAACGAGAAATGAAAGTGCATTTATCATAAAAAAAATAGTCAAAGCCTCTAGTAATATACACACTTAAAAGTCGACATGGCCACATGGGTTGAGTGATCACTATCGTTTACTTTGAAATTGCATGATAAGACAAGTGAAGGTCTTCGGAGAAAACAACACCCATAATCGAATAATATATGTGGGGCATATACATCTACCTCGAAGTATGGTAAGTTAAGTAATGTGAAGGATACGACTTTTGTATCCATGTGGCTGCCCCAATAGTCAGATGAATTTTGACCCATGAACACCTTCCCTTTCATTGGATTGGGCAAAACAAAGGTCCAAACTCTCCATGTTCTGGACTGTATGTTTGATGTCTAAACTTTTGTATATACATAAACATTGAAAATGCAGTATGTACGCAGATGAATTAGGGGAAAAAAAACAAAAGAACAAGGTCCACTTCTTTTATAGTGTTTTTGGTTGGGAAAAAAAGAAGCAATTTATGAATTCCAATTGCTACAATTTCATAATCATCACAACCCCAAACATTATTTGCAAACCAAAAAGTGTAGAAACTTACTGATTAGAGCATAAACGCTTTGAAATCGACAAGTGCCTGAGAAGACGCCGATGACAGAAGATGATATGGGTATTGTCGTGAGAAGAGGTTCTTACCGCCAAAATCAAAACAAGGTCGTTTCTGGCTATCTCGCACCATGTTGAAACAACTAAAAACCCTAGATTCCATCGGCGACGATATTGCTGTCAAGAAGTGTTTTCCGGTAAAATCTATGTTTTTTTTTTTTTTTTTAAATGTTGAAAAATGATTAAAGAAATCGGGAAAGGATTGCAGTCTTGATCAAAGGAGCACATATTACACGAAATAGGTTAAAATCAAATCAAGTAAAGGTTTGTAGAAAACAAATGAAGTAGCTTAAAAAAACACAGTAGAAAATAGTTTTGTTGAAGTGGAAGACTTCTCCCCATAATTCACTAAATAAAGTTTTAACCTTTAAATTCTTGATTTTTACGAGTATTTAAACTTCACTTGTTGGAGACTTTGAGCAAAGACAAAGCAAATAGAAAATGAGGTTATACCTTTTTTGGCAAAAAATAGGGAATTTGTTTTTTTTAACTCATTTCTCTCTTTCATATGTGAAATAAATAAAAAATATATGTAAAATATATGATTGTGAGTTGTTGTATAAAGTTATGGTTGTCATATAAGATAAGAAATATCTTAAGAAATATATTATGAAATATTCTTTGGGGCTTGTAATATAACCAAGTTTGGTGAAAAATTATCATTATAGCTTGAGTAATAAATAAAATTTTGAGTTCTTTGTAATCTTTTTTTGAGAGTTTCTAAATAAAAAAATTCATTTTTCTTATAATAAATCATTTCCATAATCACTTCTCAAATACGAGTTTCACTTCCCAAATACGAGTTTCCTATATTTGATCTTGTTAAACATCTTTCGTAGTTGTACCCACTATGTGTCTATACTTACCTTCGTAGTTGGATCTGCATGTTCTGGTAAATTTGTAAATCTTCTAGCGCCACGTTGAAATTTGGGAACAAGGTGACAAAGATGATGCCAACATTTAGTGTTGTCTAGATGGTTGCGATGCATGCGTGCTAGTATTCTTTGAAGGTGGGTACAGACACATAGTGGGTACAACCACAAAAGAAGTTTAACAGGATCAAATATAAAAAACTCGTATTTGGGAAGTGAAACTCTTATTTGGAAAGTGATTATGGAAATGATTTGTTAGAAGGAAAGAACTTTTTATTTAGAAACTCTCAAAATGATTACAAAGAACTCTTAAGGTTTTATATCTTACTCAAGGTATGATGATAATTCTTCACCAAGCTTGGTATTTATAGTACAACCCCCAAAGAATATTTCATAGCATATTCTCTAAGATATTTCTTATCTTATATTACAACCACAACTTTATACAACAACTTACAAACATATATTTTACACACATGTTTTATTTACTTCACATCATCCTTTATTATTAATTTATTCTCCCTGTCTCCAAAAGCGAGGTGACCCCCATCTTATCCATTGTCGTCTTCTTCACTGCCAAATGCATCTTCTATGAAATAGATTTTATGACTAGGGATGAATCTTTTAATTTTGTATATGTTCCCTTCATCTCTGTAGATCGGATGGTCAGGATTGGAGTGTGACCAAGCAAACTGATTATGCAAGCTTACTAGCAGTTGTCGTATATCTTCAACAAAATCTTGTGGGTACACGTGTCTGTTGTGCCAATGCGCTGTGTAGGGAAAAAAGAGATTGTGATCAATGTCAGATTATTCGAGACAATTTAATAGTGCCACCTATTTTGCCCTTTGGTGAAATTTACCAGAACTAAAGGCATCATTGTTGTAGCTTGTCGCGACATGAGCGTCATACTTCTTATGAATGATGATTTCACCTTCTTTCTCATCTTGAACTGTTATTTTCTTGAATGTAACCATTATCTCCAACTCTTCTTGTGCACGAATGTGTTCTTGCCGCCAAGCTTAACGTTATAGAATAAAGTGAGCCATTTGTACAGTAACTTGTAGTGTGGATTTCTTCTGGTCATTATGCACTTTGCCAAATATTGTAGCAGCTGATTTTTTTGGACAATGACTGCAATAATGTATAGGTCTGCCAAGTACCAGAGCAGGAGATATGCTATATGGGAAAACGTCCATAAGGAACATGATTCATATTTATGGTGGTGAAAAAAAATACCTGATGATAAGGCAATCCAAGGAGTGGACCTTGATCAAGTCCATATATGTGACCATAGAGCTTCAGGAACCCATGTAGCGTCTCAAGTCCTCTATAGATCAGAACATTATCTAACAAAGTTGCTCGTATCTCTTGTGGCATATTTGAAATCATTCTCCTTAGAGTGTCTTCTATTGGATTATCTGGGCTGAGAGTGTAAATCATTGGAACGATGGTTAAGATTTGCCGTTGACTCCTGGAAAGGAAATCCGATAGGAAGTTGTATTTTTCTTTGATATGTTTGACGTCAAACTTCCATTGTGAAAACTAGCTTGCCCACCTGAGTAATTGTTCTTGTGGTAAAACATTTTGCTTGAACTGAATCATTTTTGGAAGGGATGACATATCCATTTCTATGAGGAAGTGTTGACCAACCAAATGGAATTCGAACATTTGTGTTCCTCTTTTGACTGCAAATATCTCCATGTAAGTAGATTGGTAGTGTTTCTCACTTTCTTTAAAGACTCCACTCTTGTATCTACATATATGCCTTTTCCCTTTTTCATCTTCGAAATTTGTTTCAATTCTTCCATGGAGGGGCATCTTTCTTGAGTTAGGCAGATATAACTGACATGTGTCTTGCTAGGTCATGGATAAAATCTGCCATGTAATTAACTATGCCAGGAAAATATTGAACTTGCTTGAAAGAAAGTTTTTCATCTGGAAATTCGTTGAGCTATGTTGCAATGTGAGACTGAAGATGATATTGTCCTTTTGAGTTATGCATACCAAAAAAGTCAATCTCTGTTTCTCCTATCACCATTTTTTTTTTCGAGAGCATGATATCATAGTTTTGTACAATGTTGTGGAACTTTGCTAACAACGAGATGTGAGAATCGATGTCCAGGGAAAATAGCAGAATATCATCAATGTATACTAGAGCGTTTGGAAAGATTGGCTCGAATATCCTTATCATGACTTTCTGGAACAATGAAGGTGTTAACTTTAATCCAAAAGGCATGACTTTCTAGTGGTAATGTCTATCTAGTACACATAAAGCTGTCTTCGGCCTATCTTTTGGTTTAATTCCAAGTTGCCAAAATCCTACTTTTAGGTCAAATTTGGAGAAGACTTATGCTTGTGGAAGTCTTTGGAATAAAATTTCTCTCTTAGGTAGAGGAAACTTATCATCAGCAAAGAAGTGGTTGAGTGGTTGGTAGTTGATGACTAGTCTTAACTTTCCTCGTACTTGTTCAACTCTTTTGTTAACATAGAATGCTTTATATGCCCAAGGTGAAGTAGTCTATTCAATGAGATATTCTCTCTAGAGTTAGTCAATTTCTTTAAGCGCAAGATTATAATGGTCTGGGTTCATTCCTGGATGGCCTGCTTTGGTTAGATTGACATCTTCATTCTTCTTGAAAAGTAAGGATATGAAGAAGTCAGGGTTCTTTTATAATGGTGAGGAACACTTTTTGAGGGACTCCGAATGAGAAGCTGCATAGGAGGCCTTTGCAATCTCTTTTTTGATAGGGTTTAAAATCTCCATATGATAGAGATGAGACACCGTTGTCCAAGGTAATAGGTGGTTTTTCTGGTAAAGATCTTTTAGATGCTATGAGACTTTTTGGAGGGTATGAAGAACATCAAATCCAAGTATAAAGTATTTTTCAGGGAGTTCCAAACCATATACTTTAGATTTTATCATATAGCCAAAGAGGAGTTGGATATATATAGGCTTACTGATAAGAGAGATGTGGAAGCTCTGACCGTTGGCTACTTTGAAAGCTACCGAGCATGAGTTCCAGTGTGAATCTAGGAGGATATCTGGTTTAATGATGGAAGATGCAGCTCCCGTATCAAAATATGCGATCACTGGTATGAGGTTATCATACTTGGTAGGGAAGATGCATGTAGATCTTGGCATTTGGTGACGGCTGGGATAAGTACACTAATTCTCCTTGTTTTGGATATTCTACCTTGCAGGCATCATCTGCATCTTTTTTTTTTTGTATCTTCTTCTGAAGATTCGTCTTCTTGTTCCATCCCCATTACAAAGACTATTTCTTCTGTTGGTTCGTCATCAAGGGAAAGATAGATTCAATATATGAATCGTCTATATCTTCGATTTGAGCCAAATATCCAAGAAGATTGTCTCTTTTTTTCTTGTTAGGATACTGTTTTGCATAATGTCCTTTCTTCTTGTAGATATAACACCTATCTGATTTTTTAAATCCTCTTTCCATTTTTTTCCTGAAGAATTTCCATTTCTTCTTGGTAGACAACCGTGGATATCTCTTCTACCATTTTCTTCTGAATTTTGTTTCCTTTATATGGGTCGTGGAGCAGCTACACCTCTTTTTACTGCATTTGATAGAGAGTTATGGACGATCACATGCTTTTCCAAGAAGTTTTCCTTCTTCGTGAAGTTGTTTGAAGAACTTCTGGTGGTTACATAGGTTTTCAAGGGTTGCCAGAGATAATTGATATATTCTCCAAATGAAGATTGGTTGAGGGGCATATTCATGAGAGATAATATCTTTGATGTCTCATTTCCAAGTGGTTCTGGAAGTGAATTCTTGTATGCTTGCTTGAGATTGACATCATCTATCCGTTCAGGGCATATAATCTTTCTGACATTTTCTCACAATGCCTTTCTAAATCTTTTCTCTTGAATGAGCAGAACCTCATGTTATGATATTCTTCTCTTGGTTGGACAGTATAGTATTCCCACGTACCAAGAAATTTGTTGTGGATGTGTCCAATTAGAGCATCGACTACTTAAGATTGTCTTATTTGTAGTTGTCGATATTGACCTAGACTTATCTACTATTTTCTGAGGTGTCTTGGGAATTTAGAGACCAGCTTATCTATGACTTTGGGTATACTGGGTTGAGAAGTTGTTCAGTCAACCAGGCATGCATCTCATAGACTTTATCTCTCCATTTTGAAAGAGGAATATCAGCAAATGAGAAACCATTAGGGGGTTTTGTGCTGAATTTTGGATTCTATTCTGATTGAGATCTTCTAGATTCTTGTCCTTCTTCATATACATGTCCTCCATCACTTTCAGTATCTTCATATTCTACAGTAGGTTCTACCATCATGAAGTTTGGGATCAAGACTTCATCATCTGGTGTTTTTATCTTCTCTTTTATCACACTCTTTTGCTTAGACCCCTTCTTTTGTTTTGTTATTTTCCCAAAAAAAGTAGTGATCGGATTTACATGTTCCACCATTAATTGTTATTCACTCTTCTTGGGTTGGTTTTGGGATTTTGATGTTTCAGGTTTAGGTTTAGGTTCTTTTTCTTCCTCAGAAGATTTCTTTTTTTTTAATGGTATGATGTTCGAAAACAACATATGTTGGTAAAAAAGAAGATGATCCAAATATACTTGTATCTTGTGAGAGGGAAATAGGTTGTGATTGGACTGTGTAGGGTGGTGTGTAGATGGGATAAGGTGTAAAAATGTCATATGGCATTGGGGTTTGTGTTTTAAGTTGATTTTGTAGGGAGTTTAGTTGGGTTTTGAGAGATTTTAGTTCTGACTCTTTCTGGAAAGTGAGGGGAGAGTTTATGGAAACAGTGGTGGCTAATTGTAGGAGTTCTTAGTGGAGAGATGATATATTCTTTGTGATTTTTTTTATGGAGAGGTCCAAGATGGTTACTGTAACGCCCCGACCGCCACCTCTTAGTGGGCCCCACGTCCACTCTCGGCCCGTGGACTCACATTTACCCTGACGGTTGATTCGCTACGTCCGAGAGGCTTTAAAGACTTGTTAACCCATCCTATAAATCACCACGTGATCTTTCCTCATGTTTTGTCCTCACTCGCATGGTACCGACAATCATCTTCCGGTAGGTCACCCATCCTGAAATTGCTCCAGCACAAGCACACTTAACTGTTGAGTTCTCTCACTACAGTTGACCCAAAAGATAAGTGCACTTTGTTAACATATGTGGCCAAATCAATTTTTTTAAACCTCTCCGCATACACCACCATATTTCCTGAAACCGGAGTGTTACAATTCACCCCTACTAACAGATCGCAAAGTCCTTGTTGCGCACCAAGACAGTGACCCCCGATGGTGTGAGCCCTCTCGACTCCACACTCGTTTGAGTTCAGCTCTGATACCACATGTAACGCCCCGACCGCCACTTCTTAGTGGGCCCCATGTCCACTCTCGGCCCGTGGGCCCACCTTTGTCCTGACGGTCTGTTCGCTACGTCCGGGAGGGTTTAAAGACTTGTTTATCGACCCTACAAATCACCACGTGATCTTTGCCCATGTTTTATCCTCACTCGCACGGTATCGACAATCACTTCCCAGTAGGTCACCCATCCTGAAATTGGTCCAGCACAAGCACGCTTAACTGTGGAGTTCTCTCAGGACAATTGACCGAAAAGATAAGTGCATTTTGGTGACATAGGTGGCCAAATCAATTCTTTTAAACATCTCCGCTTGCACTACCATATTTCCTAAAACCGAAATGTTACAATTCACCCCTACTAACAGATCACAAAATCCTCGTTTGCACCAAGACTGTCACCCCCGACGGTGTGAGCCCTCTTGACTCCACTATCGTCTGAGTTTGACTCTGATACCACTTGTAACGCCCCGACCGCCACCTCTTAGTGGGCCCTACGTCCACTCTCAGCCTGTGGGCCAACCTTTGCCCTGACGGTCTGTTCGCTACGTCTGAGAGGCTTTAAAGACTTGTTTACCGACCCTACAAATCACTACGTGATCTTTTCCCATGTTTTGTCCTCACTCGCACGGTACCGACAATCACTTCCTGGTAGGTCACCCACCCTGAAATTGCTCCAGCACAAGCACGCTTAACTGTGGAGTTCTCTTAGGACAGTTGACCGAAAAGATAAGTGCACTTTGTTGACATAGGTGGCCAAATCAATTCTTTTAAACTTCTCCGCATGCACCACCATATTTCCTGAAATCGGGGTGTTACAGTTACCTTTTGGTCAATTTGACTCAAAAGATAGTTTTGGGTCGCTGCGTTTTATGACTACCAATTTAGAGTTGCTTCTGCCGCACTGACTTGCTTCACCGATCCGTCTGGATTTTTTATGTTTGGATTTTGAATTTTCCATGAGTGTTTTATGTTGTTTTCTTCAAACTCTTTTGATGGAAATGGTTGCTCTTGTTGTGATGAAGGACCAAACATGTAGCTTGATATATCATAGTTTTTATGGTTTTTAACCATGATATTAGTCTTGTTTTAGAGTTTTTTTAGTGTCTCTCGAGTCTTCTAGAGTCTTTGCAGGTCTAGGAGCGTTTTGGACATATTTGGAGATTATGGGACGTTTTGGAGCAAACCGAGAATCTGCGCTGAAGAAACGAACTCAGAGAGCAAACCGAGAATCGACACCAATATCTGACGGCAATTGAATTTCCCATCTTTTGAAATTTTGAAGAATTGTAAATTCTGCCCAGAAGTGTTCCCTGTTTACAGAAAAAGCCCAAATCGTGTTTTAGCCTATTTATAGGATTTTAAGGTCATTGTTTAGACCTATGCTTGATTTTTGAGCAGCCACCTCTTCAGGGATTTTTGGAGAAGATTTCAAAACTCTTTTCTTCTTCTTATTGATTTCTTAATGCAATTTATTTCATTCATGATTTGTGTTTCATTGATCATGTCTGAGTAATCTCTCAGTTAGGTTTAGGGTTTTCAAAGGAATTCATCAATTGTTAGATTGTTAGATTATTAGGATTAAATCTATAGAGTTCTTCATCTAAATTATGTTTATTGCTTATTCTAGCTTAGCTACCTAGAATCTGATCCTAGGTTGATTAGTTGACACGAAAGTGTAATTGATTGCTTGAACTATCTTAGATGAGCAAAATACCCTATTCGCAAAGTGATTTGGTTTAGGGATTTTGTGAACATATCAAACCTAAACTTTAATGCTTGCACTACAAGAAAACAGAGAAAAGGCGACTGCAGTATTAGTCGCTTGGTAGTCGCCAAAACATTATTTACGACTAATTAGCGACTACAACATGTAGTCGTAAATCGTTAGTCGCTAAATGCAGTAGTCGTAAAATTAGTCGCTATTTAGCGACTACTTTACGACTACATTATGTAGTCGCTAAAATAGCGATTAATTAGCGACTACATTCGTAGTCGCTATTGTTTATATTTACGACTATAAAACGACTAGTTTACGATTAATCATTTTGAAGAAACGTAGTCGTATCGCAGTCGTATATTTTTTGTCACGAATTAACGACTACGTAACGACCACAGTGAATGAACTGGTGTGGGTATGCCGTAGTCGTAATTTAGTCATTAAAATATTGCGACTAATTAGCGACTACGTCGTGACTAATTTGACGACTAATTTAGCGACTACTTGTGTATGTTAATAGTAGGCACAGTTTAGCGACTAATTAGCGACTATATGCTGACTAAGTTGGCGACTGATTTAGCGACTAACATATTTTGTCACTGAGTAGCGACTACGAAGCGACTATTTAGTGACTAATTAGCGACTACTCAGGATGACCAAAACAAATTATGGTACACGTTTGGTTTCTGTTTTGTAATTCGATTAGAAACCTGTTTTGGGATTAAATTTATCCTTTAAACGATGCTATATATAAACGAAAATAGTACTAATACATGAGTTTCAGTAGTAAAAAATCTAACACACATCCAAGTTAGAAATACAAATACAAGTTCAAGAGAGAGTGAAGGATAACAATTAAGTTCATGAGATAGAGTGAAGGGAAAGAAATCTAAAAAACCACTTGTTGATTATGGAGCTGTTGCGGGAAGGTTGCCTGAGAGAGGATCCGTCGTTGTTGCATCTGCGGAATGCGTCGCCACAAAATCTAGAAATGCCGGATCTGTTTGCCGTAGATACTTTTCCACCAAAGACAGTTGGTTGATCTTGTCTTTTTGCTCAGCTACAAGTTGGGCATTCGCAGCTTCTCGGGTAGCAAACTCAGCATTATACGCAGTTTGCTCTTCAATTTTACGTTGAGCTTCTCTCAATTGCTCTTGCAATGCCACAAAGGAAGACGTACCTGGTTGCTTGCGCTGGCCACAATCCTCAATGCTATCCTTTAGGCTGCCAACACCATAAAGTGTTCCTCGGGAATCCTTCTCAGTAGACTGCGAAAAAACAGAGAAAAACAGTTAATATAAAGCATAATTTACAGTAAATCCACATTTATAACTGATACTTACCTGAAGAAAGATGGCGGTATACTCATCTGTGGTGAGCTCCCTAGGTCGTGAAGCACCATCTGAAATAGATGAAGTATCTACCTCAAGCGCAGATAACTTCTCTTGCAAATTCTTCTCATATGTTTGAGCGATTCTCTCCGCCTTCCGATCAACGTATGTCCCATCAGCCTTTGTATGTGTCTTGATGAAAACTTCACCAAGACTGACCGCTCTTCCCAGTTCCACTTCCTGCAATGTTACAAAATCCAGAAAATGATATGAAAGTATTTACAGTTACAAAGGAAATAGAAAAATATTTAGATAGTTTAAATTACTAACCATTTCATCTTGGATTTGTTGATAGGACTTAGGACCTGATAAGTGGATGTGAGGGCCAAGACCATTACGGTCCGACATACGAGCATTTGAATAGATGTGACTCCTTTGCTGCGCTTCATCAGTATCCCACTGAGCAACCATTTGTAGCCAGAGAGTCTCCTTGATCCATTTAGGCCTCTCTCGACTAGTCCTTGCGTTGCTGACCATGTCCTTGAGCCGACGTTGACAAATCTGTTCAAAATGGAGTTGAACTGTCCCTGTTATCAAAGGATCCCAAGTGTGGGTTTTCTACAAAAGAAAGAGAAAAGTTAAATCATAATAACTGAAAAACTGAACATATTCAAGTATAAAGTACAGAAAACTATACCGCAAACTCGAGGAAGTATCTTTCTTGTCTCTCCCGAGGCACACAAGTCCAGCTGTAGTAAGGCCCATCAAACTTGTTTGTAAAAATTTTTGTGATTTTCCTAACCAGTTGGGATTTTTTGTTTCGAGTAAACCTCGAAACACATTTAAACAAGCAAAGAAAGAATTAGTTATCTGAATCAAACCACAATACAGTTTGCTGAAGTAAAAATAAGTGAAGAAGCAACTTACCAAGTGGTGTTTG
Source organism: Turritis glabra (assembly GCA_900406565.1). Lineage (NCBI taxonomy): Eukaryota > Viridiplantae > Streptophyta > Magnoliopsida > Brassicales > Brassicaceae > Turritis > Turritis glabra. The sequence continues at coordinate 1,526,728 of OVBN01000188.1, forward strand.
GCAACGGTTGGGGAGAGAGCACAGTAGTAAATTTGTCACGGTCTGGCACCATAAGCAGGGCATTTAAAGCCCGAAGCATGTCTTCCTGGAGTTCTGGTAGAACTGGATCAGGATCGAAGTTGTTACCTTGAGAAGATGGATGACTTTGAGCCTGAGAATTCTGAAGTGGAGAGTGTGGAGTGCATGGCTGTGGGTTTGAAAGAGATGGGTGTTGGTCTTCACGTCCTTGAATGACAGAGTTCTGAAACAGCATCTCTGGCGGTGGAAAGTTGCGGAAATGTGGAGCTGCTGACGTTGACTGCTGGGGGGTAACTTGCCTTTGCGCTTGGGGCGTTTCAGGTGGAGGAATATGGGCAACCGCCGGCGTGAAGTTGTATTGACTTGGTAGAGTAGCGGGTCTTTTCCCCGCAGTGGGTGGGTTGGACACGCCGGGTCTCTGAGAAACATTAGGCACCACCTTTCTCTTGCGTCCTCGCTTAACTGTGGACATCTTTTACTATATGCAACAACACAAACAATCTTATGATATAGAGATCGAGAGAAGGAAATAGAGATCGAGAGGAAGGAAATAGAGATCGAGAGAAGTTCGCTCTATTTGGAATTGATATTGATGAACCACTAGACAAAGATGAGGCTGAAGAATAAACAGAAGATCTCACTAACCAGGTCGTTGATGAGATTGGTGTTGTCTTCAGCTCCAAAAGATCGGATTGCTAAAAAACTGCAGCTCCTCACGCTTCCACTGCAGCTACTAACAACAACAAGTGAGCTCATGTCGTATATATAAGTTTGGTCAGTCTATTGCTACAAGGTATTGCTTAATACCAAACTCACTAAAAAGAAATCACATCAAAAAGATCAAATTTTTACCGTGTGGATAGAGGAGCGTAGTCGAGACCGCCAGAGATATCGAGCAAGAGGAAGCGAGGGAGCAGCGATACAGGAGAGACCGAGATAGGAGAGATATCGAGAGGAAACACTCTTGCACTGAGAGCAAACCACAAATAAAAATTTTGACTATCATAAGGACAACAAAACAACAACAGCAGATGAAGCCCAAGAGTGATCGAGAGAGTTACAGATTCATACCTAGATCGAGAGGAAGCGAAGGGAGATCGATAGAAGCATACGGAGGTCGAGAGATGGAGAGAGTAGTCGAGATCGCCAGAGATATCGAGCAAGAGGAAGCGACAGGGCAGAGAGACAGAGCAGCGAGAGAGGAAAGACCGAGGGAGGAGAGAGATAGAGAGGAAGCAAATAGAGATCGAGAGAAGAGGAAACGACAGAGAATCGAGAGAGTTACTAAGGCTGAGAGAGATCGCCGGGAAGCAAAGAGAGATCGAGAGAAGGAAATAGAGATCGAGAGGAAGTAAATAGAGATCGAGAGAAGAGGAAACGACAGAGAATCGAGAGAGTTCGCCGGCTAAGAGAAGAGAGAGATCGCGAGGAAGCAAAGAGAGATCGAGAGAAGGAAATAGAGATCGAGAGAAAGCAAATAGAGATCGAGAGAAGTTCGCCGACAGAGAATCGAGAGATGAAAGACTGAGAGAAGATAGAGATTGCGAGGAAGCAAAGAGAGATCGAGTGAAGCAGACAGAGATCGAGAGAGATCGCCGCAGACGGAGGTTGAGAGAATGAGAGAGAGAGTGAGAGAGATTAGGGTTGCCAATTTGGGTTTAATTGGGCCTAATTAAGATTAAATGATTTTTGTGGGCCGAGTGAATTGTTTGTTGGTACTAATTAATTACTAAATCATATTTTAATTAAACCCAAAAAACTATATCCATATTTGTGACATTAAACAACAAATTATACATATATATTACACCGTATTTTGACAAAAGCATAAAATACATATTTTAGTAGCACAAAATTGACATTATCAAGGTTCTTCGTCTTCTGTTTCTTCATCTGAAGACGATAAATTACACTGGAATTCATCTTCAGGTTCTGCATCTGCGACATCATAATCGAGATTTATTTGGTTTTCTCCCTCTTCGAAAGTGTCAACTACGAGATCTTCAATTGTAGTCATCAATACGACATCATCATTTTCTGTTTGCAAAAGAGTCGGTTCTTTGTTTTCATATGCTACAGAAATATTTCCCCTCGGATTCACTTTCAGAACATTGAGCCACAATTGCTTCGGTTTCTTTACATATGGATACGGAATATAACAAACTTGATGCGCCTGAGAAGCTGTTTGAAATATCGACATGTAGAAGTTACACATTATATATATATATATGATATCGACAATAATTAATGTGTATATATATACGTACCTAGAATAAATGGTTCGTATTTATTGTACTTTCTTGATGAAAGAACGTCGACAACGCCACAATTGCTCCTTCGAGTGCCTCTACCGATAACTGGGTCATACCACTTACACTTAAAAAGTGTGATTCTCAAATTGACCATGCCCTCATATTCAAGTTCGATGATATTAGTTAAGGTCCCATAGAAATCCGCTGCGTCAGATGCATCTGTGTAATTTTCACCTTTAGCACAGACTCCATAGTTACATGTCTTTCGTCCGGCTCCATGGTTCTCTGTATGAAACAAATAGCCTCTTGTGAAATAAATTGGCCATGTTTTAACCTTGTTCAAAGGTCCATGCACTATCTCTTGAACCCAAGTAAGAAATGATTTTGTGGTGTTCCAGTAAGTAACCTGCATATATATACAGAGATATGTTAAACAATAGTAACGACTAAAACATAATATATATATATATATAATGAATATTATTTTGACTTACATATTCTTTAACCCATAAATGATATTCGTCAGCTCTTCTCGCAGAGAGTTCTTTTTTGGTAAGTCCTGGATATTTTGCTGAAATAAAATCCTCGAACATACTATATATACAAGACCGACAATAATATATGAGAAATCATAGTGGATTATATATATAAAAACATGAGTAGTAATTTGAGAGATGCCAACTTATATATATACCTCTCAATTGGCTGAAAATAATCACAATTTCGTAAAACATATGCATGTGCGCATTGAAGGTCTCTTTCCGAAAGCCATATTTCCTGCATTTCCCCACTTGGACGGCCAACCTGAGTAAATATAGAAGGAACTCCAGGGACATGATATACAGGGACTTCACCTTCATCAAATCTTGTTAACCTGACCAAATGAGTGAAAAGTAATTATTCACATTGACATAGCACAATAAAAGTATTCTAACTGACATTCCTTGAGTAATTTTGCAATTTACCTAGATTTTGTTTGTACATTCGCGGCAAAGTAGTGCTCTGAGAAATAAGCAATCTCGTCATTGATATATGATTCAACAATTGATCCTGCCGCATATCTTTTATTCTTTGCTTTTCCTTTCAGCATTTTGAAAAACCTTTCAAAAGGATACATCCACCTATATTGGACCGGTCCTCCTAATTCAGCTTCGTAGGGGAGATGTATAGGTAGGTGCTCCATCACATCGAAAAATGATGGTGGGAAGATCTTCTCCAAATTGCATAGGATTAAAAAAATGTTCTGTTTTAAAATTTGAACACGACTTGTATGCAAAGTTCTGGAACATAAGTCCCGGAAAAATGCTCCAATCCCTACAATATATTCGAAATTCATCACGTTAATTACTATTTAAAAAATAATAACTATAGAAATTTAAAAAATTAATTAGTACCTGATAATGCAAGGTGGACGTTCCGGTCTACGAGTTCTGCAAAGATAAATGGAAGTAACCGCTCCATAAAAACATGGCAGTCGTGACTCTTCATGCCTGAAAACTTTCCATTTTCCATATCAACACAACTAGCTTAGTCTGAAGAATAACCATCTGAGAATTTAACCGAATGTTTCACACATTCTAATAAACTTGTTCTTACTTCTTCTGTCAATGTGAAGGCTGGGAAAGGTGCTTTACCCTCACTATCAATATGTAAGTGTGGCCGAGAACAAAATTTTTCTATATCCAATCTTGACATGATGGTATCTTTTGATTTACCTTTCACACGCATCAGAGTATACATGATGTTGTCCAAAAAATTCTTCTCTGTATGCATCACATCAATATTATGTCGTAGATTAAGGTCCCTCCAGTATGGTAGCTCCCACAATATGCTTTCCTTGTGCCAGTTATGTTGCTTCCCATATCCAGGCTTCTTCCGTTCATGACCATTTCCACCGACGTCCTTAGTTTTCGGTGGGTTTACACCATTCAACCGCTCGAAATAAACTTGCTCCCCGGTCAAAGATTCAGGTGGATACTCTCTCGAAGCGTCTTTTCCCTTCAGGAAGTCTTTTTTATTCCTCCTTAGAGGATGGCCATCAGGAAGAAATCTTCGGTGACAATCAAACCAACATGTCTTCCTTCCATTAGGTAGATAAAAAGACTTTGTATCATCCATGCAAACTGGACAAGATAATTTACCATGGGTGGTCCATCCAGATAACATGCCATATGCTGGAAAGTCGCTTATCGTCCACATAAGCATTGCTTTTAAATTAAAGTTTTGACCCAACGACACATCATATGCATCGACTCCAGTAGAAACAAGTACTCTGTATTCATGCACATACCAGGGGGTAGGTTATATGGAGTCAATATCACGGGCCATAGTGAATGATTACGAGACATGCCAAATGGATTGAACCCATCGGTACATAATCCAAGATACACGTTACGGAGTTCTTCAGCAAACCGGGGATTCTGTTCTTGAAAACATCTCCACTCCGCCGCATCTGAAGGATGACTCATTTCTCCCTCCTTTGCTTGGTGCTCGGCATGCCATCTCATTGCTGCTGCAGTCTTGTGGCTCTGATACATTCTCTTCAATCTGTCAGCAATAGGTAGATACCACATACGACTATATGGTACTTTGGTTCTTCGTCGGTTGTCCTTAGGCTTCCATCTTTGTGCACCACAAAACAGACATTTATCTTCATTTTCGTCTTCTTTCCAAAATATCATACAATTGTTAATACAAACATCAATTGTATGATATGGGATACCTAAATTGCGAATCAATTTTTCTGTCTCGTAATGTGAACCGGTAGCCTGGTTTCCTTCGGGTAAATACTCACTCAAGATTTCACAAAACGAATCCACTAACTTTTCACTCATATTATGATCTGCCTTATTTTGCATTACTCTAGCAGCTAACGATAATTGCGACTGACCTTCACGACAACCATCATATAATGGATTTTTTGCACCTTCTAACAAGTCATAGAATTTCTTTGAATGGTTAAATACCGGTTCTTCTACATTCTGATAACTACCATCCTGATGAGCGTTATCAGCAAAACTCACGTTATAACGAAATGCATCATTTACCATTTCCACATATCTATCTTCTACTACCTTACCCACTTGTTCACTCCCACTTAAAAACGTTGGATCAACGTAACTCGTTCCTAAATCCATATTGATTTCTTCCCCATGCTTATACCAAACATAATAATCTGGCATAAACCCATAGCTAAAAAGATGATTCCAAATTCTAGATCCCGGAATACGCCTTTCATTTTTGCATTTACTACAAGGGTAGTAAAACTTACCTCCATTATCTTGTGCTAAAGGCTGGCTATTTGCAAATGCCATGAACTGCTCCACCCCTGTTCTGAACTCTTCCGAGAAATTTCCCGTCTCTTCATCGATCCTTTTATACATCCACTCCCGGAAATTATTATAATTATAATTTCCTGACATTATTCTAAACCTCTCAGTCTAACTTTGATTTTTTTCGGTTTGCTTTGCTTTGTTTTGTGCTTCTACGAATGAGGAGAAGAAATGGGCGAGTTAGTTTATATAGAATTTTTAGCGACTACCCAGCGACTATTTAGCGACTACATAACGACTACTTTGGCGACTACGGTATGTAGTCGCCAAAAACAGGTACACCAACCCCAGCTTGAATAAAACGTTTTTTATTTCCAAAATTTTGCGACTATTTAGAGACTACATAACGACTCTGTTATAACTATTTAGCGACTAACCTATTAGTCGTCAATTACCAGTACACCTACCGTATGTTAAAATAAACGTCGTTTTAAACGGTATTTTACGACTATTTAGCGACTATATAGCGTCCCGCCGATGAAGTCGCAATTTAGTCGCTATTTTGGCGACTACGTAGCGACTCCCAGTTGTAGTCGTATTTTAGTCACCAAAAAGCGACTATTTGGCGACTATCTACGCATGTGTGTCGATTAGTCGTACAGTAGTCGCTAATTTACGACCATATTAGCGACTACATAATTTAGTCGCAAAATAGCGACTATTTAGCGACTAAATGTGTGTAGTTGTACACAAGTCGCTTTGTAGTCACTAAATAGTCAATAAATTTGGCGACTAAGTATGTAGTCGCCATTCGTAGTCGCTAATTACCTGTTTTCTTGTAGTGTTGTTTAATTTGAAGAATTCGCAAAGAGATTTGGGATTCTAAAATTTAGGCATAGATAATCTTCGCAGCGAAAGTTGGTTGATTTTACATGTGATTTGAGTTCTAGAACGGTTCTTAATTACAATCCTGATAATTGTTTGTTCTGCAATTCTGAATTTCCTGAGAATTTCCCTAAAGTCTAGCTTTTTTCCTCATTGAATTTAAATCCTTTACTTTTTACTCTGTTAGTTTTACATTTTATCTTTGACATTTAGCTAAATTTCCAAATTGCTAATCTATTGCGTGAACAACAGTCCATGTGGATTCGATCCCTAAGTACTACAGTGATCTCTTAATTTGAGAGAGTAGCTCTAGGGTAAATTTGAGCATATCATAGCTCAACTATACTTATTCTTGATATGGGGTTGTTGGAGTTGAGTTATTTGAATATTGGACATAGTATTGAAAATTCCTTCCACTTGGTTCTCCAAGAACGCCAACTTGTGGATCTCCTGATTCATAACGTTCTCTGAGGATTTGTTGAGAGGATTTCTTTTTTCTTCTTCGCCTTGGAATTTTCTTCTCCTCTGAACTTTCTTCCAAACACTTCTAGCAATCACAAAGATTAAAGAATTTGTGACCAGATTCATCCATGAACGAGTAGATGGGATCTTTGAGTGAATCAAATAATCAAATTGGAATGCCAGGCAAACGTGTATCTAGCTCCATGATTCAGTTTTCCTTGGATGGAGTGATTGTATTGATTTTGATGCAAAAAGTTGTAGGTCTTGACTTTGCTTCTTGCGTCTTAAACGCTATTTCAACATCTCCATCTTTTCCTTTGTAAATAGAGGAATCCACTGATTGTATTGGTGTATTTCTTTCATGGAGTTTTTCGTAATTGGTTACTCATTATTCCGGAAGTAACTTGACTAGCTCGCCTCTAGGGATTTGTCTGAGAATATGGATGCATGAAGGACTATGTTGTGAATCCAATTATATCAGTAGGGCATCTTCAGTATCTCGTGGGAGACTTAGATCCATAACATGATTCTGAACCCTGTATGCCATTTGATGATGGAGTGTTGCTGCATATGTGTTCCAACTTGTGGAGCGCCTGTGATTTGTAGTTGGATCTGCATGTTCTGGTAAATTTGTGGATCTTCTAGCGCCACGTTGAAATTTAGGAACAAGGTGACAAAGATGGTGCCAGCATTTAGTGTCTTCTTGATGGTTGCGATGCAACCGTGCTGGTATTCTTTGTATCTGGTGTCAATGAGAGCGACTCTTGCTACTACAGTAAACCTTTTTCTTCCATGAAGAGTTAATGCCAAGTATATTGCTCCATAGTGAAGATGGCTATAGCCAAGGATTATGCAGTGGTGAATCATCCCTTCGTTGAGGTGGAGGGGAATCATCTGTTCAGTTTATGTTGCTCGAACTAGATGTTGCTTTAACTGAGAGGCTAGAACAAGTGCTTTTGCAGTATGTTTATTAGAGACAAACACTTATTTAATGACTTTTGAAGAGAGTTTGGTTTGGTGAAGGTTTTGTAGGGATTAAGTAAAGGAAGTTGGGTAATAGGGACTTTACTCTCATCACTCACATATTCTACTTCATATAAGTAATCTACTTTTTTGGAAGTTGATTTTCTAAAAGAAGGTGTTGTAGTCATAGTTGACATATTTTTCATAGCGTATGTAGAGACCAGAAAACAAGAAAGAATGCTTTAACTTTTTCTAACCCTCAAAGTAATAACAATCTATAAGTTATTTTATTTTATCTTTAAGCACTAAGAACATAGAGAATACAATCCAGAGGTACTAGCTTCGCAAACCGAGGCAACACAACTCTTCGAGATTTATGACCTCACATATTTGTTTTTTCTATACTCTTTTATCTTAGCTTAGTTAGATTTCTAATGTAGAAGATGCATTAAAAAATAGCAACCACATAACATACTTTCTATACTAGCACATGGAAGAAAACAACGTTATGGCATATTACCTCTTAGCTTATACTGCCATAGCTCTGATACTAAACATACAGACACATAGTGGGTACAACCACGAATGAAGTTTAACACGATCAAATATAGGAAACTCTTATTTGGGAAGTGAAAATTGTATTTGAGAAGTGATTATGGAAAAAAATTTATTATAAGGAAATGAAAGTTTTTTTATTTAGAAACTTTCAAAAAGAGTACAAAGAACTTATGATAATAACTTTTCACTAAGTTTGATATTTATAGTACAACTGAGCTGAAATCACTTCAAGGAAACATACATTTCACTGAGGCGATGGATGCATCGACAATGCGGAGCCATGCTCGACGCCAAGGACAATCAAAGCACATAAGTACAAGAATGCCTATCAACGCGGTCACATAAGTTGAAGCAGTACTAAGATAGAATACCACCATGTCAATAGCAGCTTCATCGTCTTCTTCTCCTCCTCCATTACCTGCTTCCTCTGAGCTCTTCTTAGCCTCACAACTTCTATTGGTCGGTGGTCCACAAAGAAGAGGATTGCCTTAGTAGCTGGACTCGTCGAAGGTGTCAAAATGCCTTCCTTGGGGAATGATTCCTGATAAATTGTTGTAAGACACGTCGAAGACAGCAAGAAAATCAAGGCTGGTAAGTTGTTGAGGAATGCTTCCCTGTAACATGTTATGAGAAAGATCAAGGCTCTCAATATCCTTCAGATTGGAGAAGTTGGGTGGTATAGAACTCGACAAGAAATTGCGAGACAGATTCAAGACTTGTAGTTTTGAGAGATCTCCAAGTTCTGCTGGGATAACACCACTTAATTCATTGCTTGACGGATCCAACCCATTAAAATAATCAAGAATTTCTTTGTCGAACCCAGATCCGCCAAAATAAGAATCATATCTTTGCTTCGTTGCAAATTTTATCTCAAATTCCTGAAAAGTAAAGTAGTATACCTCGAGATCCTCTACTATGAATGTGTATTTGTAAAATATCAATTGAATGTAATCTGAGGAGGCAGAAGGATTGTAGCGGAATTCCTCACCTCGTCCAAATGACAAATTACAGAGGCAAGAAGGTATGAAGCCGTTGAGCTTATTATCTGAAAGATCTAAAAGTCTGATGTTGCTCAACTTACACAACTGCCTTGGAATAGATCCTGTTAAATTGTTCCCACTCAACAAAAGAATTCTTATACTCTGGGTATCGACAGACTGTGGGATACTCCCAGAGAGTTTATTGTTCCGCAGATCAAGTATTTTGACACGTTCCAACAATGTGTCCGGAATTACTCCGGTGAAGTTGTTGTTGTGTAGGAACAAAACTGAACTAGGAGAATGTGACGGTAAGGCTCCCGACAATAGGTTTCCAGAGCTGTCCAGAAACGAAAGAAACGGAAGTTTCATCAAAGAAGGTGGTATTGTGCCTTCCAAGAAATTGTTTGATACCGATAAAATATGCAAATTAGATATTGCCGATATCCAACTTGGAAAAGTACCTGTGAGACCATTGTTAGACATGTCAATAGCTAACAACGTATTGTTGGAGCTAAGCAAACCAATTCCAATCTTCCCCGTAAAATTGTTGTTATCCATTCTCAACACCTCCATTAAAGTGAAGCTCGTTCTTCTTGGAAGAAAATAGCCACTAAATTTATTATGAGAGAGAATCAGAATTCTAAGTGAAAAACAACCTGTGACAAAACTTCTAGGTAGCTCCCCAGAAAAGTTATTATAAGAAAGATCCAGGAATCCAATCTTCTTCATCTCACCCATAGATGACGGGAAATGCCCTCGGAGCCCATTCTTTGAGCCATTCATATGTACCAGACTCTGAAGCGCACGACTGATATTATCAGGGAACAATCCAATATCATTTGCTGAAAAATCCAAGACCTCCAAATTATGCACTATTGTAGGCATCTGAAAGATAGTGAATGCATTACTCTGCAACTGTAAGACTTGGAGTTCTGTATTATTTGCCAACAACCAGCTAGGAATGTTTCCGGATAATCTGTTGCTAGAAAGATCAACTAGACGCAAGTTCTTCTGGTGTAAGAGAAAGGAAGGGATTTTCTTCAAGCTGCAGGATCGGAGAACAGCAACACTCATTTGAAATTTTGGCTTCCAGCTACTATCTGTCTCTACTTGTACCATATCAGATGTTGATGAAAGTTTGAACACCTTGAGCTTTGTGAGGTTGGTCAGTGGATTGAGCGAGAATAAGCCTGTGAAGTTGTTACCTAACAACGATAGATATTCGAGGGACTCAAGGGTACTGAAACTGGATGGTAGATTCCCAATAAAGTGGTTGGATGAGAGGTCAAGAACCTGTAGCTTGTTTAAGCGACCTAAACAAAGAGGAAGCTGGCCTACAAAATGATTATCACTGAGATAGAGCTCCCGCAAATTCTTCATTTTACAAGCTACTGCATAAAGATAATGTGAACAATAAGAATAGCTGTATTCCTCTCGAGAAGTCAGTAGACACTTGTCGTACATAATCTTGAAGATAGGGTAAACAAAGGTTACCTTCTATAGGTATAGGTCCGTCCAAATCATTATCAGCAAGACCCAAGAGTTCCAAGTTAGTCAAATTGTTTAGTTCTGAAATTATTAAAGGACAAAAGATTTTACTTCAAAAAATGATCTAGAAAATTTAAATAAGAGATATTTATCTTCATCCATGATAAAAAAGAAAAAACGTCCAAGAAAAGAAGCAAGCTTGCCTTGCAATTCCATTGAGCTAGAAAATTTATTGGAACCTAGATCCAGAGCTTTCAGCTTTTTCAGGTGAGTCAAGTCTACCACAGGACAAAGAGACGTAATATGGATAAGATCGTCTTTGAGATTGCATAAATCAATTCAACAATTATTTACGGAGTTAAATCTGTTTAAAGTTATACTCAGAAGACAAATTACAATGAGTCAATTACACAATTAACGTAGACGTTACCTGGAATGGAACCATTAAAACGGTTTCGACTCAGATCCAACAGTTTTAAGTTTGGCAAGTCTTTTAGTTCTGAAAGGGAATCCAATAGAATATAAGGATAGTTAGAACAAAAATAAAAACCAAACGACCTAACCAAACACACCTTTATAAGGAAAAGGGCCATCCATGACGTTTGAACGGAGAAAAAGAGTTGTAAGTGAGGTAGCCTCATTAAGAAAAGGAAAGATGCTGTTGTTGAATCTATTTGATGAGAGATCCAGAATTTCCAGGTTTCTTAGTGTCCTTAAGCTTTTATATCCTGCAATTGAAAAAAATACGGTTGACATATTATCCAAAAAAATTATTTAGAGTCCACCCAGCACATTTCCATAAGTTTTTTTTTTTTTTTTTTTATAAGTGGAGAAGTCGTTTAGTATATTTCCATAAGTTTAATTATATTCTTTAGCAAAATGAAATTAATTAAGCGATTTTGAATTGTATGGACTTTGGAAGAAAATGGGATTGACCGCTGGATGTAATTTTGTGCTATAGACATCAGCCAGATAAATAACGGTAAACTAGGCACTATGATAATAAGCTCATATTGGTATACCTTTAACATCATCGAAGAAGCCATTGAATTGGTTAAAGAAATTGTATTCGTTGTATTGGTGCCCTGATGATAAGCTCAGACTTCGAATCTCTTCAAAGGGATGCAGCAAAGAAAGATTTAGGAGAGCAAACTCTTTAAAGATCATAAAACCCATGGAAAGCCCGATAACCCGCCTGCTTGTACGACTGCATTTAATGCCCTCCCACTTGCAGCAATCTCTTTTTGTGTCATTAGTCCAAGTAGGGAAAACATAGTCGAAGTACTCTTCTTTACTCCTTGAGATAAGGTATTCCTTGAGCTCCAATAAAGCACTCCTTTCTTTCTGAATACAGCTTGTGCATCCATGTAGCTGCCCCAACAGTAATATCACCCATATCAAGTATTGGCCCAAGAAAAGCTTCCCTTCCATTGCAAACAAGATGCAAAGCAAATGATATGAACTCCAAAGCAATTTAGGATTGTGATGTATATGATCGTATATTTAGAAAAGTCGAAGCCTCTGTTGATAAAAAAACACTTAAAAAGTCATGAGACAATGCGTTATTAAGTGAGTAATCACTATCATTGACTTTGAATTGTATGATAGGCCAAGTCAAGGTCTATCATACAATCGAATGATATATGTGTGGCTTAAGTAAACTCAAGTCAAGCAAAGTAAACTCAAGTCAAGCAAAAAGACAAACGTATTCGTGGGTTTATGGTCACATCTCACGCTTCTAAGAGAAGTTAAAGAAGAAACAGAGATCAATAAAGCAGAGCATAAAGAATACAACGGAACTAAGTAAAGTTACTGTTTGAGAGAAAGAAAAAAAAGGCAATCTCAAAGACGATTCTTTTCTCAACTGTTCCAAAGGGGATCTAGCGGCTTTTGCCGTCTAGGATTGTGGATTTGCGCGATGGGGAGGGTTCTTCACAAGGAAAAGTGCACCAGGATGAGTTTCCGGTGCTTGAAGGCCTGAAGGAAGCTACATCTCAGGTCGCTCCAGCTAGTAAATCGTGGGTCAACGTGGCTGCTAAGCCAAATTTGTCAAAATTTGATTATGAAATTTCGATGAAAGATGGGAAAGCGGTGGTTCCACTGCCGGAAGAGGTTCTGGTTGATGCTCCTCTTCTTTGGGATGACTTCCTCGTCGGCCGGTTCGCTTCAACGGTTCCCCATGTGGCAAAAATTCACGTCATCGTGAACAAGATATGGAATTTAGGGGATAAGTCCATTCGAATTGACGTTTTTGCATTTAATGGAACTACGGTCAAGTTCCGCATTCGTAACGCTTCAGCTAGACGCCGAGCTCTTCGAAGAGGTATGTGGAACATTTGTGAAATTCCCATGATTGTGGCGAAGTGGACACCAATTGAAGAAGATGCTCAGCCATAAATTAAGTCTATGCCAATGTGGATCACAATCAAGGATGTCCCTCACTCTCTATTCTCTTCGAAAGGTTTGAGTTTCTTGGCTAGTCCAGTGGGTCATCCAATTAGACTACACCCTGAAACAGAGCAAGTCACTTCATTTGATTCTGCAAAGGTTCTGAGGTTGACTTTTCAAAGGAGTTGCCCAAAAGCTATTATGTCGAGATACAGGCTGTGGAATTTAATGTCAACTTTGAGTATCCTTGGTTGCCGTTGAGATGCGGCATCTGTAGGAAATGGGGCCATGTAGACAAAGGATGTTTAATAACTTTGAATAAAAATACCTCTCTGACCGACTCTCAGCTTCTCCATGGGAGAAAGAGTCCTATTGCGGTCTCTCCTGTTCGTGCGGTGGGTTCTTTGACGGATATTTCACGGGGAACACCTGGGGGAGCAGCGGAACTGAGAGAGTTGTTGCTACCACCTGCTGGGGCCTCTTCACCTGTAACTGAGGCTACAACTCACAAGGTCAACGATACAGAAGAGGGGGAATTAATTTCAACTCTGGAAGTCCCAGTCTCAGGGCCGGCAAATCATTCCGACTCAAACCAGAGGGAGGATGCTTGGCAGGAAGTAACTCCCACGGGGAAAAAAAACTCTAAGAAGAAGGAGGGGGGGGTTGGTGTACGGTCACGTTCGAATTGCTTCGCCTACTCGGTTTGAAGTGCTCCAATATCATGAGTCTGAGGAGCAAAGTGACCTGGAGTTGGATTTAAATCATGTATCTGTCGATGCTTCGCTGGTGGGAGATACTGCTGCCGAATTGGCCAAGGAAACAGAGTCTAAGACGGAAATCGCTCCTACCAGGGCTCCTTTGACAAGATCATCGAAATCCTCTCACAGGTTTTTATCAGTCTCTAATGCAAATAACCGGGGCCCTTACCCGAGTGGTTTAGTCAAAAGGAACTCCAAAAAACATTATTAACGTCGGTCTTTTTTTGGAATATTCTAGGGTTCAACAAATTCAAGAAACAGTTAGGCCCTGTTCGTTTGTCTGTCGCTGAATCTAGCGACAACGACCAGCGACCAGCGACAGCATATGTTGTTCGTTTTCCTGTCGCTGGCGACTGTCGCTGGCGACTGTCGCTGTGTTGTTCGTTTGACTGTCGCTGGTCGCTGTGTTATTAAATAATAAATAAAATATTTTACTTATATTTATTTATTTACTTTAATTTTATTAAATTAAATTTATTATAATTTATTTATATTTAAATAAATTTAAAATTATATTTAATTTAATTTGATTTAATTTAATTTAATTAGATTAGATTATATTTAATTTAATTTAATTTAGTATAGTAAATATAATTTTATTTAATTTGATTTATTTGAATCTAATTTAATTTAATTTTGTATAACTTTATTTAATTAAGTTTAGATTAATTTTGATAATATTTAATTTATTTTATTTAATTTATTTTATATTAAAAAAATTAAATATTTTTGGTCGCTATGTTGTTCGTTTGCCTGTCGCTGGATTCAACGACCAATCGCAGCGACTAAAAATTACGATCGCTGAAAATTTTAGCGACTGAAAATTGCGATCGCTGGTCGCTGACGACTGTCGCTGCGATTGGTCGCTGGATCCAGCGACAGGCAAACGAACAGTTTTTGGTCGCTGGCGCTGGTTTCTGTCGCCAGCGACAGGCAAACGAACAGGGCCTTGGTAGTAAAAAATTGGATAAGGGAGAACTCTTTGGGTGTTTGCTGGAAACAAGGGTAAATGACAGTAAATCGAATCATATCATTAAGTCAGTTTTTTGGGATTGGTCCATGATATCAAATTATGAGTTCAACAGGTTGGGGAGGATTTGGGTGGTGTGAAGTAGAAAAGTGCAGATGAATGTGGTATTTAAAAGTGGACAAATGATAACCTGTACGGTTCAGTTGGAGGGTTTGGTAGAGGAGTTCTTATGTTCTTTCATCTACTCCTCCAATTTTATAGCCGAACGAGCGGAGCTGTGGAGAGACTTGAAACTTCAGCAAGATGCAGTTGCATTTAGAGGAAAACCGTGGCTGTGCATTGGGGACTTTAATAAGATCCTAGATGTAGATGAGCATTCTAGGTTTAGTCACTCTCCTTCCATCCCTATGGGCATGAGAGACTTCCAAGACCCAGTTTGTTACTGTTCACTTTTGGATATGGGCTATCACGGTCCAGAATATACTTGGTGCAACAAATGAGATGAGGGGCTAATTTGCAAGAAACTTGATTGGGCCCTAATAAATGATGCTCGGCTGAATGGTTTGTCACAATCTTACAGCGTTTTGGAACCTGGTGGGTGTTCTGATCACCTTAGGGGAGTCTTTCATATTCATCGAACGGTGACACGGCCAAAGACTCCTTTCAAATTCACAAACTTAATCGCTACAATGGAGTCTTTCCTTCTATTGGTTGACAAGCATTGGAGAGAGACTGCTGCTTTGTTCCACTCTACCTCAGCTGTTTTCCGGTTTTCAAAAAAATTAAAGACATTGAAACCTCCTCTGAGAACTTTGAGTAGAACTAAGCTTCTTCATCTGTCAACGCGAACATTTGAAGCGTACAAAGCTCTATGTGAGACACAACTAGCAACTTATACCAACTTAGACCCTCAAGTAGTACTCGCGGAAGGACTCGCTTTTAATAAGTTAGAGTAGCTAGCGAGATTAGAAGAACATGTGTTATGCCAAAAAGCGAAGCTGCATTGGTTAACAGTTGGTGACAATAACAACAAAGCTTTCCACAATGCGGTTAAAGCACGATAAGTAAGAAACTCCATCTATGAAATCGTAGGGCCGGATGGGCAACCGATTTCAACCACAGAGGGCATTAAAACCGAAGCAGTAAGGTTTTTCAGCAAATTACTCACCAACAAACCGGCAGACTTCATTAGTATGTCGATTGAAGATCTTGAAGGGTTACTTAAATTTCAGTGTTCCCCGTTGGAAATGGAGCGCCTGATATATGAAGTTTCCGCTATAGAAATAAAAAAGGTATTATTCTCCATGCCTAGCAATAAATCCCCTAGTCCGGATGGATTTTCTGTGGAATTCTTTAAAGCAAGTTGGTCTATTGTCGGAGATGATTTCACAGTGGCAGTTCAATCTTTTTTCATCTATGGTTTCCTGCCAAAAGGAGTGAACACAACAATTCTTGCTCTTATACCTAAGCTGCCTTCAGCAAAGGAGATGAAAGATTTCCGGCCAATCTCTTGTTGCAATGTGCTGTATAAGGTAATCTCTAAGATTCTCGCAACTCACCTCATACTAATCCTCCCGGGATTTACAGCTTCCAACCAGTCAGCTTTCATAAAGGATAAACTTTTAATGGAGAACGTCCTTCTAGCATATGAACTAGTCAAAGATTACCACAAAGAGAACATAACTGCTAGGTGCGGTATGAAAATAGATATCTCCAAGGCTTTTGACTCTGTCTAATGGGATTTCTTGCTGAATATGTTGAGTGCCTTACAATTGCCTCCTAAATTCATTCACTGGATTAGACTATGTATTTGCACTGCGTCTTTTTCAATTCAAGTGAATGGTGAACTGGCGGGTTTTTTTCAAAGTTCAAGGGGGTTAAGACAAGGTTGTTCACTTTCCCCATACCTATTCGTAATAAGGATGAATGTCTTATCAAAGTTGCTGGATAGGGCTGCGGTGGAACGTAGATTCGGGTACCACCCAAGATGTAAGCTATAGTGCCTCACACATTTATGTTTTGCTGATGATATTCTCGTCTTTGCGGATTGCTTGCAGCGATCTGTAGAAGGCATTCTAGAGGTTTTTGATAGTTTTGCTCGATGCTCTGGTCTACATATTAGTTTGGACAAGTCAAAAATATTTATGGCCGGTCTTCCACTGGAAACCAGGACCACAATCTTGGCTTACCTCTCATGACTAGAAGAATGTCAACAGTGGATTATGTCCCTCTGATTGAAAAGATTCATTCAAGGATTAGTGCCTGGACAACGCGGTTCTTATTTTACGCGGGAAGACTACAACTCTTAAATTCAGTTATTGCAAGCCTATCCACCTTTTGGATCTCGGCTTCCCGATTTCCAAGTGGTTGCATCAAGGAGATTGAGAAAATCTTCTCCGCCTTTCTCTGGTCCGACCCTGCTTTAAATACGAAGAAGGCGAAGATAGCTTGGGGAGAGGTTATAAAGGAAAAGAGAGAGGGAGGGTTGGGAATAAAATATATAAAAGAAGCAAACAAGGTGAGTTGTCTCAAGCTGATATGGAGAATTGCTTCAGCTAAATTGTCCGTATGGGTTAATTGGATTCGACAACATCTCATTCGCTCCAGCTCCTTCTGGTCTATTAAAGAAACGACGAGCTTAGGGTCATGGATGTGGAGGAAACTTCTCAACTATAGACCTCAGGCAAAATTGTTCACAAAAATGGAAGTTCACAGCGGTCACCATACATCATTTTGGTTCGATGATTGGAGTCCACTTGGTCGTCTATATGACCACCTAGGCGATCGGGGATTTATTGATTTGGGGATCCCGTCTTCTGCTATGATCTCCGATGTACGGTTATCTGACAGACGCCATCAACACAGGGTGGCTCTTCTAATCAAGGTGGAGGATGAGATAGAGAAGTTGCGGTCTCGCGAACCAACTATAGCATTGGATCTTCCACTATAGCGAAATGGCGCCGGAAAATTCAAACCGGGTTTCTCGTCAAAGCAAACATGGTCTCAAACAAGGACTCTGTCATAAGTAAGGTATTAATTTTGGGGGGTCTGGTTCCCTTTCTCAACACCGAAATATTCTTTCCTTCTCTGGCTTGCTACCCATAACAGATTGTCAACGGGTGATAGAATGAGTTTGTGGAGTCGAGGGTATGTTTCGAATTGTGTTTTTTGTACGGCTCCATTAGAAACTCAAGACCATCTTTTTTTCTCCTGTAACTACACGGAACACATATGGAGGACGTTAACATGGGGGCTTTTTCAGAAAGGATACATCTCGTCTTTTCAAGAAGTACTCAAGACTATCTCGGATTCAACATACACTTAATCTCATCAATTCCTCTTAAGGTACACTTTTCAAACCTCAATTCATTCCATTTGATGTGAAAGGAATCGTCGAAGGCATGGGGAAAAACCAAGAAATCAGTTCTTGCTTATCAAAATCATCGACTGTATTGTTCGAAATAGAATATGTTCAATAAAGTTTCTCGACCCAACAAAGCTAGAAGACAATCTTCGGGTATGGTTTAGTACTCGAGTCTAGCCTAGTATGTTGGGTTTTTCTCTTTGTTTCAAAATTTCGGTAATTTCTTTGTAAGAGACGCATTTATTGTACTCCAAGGTTTTTGTTGAATAAATTTTTATATTCATACCAAAAAAAAAAAAAAAAAAAAAAGCAGAACATAGTGTTGATATTCCGGTAAATGCACGCACAGTGGTTTTGCCTCTCTAAGAAGTTCGTGAAACAATATGTAAAGATGTTTGTTATTTGGCTCTTGGAAATGAAAATGTTACCTTGACCATAAGAAGTTAACAGTTTCCCATCAATCCGTGGGAATGAGTGCCGAATATAATGGAATCATCAACTCAAACAAAGAGAAGTTAATCTGAACAGAGCAAAGTTGACACTTTTTCCAAAACCACGACCGAATTTACGCGTTCTTGATTGAGTCTTGAGTTAGTTTATAAAATTCGTTTCGTTAGATCCGAATAGGCAACTCTGTCATCGAGAACATAGACACGCCGGCCTCAGCTTCGAAACCCTAGAAGCTGATTCTCCCAGCTTGGTTAATGTTGTGCCTTTTTTTCTTCGTAATTTGATGATATCTTAGGGTTTTAACTTTTAAATTTTTCCATTTTTTCTGAGTGAATTTTTGAATCAATATAAGATACGCAAGAGGTAGCATAGTTGCTAAAATTTTACAGTGTAGCTAAAAATTATATCTATTAAAGTATCACAACTAAACCAATAATAACATCTGATTTAGGGATAGCTACGTAAGGAGAAAGCTCCCAAAATCCTAATTTGCTTGGTCACCAGTGTCAAACGGCGTGTCTCCCTTTCGTGTTGTTTATACGGTTTCTTTATTGTTGATCGAGGAGAAATTTTTCGTTTTTCCAGGTATGGACTTTTAGATTTAGGAGCGTTTTTTTTCGGCTTTAGCTTTAGCAGTTGCATAGCTTGGTTCTTGGTGGTTTGGTGACAAAAGGTTTTTGGATTTTCACCGGCTTGATCTTTTCCCTTTTGCTCCATATCTTTACAAAATAGATCTAATCGAGATATGATATGTTCGAAAGGCTTCTATCAAGGCGTTTGTATCCGCGTTTCTACCGACATCGCGGAAAAAAGTTTGAAGAACTTATTTAGTTCTGTCTTGCCATATTATGAAATTAAGGAATACAAGATGTGCGAGGTAAACTTTACATCACTAGAGGAGGAATCTATTATAAGAGTTTTGACCAGTTTAATGCTTCGTCCTTGGTAAGTCTTTTCAAAAGGATCCCCATAAGAAAGCAAAATATGTAGGTTTGGTGTGTCATCGGTTGCAGTTAGAAGCTATTGATGGTGTGTTTATGTTTAAATCTGTTTTTGTTATGTTTCAGTTAAGGTTTTTAATCTCAAGTGGCGTTTAGTTTTTTAAGTTGTAATTTCAGTTTCACGTGTTTTCTTTTCATATGGTTGTCTCATTTTTTACGTCCGGCTTTGTATCCGTGAATATTAATTATTATTTTTTGTCCATTTTGTATCTTTTAAGATCTAATCAATACAATAAAAACACTAAGACTCTCTCCAGCCCTGACACCTTAGCATTTTGGATTGTTCTCAGGTTGACACATCATTAAAATCGTCATCCAATGAAAATATTTCGATTAAAACACATGAGCTCTACCTTGACACATCAGCTCTCCAGCTTGCCACATCATTTTTTCATTAAAACACATTATTTTAAAAAGATAACCAATCAAATTAAAATAAATAATACACACCATCATTTTTTTATTTTTTTTAATATTGACACATAGATTTCTAATTTGTTAAAAGAAAAACAAAATCAAATTATTTATAAAATTATTTAGACGTAAAAATTGACTACTTGAATTTGAACAAATGTTTTGCCAAAACCCGACATCATTTGGAGACGCAAGTGCAAACACATATAATTCAACAAAAAGACATGATATTTAAGATTAAATAGATTGAAGAATATATATTGTTTTAAGACATGTACTAAATCAAGATTTGGTCATATGATTGCTCAATGGATGCAAAAATTTACCTCAAAAACTACTGAATTGGTGTATTAGAGACCAATAATTACAAAACAATTTTAAATTTGAAATTATATCTAACATAAAGAAAATATTAAAACAATAAAAAAGTAAAAAGATATCCCGCAGTGTAGCGCGGATTCTCATCTAGTTAGATTAATAACCCGTACACGTGCCCGCCTAGATGCCAATAGTTAATATTTTATTTTTCATTTATTTATTATTATATTAATTAATTATATTATAACTTTTTATTAGTGTATAGTGTATGTTAATCCAATATATATAATAATATATTTTAGTTACAAAATATAGGTTCATACTCGAGTTACATTTTTTGAACAATATTTTGATATTTAATACAAATAAATAATTTTGTAACAGCTATGTGATGTTAATATATGATGTATATTTGTATAACAAAAGTATGAGTTAGTCCAAAATCAGTATCATAATAATCGGACATATTAAATGGATTCATAATCAAATTTTTATATTTATATTAATGAAATTACATGTATAAGATTCAAAATAGCATATTCATCCATTCGATCAACTTTGTATCGGTTAAGAGAAAACATCAACACTAATCCGCCCTACCATATGATTGTGGATGAACATGTGTGCTCATAAAGTAAAATATATATTTTTAATTATAACAATTAATGTAAATATATATATATAGAGGATAAAACAACTAAAATACATATTTATTTAAGTTTTATATTTTTGGATTAATTATCAAAGATTAGGTATAATTTTAGTCTATATTGCATAATACCTTAAACTTTTATCGAGTTAATATATTTATAATATTTTAAAAATTTTATGAGGCTAAAATATTTAAGATATTGAAATTTTAAAATTTTCTAAATTTATAATACTCCTTTGTTAATATTATTAGATAGATTAAATACCTTTAGTAAATTTGATTATAAATTAAAGATTTTGTTTTTGGTCATTTATTAGTTTTTTTTAACATTATAAGAAAAACGATGACGTTTAGTGCTTAGGACAATTTTCTAGCTCGTGTGTTCTCCGAATATTCTCACTTCTCAAATTTGAGCCGAAGGTTTTCCGGCGAATATTGTGCCACCGTCACACTCAGTTTTACTCTGACCATACATAACCCTTTTTCCTAATCTCGGAGGTGAAGGCGTGGCTCACCTTTCAATGCCAAACAGCCAGTAAAGAAGTTCCAAATTTTGAGTAAACTCATCGAAGTATCACCCATTTCTATAATCTCGCCACTGCTCGTCATGCTATATCCCAAGTTGCCATCATTGTTGGCATCATTTGTGTGCTTGCTTGTAATCCCTAGTTTTTAATTTCGGATAACGAATCCAATAAATTTCGGGAACGAATCGATTTTCCTTTAATTTTTCTTCCCACTCGTGTTGTTTGGTTTTTTTGGTTTGTTCTTGGTTTTAAGATCTTGGGTGGTTCCATTTTTTTCTTCTAATTCATGGGTTTATTGGATTTGCCCCCAAATTGACACTACTTGATTTCATATTTTTATTCATGGTGTTCTTCATTTGTATCACACTAATTTTAGTTTAACTGCTTGGAGGTTATTAATTTTTTACTTTTGTCATCACTCAAATTCATTTTGCTTAATGTTTATAAATCGATTCGATGTTTAGTATATGGGTTTAGAATATGATTTCTGTAAAAGAATTGTGAATTTGTTTTGGAAACAAACGCTACAAATTTGTCATCTGATCTTGAAGAATGACTTTGTGCAACTAGTTTGACCGCAATTTTTTTTTTCATGATTTTAGGCATTTGGTTTAGTGCTCACCTGGTTTTTCCATTTTAGAAGAAAATATCAAAGTAAAGTGTGGACATGTAAACAGATGAATCACTACTAGAAAACCTGCAAATTGTGACCATAATTTGCGACCACATTTTTGGACAGTCCATTATGGAAAAAGCACCAAGACCCATCTTTTGAAAGAACCCATCAAATGTGTCAAGCAACCCCATCTTGTCTAAAAGCTCTCTATCCGCAAAGCAGGTTGGTTCAACCTTGAATGGTTCTAGTGTCAACTTAGCTTTCTTTTCATTTGTAGTCGAATGAGCTATGGGTGCTGCTGTAGTCGCTCTCATGGTTGCTTTCCTTAGACGCTTAGTGGGTGCTCTCTTGTTTCCCGCCATTGTACCTACAAGACACTTAAAACCAAGTAAGTGACAAGAGAAGATTTATCAAAAATATTAAGACCAAGTCTCAATTGTCACTAAATTCGCAAGTGAGGTACAGCGTAGCCAATGATAGTAACTATAATTCAAAACAACACCATTGTAAGCAAGGAACCACAAGTTCGTATACAAATTCACAACATACTCTCATTTCCAATTTACCCAAAATTTTCAACATTGAAAAAATTTCTAAACATGTTATGAATAAATGGGAATCAAACCATGAAGTAATCTAATGTCTAAGGCATCACAAGAGCTAGAAAAAAGATCAAAAGCACCAAATTCTAACATGTTTTCCAATGTTCGTCACTTTTTATACACATGAACCTTAAACTTTCAAACTTCAAATTTTCTCCACAACTCATGCAAATTAAGCACTAACAATATAAACCCAAGGTTTACAAATTCTAAAACTAGCACAAAACATATCAATCGATCCCTAAATCGACCTAGTTTTGAATTTAAATTTTTGTTGCAAACCTTGAAAAATCATGAAGAGTTGAGAGATGAGTATTTTACCTTGAGTTTCAGTGAATGAGGGTCCTAGAATCTAACTCTTGAGCAACAATCGAGTGAGTTTGACTTTGATTTGTTGATTTTGAATGAGTATAGAGAGACTTATGGTGGTTTGAAGTTGAGAGAAATTTAGACAGAAGAAGAACAAAAATCGTGAATGAAGGAAGGAGGAGGAATTGGTTTTGTTGTATGGTTTTGTGGAGAAGAAAATAGAGAAATCACTTACCATTTCCAAGAAACCAATCGATCGATTGGAGGGTCGATTGGGAAGCTTGGTCCATCCGGTGGCATTTGAATCGGTCGGGTCTTGGCTCGATTGGATGGTCGTTTGGTTGGGTCGGACATGACTTCTTTTCTTTGCGTTCACCCAAAACTCTCCGTTAATATCCTGAAACTTTAACAATTTCCACAAACACACAAATTTAAACAAGAGAAATGAAAAATATATACAAGGATACCATGGAATTGCCTCCCAAGTGTGGTTGTTTGAAGTCACTAAGCTTGACTTGTCTATGCCATTTAGGCGGTTTGAGGTTCCGAGAGAGAAACCGTAGTTCCTTCCTCAATGAATGCTTCTGCCAAGTAAGGCTTCATCCTCTGTCTTTTGACAACGAACTCTTTCTCATTCTTGTTTATCAACTCGAAAGCTCCATAGGATCGAACTTCCTTGATTTTGAATGGTCCTGACCATCGAGACTTGAGCTTTCCCTAGAATAATCTCAACCGAGAATTATATTGTAAGACTTGGTCTCCTTCTTTAAATTTTCGAGGGATGATCCTTTTGTCATGGAATGCCTTCATCCTCTTCTTGTAAATCTTTGAGTTCTTCTAAGAGGTGGTCTTGATGTCGAAATTCAGAAGGTTCACCGCCCACATTGCCTTAGACTCCAGTGCAACCGGCAAGTGACATGACTTCCCATAAAGAAAGTTGAATGGAGTCATTCCAATAAGAGTCTTGTATGCGGTTCTATAAGCCCACAAAGCATCATCAAGCTTGGGTGACCAACCTTTTCTTGTTGTTCCAACTGTCTTCTCTAGAATGGTTTCAACTTGGCTGCTTATTTGCGGGTGATAAGGTGTGCCACCTTATGCTTGACTCAAAGTTTCTTGAGAAGACTCTCAAAAACCTTGTTGATGAAGTGCTTACCTCCATCACTTATGACTACTCTTAGAATCCCAAATCTAGGAAATATGATGCTTTTGAATAACTTCAAGACAACTTTGGCATCATTTGTGAGACTAGCTACTGCCTCAACCCATTTGGAGACATAGTCCACTGCTACAAGTATGTAGCTATTTCCATAAGATAAAGGAAATGGCCCCATGAAGTCAATCCCCCAAACATTGAAAATTTTGACCTCAAGAATCGGGTTTTGTGGTATTTCGTTTCTTCTACTAATGGTCCCCTTTCTTTGGTATGAATCGGAGTTAAAGATGAACTCTTGTGCATCTTTAAACAAAGTAGGCCACCATAAGCCCGCTTGTAGAATTTTAGAGACGGTTTTGAACGTAGCAAAGTGACCCCCATAAGCCGAACCATGGCAATGGAACAAGATTCCTTCAACCTCTTCATGCGAAACACATCGTCTATAGATTTTATCCTTGCAAATTTTGTAGAGGTAAGGCACATCCCAATAAAACTGATTTACATCTGTAAAGAACTTATTCTTGTCATATGCATTTAAATTGGGAGGTTCTTTTCTGCGCGCTAAGAAGTTCACAAAATCCGCGTACCAAGGTCCCATTTCTTCCAACCCCTCTACTTCTTCAAGCTTCCTAAACAATTGATGGCTCAAGCCTAGAAGTTGGATCGCCATTAGCTGCTCCTTGGAAAGAGAGTCGTTCTTTGGTACATTATTGTCAATCCTCAACCGAAAAAGATGATCCGCTACACCGTTCTCAATCCCTTTCATATCTTTTATCTCGAGATCAAACTCTTTTAGGAGCAAGAATCATCTTAGAAGTCTTGGTTTAACATCTTTCTTTGCCAACAAATGCCTCAATGGCGCATGGTTCGTGTGGCAAAGACGATAGCTAGAAGCTCTTTCTCCGTTGTGGCATACTTCACTTGTGCATCATCAAGAGTTTTACTTGCATAGTAGATGACGTGAACCTTCTTCTCTTTTCGTTGTCCAAGAACCGCTCCAACCGAAAAGTCACTCGCATCACACATGATCTCAATGGGCAAGTTCCAATTTATTGATCTTCAAAAATGCTTCATGACACTCTCCATCAAACTCAAAAGTAACCTCTTTGCATAAAAGTCTTTTAAGTGGTCTTGCTATTTTTGAAAAGTCTGTGATGAATCTTCTATTAACCCCGGCATAAGCGAAAAAGCTTTCGAATTCCATTAACATTACTTGGTGGTGCATATTTGTCATCACATCAATCTTGGTTTTGTCAACCTCTATCCCTTTCTCTAATATCTTATGGCATAAAACAATGCCTTCTTGTACCATGAAATGGCATTATTGACTTGGGAAGTCAGCTTCTCAAACTTAGCGTTAAGATCATTGTAAACTCCATCTACTTTGTTATGTAGTGCTGCCATTTGATCAGCATTGTTGATTGCGTCCTTGCATTGACATTCTAGAATTTTCTTTAGAAGTGTTTTTGTTTCATCATCTTGAGTTGGTTGGTTGGATGAATTGCCTTTCCCTTGGATTTGGTAATAAGCTTAAGGCTTTTCTATTCCCTTATGGTCAAGGTTGATAAGCAGCTTGTTGTTGAAAACGTTGACCTTGATTGTTTTGTTGAAAGTTGCCTTGTTGTTGAAATCCTTGTCCTTGAGATTTATGTTGGTAGTTGGCTTGTTGTGGAAGACCTTGAACTTGAGGTGCTGGTTGATAATTGCCTTGTTGTTGAAAGTTTTGTCCTTGAGGTTTGATTGGAGGGTAGGTTTGATCTTGTGGGTTCTCCACATTGTTGCTTCTATACGAAAGGTTGGGATGATTTTGGCTGCCTTGGCCTTGAATATAGTTTACCTCTTCTTGGTCTTCCACATATGCTTCTATACCCGCTTCATAACTTTGAAAAACGTCACCCTCACTAACAAGGTTTACCGACCTTTGGTTGTCTTGCATCATCTTGTCCATTTTGTCACTCAAAATTTTTATCTCTTTTCGGTGAAGATTGTTCAACTCTATGCTTTCTCTTGAAGTTCGATCATAGTCATCCCCATAGTTCCCATCACTTTGGGCAAGGTTTTCTACCAACAACATCCCTTGTTCTGCATTTTGGCCCAAGAAGTTACCATAGCTTACGCTATCAAGTAACATTCGATATTTTGGCAACACACTGTAGTAGAGAGTGCTCAAAAGTGATTCGGTTGAGAATCCATGGTGAGGACATTGAGAAGTGTACCCTTTGACTCCCATGCTTCACAAAAGCTTTCATTGCTCCTTTGAGAAAAGCTTGATATCTCGTTTCTTAAAATAGCGGTTCTTGTTGAGGAGAAGAACTTTGACAAGAAAGCTTTCTTGCATTGATACCAAGAGGTGATGGTGTTGTGTGGCAAGTTCTTCTCCCATATGTGTGCCTTATCACCAAGAGAGAATGGAAAAAATTGGGAAAAGGCGAAGATTATAGGCATCTTCCGAAATCCCGTTGATCTTTACCGTTCCATACAAACGATCAAATTGATCCAAGTGATCAAGTGGGTCTTCCATGGCTAGACCATGAAACTTGGATCCTTGCACCATGTTAATGAGACTTGATTTGATCTCAAAGTTTTTGTTCTCAACCGGTGGAGCTAGAATACCGGTTTGGTTCCCATTAACATTACGTGCATCATGTACTCCAACCATTGGAGCGAGGCGTGGTACATGTTGAGGGACTTGATCATCATTCCCTTCATCGACCACGTCAGGGACCTCCATTCCTAGTCTTGTAAGATGGCGGTTTCTTTCTCTTCTAGCTCGTGTGTTTGCACTCTAAACATCTGATGTCGTGAACCGTTTCAACTAAGTTTTCTTGTCCTTGGCTTCTCAAGTACACACACCTAGCAAGAGAAACACAAAAACAATAAGACTAGAAAGTTTAGTAACAACTTAAAATAAATACTTAGTCTCAAGTAAATATGAAATCGTGATGGCTAAATTCTTTTTGCACTATGGCAACATCGCCAAATTGATGTAGCATTTTTGTGTACTCCAATTAATATCGGACCACTTAGCACAATTGACTAACACACCACGAATGCACACATTCACTTAATCTAAGCAAGAAAAGTATGGTTTTGGTTTTCTAAATTTGATTAACAATATTTCTCATACCAAATAACACAATTCAAGACAAAATAAGATAAAATACAAAAGACTAACAATTTTGGATAACAAACAAACCGAGAAAATGACTAACATTTTTAAAAAAGACTTAGCGACAAACTCTCGGGTTAAGGTAATCAACTAGGAATAACTCAAAAGATAGTTCATGGAGCTTATACTAACTTCTAACAAGTGTGATCCTTAGGCCATCGAACGCTAAGCAAGACTAACACATTTTCATGCTATTAGTCCATTTACTAATCATCAATTATCAACAACTTTTGGTCGCAATCAAATGATCAATAAGTATTTATACAAGTCTATCTAGCTACAATTCACCCTAGTCAACATTTTTTCGACGGTAAGGAATGAAAAGCATTTAAATATTTTGGTTCGAAAATTTCAGCGAACACCTTCCGAGCATGCAATTCTTAAGTTCTAAATCAACATGATTAAGGTTGATTTAGCTTTAAGATCAACCAATAAGTAAGGATTCTAAACAATATAGTCCTAAACTCCATAACCTAACCTCTAATTCACCCTAATCTACCATAACCCAAGAACTCTAAAATACTACTCACTAATCAACATATTAACACAAGATTAAGAAGATTCTATGGTTTAAAAGAAGTATAAGAGATAGGTAAAGAAGAATCTAGGAATTAAAACTTGAAATAACAAAGATTCATACAAGAATTCAAAGAAAAACTTTAAGAACAACTTAGGAAAATAAAACTTTAGTCTAGACAAACTTAGTTGCAACAAAATTTGGTCTCAAATGTATTTATGGAAAGGGAAAAAATGAACCGGGTTGACCCACAACAACCGGGTCAAACCCGGTTTTAGCTTTCAAATTGCTGTCCAGTCGATCCACCAATCAACTAACTGCCCAATTGAAATTCACAGGTGATCGACCTAGTAATCGATCAGACAGTCGATTGAAAACTCACTGTGTGTTCAGAGGCATTTGGATCGACCGTCCAATCGACCATGATTCGCTACTCCGTTTGATCCAAATTCACCACCATTAGAAAGCTTATTTAATTTCCTATGATTTTGATGAAAGGCTCCATGGCTAAATCACAAGGGAAAGTCTTCATATGTGATATTTCAAGTGTTTCAAAGATATCAAACATAACCATCTCTCTTGGTCTTCCCTTCATTTTCCTTAGGTCATGGTTGGTTCTTTGAAGCACCAAATCTCCTCTACAAGTTCTCTTCTTGATCTTCCATGCTCAATGCCTACTTCTAGCTCCCATTTGCTCCATTTGCCTCCAAAAACTCCATTTTCCACTCCAAGAACCTAAAACTCAAAACTTATGCAGATGCTTCCTAAAACAATCTAAATGCCATGAATGTACAATAAACTATCAACAAAATAAACCTTTAACCCCCAAAAAAACACAAGACATCAAGTAGTACATGAATCATAATCAACAACATCTTCAAAACAATTTTCCAATATTTCGTCATCAATGTCATCGTCTGAACCTACATGAGATCCATACCTGATTAAAACCATAGTAATTGAGTTTATCAATTTTCACTATAGGTGCATAATAAGTTTATAATTGTACTTCCAGATGATCCTTTACAATCTGAACTATAATTCATTGTTTCTGGTAGCAAGAAATCAAGAACTACAGGATTACCCATCTAAGCTATGTGGTGCACTTTCTGACATAGCCATTTTTTCAGCATAAGGTACATTAGTAATGTCTCTAAACACTCTATCTTCTTGTAATATACTTTTGTGTACTTTGATTGGTATTCAAATTTGATAAATTGGTAGAAGCTGAGAACAAAGTAACATATGTTAGATAAGAAACTCACAAGTCTAAATTTACTTTTAAATTAAACATCAAAATCTTACCAAAATAATGTTTTACTAATTATGGATTTGAAGATGGTGTAACAAAGTTTGTAGACTGTGTATGCATGCCTGATTCGAATTGAACAAATTTGAACCTAATTGAATATTTAGGAATAAAATTAATAAGAAGTACAGTAAATTTTTATAACAATAATGACTGCATGCTTATTATAAAAATATATCCAAAAATAAAATAGGAAAAATCCAACATTATACAAAATGATCAAAACATGTCAATTTATCCGTCATTATACCACTAAACACTTTCATTGTACTCACAGATGAACATGACGAAAGATAATCCATCATTATTAGTAGTCCCTCTTGCAAAATCACGTAAGTTTGTAGAATTCGTTAGCACCATATTATAGACAGGACTAAGTGGCACAGATTTGTTGACATTGGGAGAATTTAGAGTAAGAACAATATTCTCTAAATTGTTCACATATCTAACCTCTTCTCGCTGGTGTTGTGACAATGCAAATCTTTATCAATATAAGTATTACAATCTTTTGTTTTGACATCCTTCAAAGTAGAGTTCATCTAAGACAAAATAAACTAATTTCAGAATAAAAACAACTCATACGAAGAGTTATATAGATGTTAACCTAGGTAATATATATATATATATATATATATATATTAGTAGATTGCAATATATTTTCTGTTAGGTACTATATCTAAATTAGTTTAGATATTTTTTAATATCGTGGACAAAAAGAGCTAGTATTTAGTCTTCAAATATTGCTTTTTAACTTGTATTTAGGAAACCTTTAAATAAATATTGAACGATAGTTTTGTAAAAGATCATCCTGATGAAGTTGACACCACAATAACGGAATTAACCAGTTAGTATAGTGCGGATTAGGCTAAGTATTAATGTATTATTATAGACAAAAAATAAAATAAAACAAAATATGCATTTACATTAACTTAAAATCATAAGACCACCTCCATCGGTTGGAGTAGATGGGGTTTTAAACTTTTTAAAAAAATATAAAATAATAATAAAAAACAAAAATTGAGGAAAGAGAAGAATTAAAGTGTCTACCCACATACCTTTAAATCTCATTTTAAAGACACTCTAATGTCATGTGTGTCTTTTTGATTGGTTTTTAGTTTTTGATAATTTAATATTTACTTATTTAATTTGATTAAATGATAAAAACACTCTTCTCAGTATATAACTGATGGAGATGCTCTAAGGGTGCTCTCTAAAAAAAGGTTTAAGTACATAAACAAAGTTTTGAAATCCAAAAAAAAGGAAGAAAAATACACGACAAAGGCACTCAAAAACTATTGCAGACTATCCCCTCCTCTCTAACACGACAAAGGCACTCAAATCGTACATAAACAAATTTTGGCAAAAATATCCAAAGAAGTGAGCCCAGCAGAACTTAAGGCAACACTCTTTTCATTGAGGCGATGAAAGCATCCACAATGCGGACCCATGCTCGACGCCAAGGACAATCAAAGCACATAAGTACAAGAATGCCTATCAACGCGACCAGATAAGTTGAAGCAGTACTAAAATAGAAGACCAGCATGTTAATAACAGCTTCATCGTCTTCTTCTTCTCCTCCTTTACTTGTTTCCTCTGAGCCCTTGTTAGTCTCACGACTTCTACTGGTCGGTAGTCCACAAAGAGGAAGATTGCCTAAGTAGTTGTCCTCGTCAAAGGTGTTAAATTGCCTACCTTGTGGAATGATTCCTGATAAGTTGTTGTAAGACACGTTAACTTAGAAAGAGAAGTAAGGCTGGATAGCTGTTGAGGAATGCTTCCATGTAACATGTTATAAGAAAGATCGAGCCTCTCAATATCCTTCAGATTGGAGAAGCTGGATGGTATAGAACTCGACAAGAAATTGTGAGATAGATTCATGACTCGTAGTTTCAAGAGATTTCCAAGCTCTACTGGGATAACACCACTCAATTCATTGTTTGACAGATCCATCCCATACATAAGACGAAGTATTCCTTCGCTGAACTCAGATCTTCCACTATAAGAATCATACCTTTGCTTCGCTGCAAATTTGATTTCAACTTCTTCATAGGTAGAGCGGTCTACTTCGATCTTATCTACCAAAAAAGTGGATTTGTATAATTCCAGCTCAAGGCTCGTTTGCAAGAAAGAGGTCGGAATGTTGAGAGCCATTGTGTCCTCTTGTAAGCGTCCAAATGACAAATTATAGAGGAATGAAGGTCTGAAAGATCTAAAAGTCTGATGTTTCGCAAATCACAAAGCTGTCTTGGAATTGATCCTGTTAAATTGTTCCCCCTCAGCAAAAGAATATTTATGTTCTGCGTATCGACAAACTGCGGGATACTTCCATAGAGTTTATTGTTCCGCAGATCAAGTATCTGAACACTTTCCAACAATGTGTTTGGAATTGGCCCTGTGAACTTGTTGTTGTGTAGGAGCATATATATATCCCACACACCATCAACACGTGATGGTAAGGCTGATGAGGTCATTGAACCAACTCATAATCCAGGTAAGGACAAACCGAACATACCCGAAGTTAGAGAAGCACCAATGACATGTTCTAGGTCAAGGAGGCTAAAGGAAGGGTTTAACAAGGCTGTAGAAACTCTTCTAAACACCATAGAGCAGGGAGACCAGTCAAGAATCACTCAAGAAGGCGCAAACCCCCAAGATAGCTCAAGTGCACCCAATGTGGACATAACGGAGAACTTTGCACATCTCAGCATCAATGAAGCATCCCCAACCAAAACCCCCAATAAGTCTATTTTGTTCACAGGTCTAGGAGCTAAAGACGCCAAGAAAGCAACAAATATCACCTTAGAGCTGCAAGGTACATCTGAGACAAACAATGGAACCGATAAGCCTCAAGGGAAACACGAAGACAAGTTTGACGCTAATCAAGTGGAGATACGAGAAGATCTTCATCAAAGTGACTTCAAGGAACTCCAAGAGGAAGAATTCACCCCAAACTTCAAGCTAAACGGACCAGAACCATACAAGACCGTAGCATATGCTAATGGAGCTCAAACTCGCCAAAACCAGGTATTTACTTTCTTTATGGTTTGTGCAGGTAAAAGAGAGTTATCCTAGTGGTTTATGTGCACAAAAAGACCAGAGATCGAGTCCTATCACATGTGGACATAGTTAAGTTGATTTGTTTTTCCTTTTGTTGTTTTATAAAGTACTTTTCTTTTATTTTTCTTTTAATTTTTGTCAAGTCCTGTTGCTGTGTCGTTATATTCCTTTGAGTAAGCCCTAGGGAAAGCTGAAGAACCCCTTTATAAGGTTCCACAGCAGCCTTGTAAGATTTCACCATTTTTATCAATAAAAACCCCCTTTTTCTTCTCTTCAAAGCGGATGCTTGTTTGAGACTTGTTTTGTTATGTTCTTGATGTGAGATTACGTCCAGGGAGAGTAATTTTCTGTATCAGAGATCCTTCCATCATCTCTGTGGTGCCATCTATCCACATCACAATCCCCTTTTGATCTCACAAGAGAGAGCGTCAGAGCCAGCTTGTTTGATTCCACAACGACCTCAGGCCTCATCCCTTTGAGTCTTGCCGTATAATTTCACCCACTGAAGCTTAAGAGAGTGCGCTACAGCCAGCTTAAATTTCCCATCAAACCGCCTCATAATCCCTAGTCCACGCCCTCATCAATTCACCATACCTCCAGGCCCTTCTTCATACCATCACTTCTGCGCTACAAGTCTCAGTCCCTTGAGTCTTATATCAAAGGCTCCAGAGAAATTGTTACCAAAAAGGTCCAGAAACGAAAGAAAAGGCATTCCCAACAAAGAAGGTGGTATCGTACCTTCTAATAATCCAAATAAGGAAATTTGAATAACCATCTTGGAATAGTACCAGTGAGACCATTGTTGGACATGTCTTGAATCCGCACCACAGTGGAGTTACGCATACCACCTCCAATCTTCCCCATAAATAAGTTGTTATCCATTCTCAATACGTCAAGTGAAGGGAAGTTTGTTTCTCTTGGACGAAAATGGCCGCTAAATTTGTTGTGAGAGAGCTTCAGGAACATTAGTGAAACACAACCCGTGACAAAGCTTCTAGGTAGCTTCCCAGAGAAGTTATTATAAGACAGGTCCAAGAATGAAAATATTCTTCATCTCACCTATAGACGATGGAAAATTCCCAAGGAGTGGACCTTGATCAAGTCCATATTTGTGAACATAGAGCTTCAGGAACCCATGTAGTGTCTCAAATCTTCTGTAGATCAGGACATTGTCTAGCAAAGTTGTTTGTATCTCTTGTTGCATATTTGCAATCATTCTCCTTTAAGTGTCTTATGTTGGATTGTCTGGACTGAGAGTGTAGATCATTGGAACGATGGTTGAGATTTGTTGGTGGATCCTAGAAAGGAAGTCCGTGAGGAAGTTTTTTTTTCCTTTGATGACATCAAACTTCCATTATGAAAACCAGCTTGCCCACCTGAGTAACTGTGCTTGTGGTAAAACTTTATGCTTGAACTGGATCATTAGTGGTAGTGTTTCTCGCTTTCTTTAAAGTCTCCACTCTTGTATCCACATATATGTCTTTTCCCTTTTCCATCTTCTTTCAAGAGTAGTTTGGCAGAGAGAACTGACATGTGTCTTGGTAGGTCATGGATAAAATCTGCCATGTAATTGATTATGCCAAGGAACTGTTGAGCTTGCTTGAAAGAGAGCTTTTCATCTGGCAACTCGTTGAGCTGTGTTGCAATGTGAGGCTGAAGATGATATTGTCCTTTTGATATATGGATACCAAGGAAGTCAATTTTTGTTTCTACAGTCACTATCTTTTTTTCCGAGAGCATGATACCATAATTTTGCACAATGTCGTGGAACTTTGCTAATTGCGAGGTGTGAGAATCGATATCTGTAGAGAATAGCTGAATATCATCAATGTAGACAAGAGCGTTTGGGAGGATTGACTCGAATATCCTATCATGGCTTTCTAGAACAGTGAAGGTCCCTACCTTTAATCCAAAAGGCATGACTTTCCAGTGGTAATACCTATCTGGTATACAGAAACCTGTCTTCAGCCAATCTTCTGTTTTAATTTAAGTTACCAAAATCCTGCTTTTAAGTCAAATATGGAGAAGGCTTGTGCTTGTGGAAGTCTTTGGAATAAAACTTCTCTCATTGGTAAAGTAAACTTGTCATCAACAAGGAAGTGGTTGAGTGGTTGGTAATTGATGACTAGTTTTAACTTTCCTTGAACTTGTTCATCTCTTTTGTTAATATAGAATGCTTCACATGCCCAAGGTGAAGTAGTCTTTTCAATGAGATCTTCTCTCTGGAGTTGGTCAATTTCTTTAAGCGCAAGATTGTAATGGTCTTGTTTCATTCGTGGATGGCTTGCTTTGGTTGGGTTGACATCTTCATTCTTCTTCAAAGGTAAGGATATGAAAAACTCAGGGTTCTTCCATAATGGTGAGGAACACTTTTTGAGGAACTCTGAATGAGAAGCTGCATAGGAAATCTTTGCAATCTCTTCTTTGATGGGGTTTAAAATCTCCATATGATAGAGATGAGACACCGTTGTCCAAAGTAATAGGTGGTATTTGTGTTTGAGACCTTTTGAATGCCATGAGACTCGTCGAAGGCTATGATAAACATCAAATCCAAGTATAAAGTCTTTTCGAGGGAGTTCAGAACCATATACTTTAGATTTTATCATATAGCCAGGGCAAAGTTGGATATAGATAGGCTTACTGATAAGAGAGATGTGGAAGATCTGACCATTGGCTACATTCAAAGCTACCAACCATGAGTTCCAGTGTGAAGCTCGGAGGATATCTGGTTTGATGATGGAAGATGCAGCTCCCGTATCAAAATATGTCATCACTGGTATGGATTTATCATAATTGGTAGGAAAAGATGTAGATCTTGGAATTTGCTGATGGCTGGGATAAGTACGCTAATTCTCCTTGTTTTGGATGTTCTACCTTGCATGTATCAAATGTGTAGATGTCAAATAGCATGTATTGATCATCTGCATTTGCTTCTTTTTATATATCTTCTTCTGAAGATTCGTCGTCTTATTCCATCCCCGTTGCAAGGACAGTTTCTTATGTTGGTTCATCATCAAAGGAGAAGATAGATTCAATATATGAATCGTCTATATTTTTCGATTTGAGCCAAATATCCAAAAACATTATCTATCTTTTTCTTGTTAGGACACTGTTTTGTATAATGTCCTTTCTTCTTACAGATATAACACCTATCTGATTTTTCAAAGGCTCTTTGCGTTTTCTTCCTGAAAAGTTTTCATTTCTTCTTGGTAGACAACTGTGGATATCTTTCTGTCATTTTTGCTAAATTTCTTTTCCTCTTTATTGCTTGTGGAGCGGCAACACTTCTTTTCTCTGCTTTTGATAGAGAGTTCTAGACAGTCACATGCTTTTTCAAGAAGATTTTATTCTTTGTGAAGTTATTTGAATAACTTTTAGTGGTTGCATAGTTTTTCAAAGGTTGCCAGAGATAATTGATATATTTCTCCAAGTGAGGCTTGGTTGAGGGTCATATTCATGAGAGATAATATTTTTGATGTCTCATTTCCAATTTGTTCTAGAAGTGAATTCAGGTATACCTGCTTGAGATGTACATCATCTATTCCGTTCAGGGTATATAATCTTTTTGACATTTTCTTATAATGCCTTTATAAATATTTTCTCTTTAATAAGCAGCATCTCATGCTAAGATATTTGATATATCATGGTTTTTACGGTTTTTAACCACGATATAAGTTCTGTTTTTAGAGTCTTTTTGGTGTTTTTGAGTCTCTATCGAGTCATTGTAGGTTCAGGTACGGTTTGGACTCATTGGATGCATATTGGGGTGATTGGAAGCATTTAACATTCTGTAGCCGCGAAGAGCAAGTCGGAGATTACAATGGGTGCTGGTGTCGATCGACACTGCCTCCTAGTGTCGCTCGACACCGGTCGCCACTACTTGTTGCACACGAGTTTCCAAAGAACTTTTGAAGAATTGCAGAATGACCCAGAAGTTTTCCCTAATTGCAAGACAAGTCCCTGATGTATTTTAGAGTATAATTAGTTGTTTTTAGAGTTTTAGAATCTATCTTTACTTTTGGCATTGGATTTTGAGAGCTTGTTGGGAGAGACATATCAGAACTCATTGTAGAGAGAAGATTTCGAACTCCCTTTATTTCTACTCTTATTCTAATGCAATTTATTCAGATTATGATTTGTTTTGCATTGATGATGTCTGAGTAATTCACCTGTTAGATTTAGGGTTATTCTAGGGTTAAAATGAATTGTTGAATTGGATTGTTCTGTTAGGGTCATTACACGGTTCTTCATCTAGGTTGAGATTAATTATAGTTCTAGACTGATCACCTAGAATTTAGATCATAGGATAATTGGTAGACACGAAAGTGTTATTGATTCCCTGAATTAAACCTTGATGAGCAAAATACCTATCTGCAAAGACATTTGATTTAGGGATTTTGTGAACATATCAAACTTGGATTTAATGCATGTTTTGATTGTTGAATTCGCAAATAAATTTGGGATTCACTGTTATAGACATAGATAATCTCTGCAACGAAAGTTGATTGATTTGAATTTTGTGTTTTGAGTTCAAGAACGGTTCTTAACCAACCAACCCTGCACTGTCTATATGTTTAACAATTCTGAATTCCTGAAGAATTTCCCTAAGTCTAACCTTTTCCATATTTGAATTCATAACTTTTACTTTTGCTTTGCTTGTTTTACATTTCCTCATTTACTATTTAGCTAAAATCCAAACTTCTAATCTATTGTGTGAACATCAGTCTCTGTGGATTCGACCCCTAAATAATGCACTGATCTCTTAATTTGAGAGAGTAGCTCTAGGGATAATTTGAGCATATCAAATTTTGACGCCGTTGCCGGGGACACTTGTTTCACCATTAGATTCAGTTAGATTTTTGTCTAAAATCTTTTTACCATTAACTTACAGTTGTTTTTATTTTTCGTTTCTCTTTGTGTTTCAGGTTTATGCCTAGTCGCAAAACCAGAAGCAACAAAGATCTTCAGCTTGCAAATCCTTCCAACCAAGACATAACAAGAATCAAGCGTACAAACCGAAAAGCAAAGAAACTTGCTTCAATGGATCACTTCGTTGTTTTGGTAACGGATGAAGCTGGGGTACTACGTGATCAAGAGGGCCACGTGCATAACGAGCAGGGCCAGAAACTTGATGCTGAGGGCAATGTGATGCTCGAACCCGCCATTGGTGTCGATCAACACCAACAGGGTGTCGCTCGACACCCACCAGCTATTGAGGCACAGGATGTGCAGGCTGCTGCTGCGCTTGTTCGTGGTAGGACACTAGGGGACTACAACAGACCAGATCAATTCTATGCGAATCTATCTGCGATCATTCCCCCACCTTTTCAGAGGAATGACTTCGTGCTGAAACCCGCGTACTTCACTCTCGTGGGACAGCATCCTTTCCATGGTCTTCCTCACGAGCAACCCATGGATCACATTGAGAGGTTTGAGTACCTCGTTACAAGCATTAAGGGTAATGTGGTCTCTACTGATTTCCTCTTCTGCAAACTCTTCCCTTACTCTCTTGGTGGGGAAGCAGCTTACTGGCTCAAGCAATTGAAGCCAGGATCTCTAACAACTTGGTGAGAGACCAAGAAAGCATTTTTAAACAACATCTATTATGATGCACGGTCAGAGGATGTGAAAACAAAGATCTCTAATATTTCTCAACAACCTGCTGAAGCATTCAAGGCTGCTTGGGTGCGATTCAGAGCTTATCAGCGAGATTGCCCGCATCATGGGTTTAGTGAGGTTTAGCTGTTGGGCATTTTCTTAAGAGGCATGGATTGGAGATATCAGATGGCTCTGGATGCTATGAGTAATGGCAACTTCAACACCAGATATCCTGAAGATGCAGTTACTTTGATCGAGAACTTAGCTTCGAGCAACAGCACGAAGAATGCTGATTTTGAGAGAAACAAGTTAGCGGGTAGCCATGAAGGTGGTCAGATTGCTGAGGTCAAGGCCAAGTTAGATTCAGTTCATAACCTCCTTGTGGGTAAGAAGTCTGTTCACTTTGCTGCCGAAGTTGAGACCTTTGAGCCAGATGGAAGATCTGAAGAAGAAGTGCAGTTTGTCAACCAGACAGGGTATCAGGGTCAGAGGTATGGTAACTACCAAGGGAACAGAGGCTACAGTGGAAACGGTCAGTGGTCAAACTTTGCAGGTAATCAGACCTCTTCAACTTATCCTCCAAAGCCAGACTATCAGAAGACTTATCCAAACAACAGTTTCACCCGAAACTATGGCAGCTCTTCATACCAGAAACCTCCTCCGCAGACTCAAGATAGTGATGTTAAATCTATGCTAGAACAGATTCTGAAGGGTCAACAGAAGATTACAGTGGACTTCAATGGGAAGATTGATGCTTTATACACTGACTTGAATGGGAAGTTTGAAGCTTTAAGCACCCATATCAAGAAGCTGGATACTCAAGTTGCTTAGATTGCTGGGTCTGTGAAGCGACAAGAAGGATTCCTTCTAGGAAGGACTGATGCATATCCTAAGCATCCCTGTAATGCCATCTTGTTGAGGAGTGGAAAGACCCTTTGACCTGTGTTGAAGCGTCTCACAATAGAAGAACTCCAGGAGTTGGAGGATTTAGATGATGATGAGTCCGGTGATCTACGACCAGTGTCGGTCGACACCACAACTATGTGTCGATCGACACCAGTCGCAATTTCTAAGAATTTTACGTATGACGGACCAGAATCGATCAAGATCGACATTGCAGTGTCGATACCAACTAATAGTGTCGATCGACACCATACTGGTGTCGCTCGACACCCTGAGCGATCACAACCAAAATCGATCGCCATTCCTCCTCAAGTCACAGAACGGGTATACAAGCCTAAGGTTCCTTATCCTAGGAACCCTAGGAAGTCTAAGGAGGAGTTGGAAGATGCAAGATGCAAAGCCATGATGGATAAGCTCATTGTTGAGATTCCTTTGAATGATGCGGTGAAAATTTCTCCTGTAATCAGACGGTATGTGAAGCGGATGGTGACCAAGGATCTGAATGTTGAGCAAAGTGTGATGATGATCTCTGCACATGCCAGCGCTGTTATCCAGAACAAGATTCCTGAAAAACTCCCAGACCCTGGAAGCTTTGTTTTGGACTGCAACATCTTCTCTGACAGGTTTACACGTTCTTTGTGTGATTTGGGTTCTAGTGTCAATTTGATGCCTCAATCAGTTGCAGTCAACCTTGGGATGAGTGATTTCCAATCAACCCGGATCACGCTTATACTAGCTGATCAATCTGTTCGGATTACGGATGGTATACTTGAGGATGTTTCGATAAAGATATGAGATTGTCTCATTCCCACTGACTTCGTGGTTCTGCAATATGAGGAAGAACCTAAGGATCCTTTGATTTGGGGAAGGCCTTTCTTGGCTACTGCTGGTACCATCATTGATGTAAGAAAGGGAAGGATTGGTCTGAATGTGTGAACTTTGACATGGATAAGCTGGTAAAGAGATTTACCATTGATGGCTAGACCTTCTATGTCGACACACTTTCGAATCTTGCTCAGGAGATTTTCCACGAGATGCATCCTGAGGACCCTTTGAAAAGGGCTTTGCTCACTCCTACAGAGGAAACACATCAAGATGACATTGTTGCTGGGTATGTCAAACTAATGGATGCAAGTGAATAAATGCTGCAGTTGGTTGGTACAGAGGAGTCTATTGCGACTTCTGAGAAGGTTGTTCCCGTTAGTGATTGGAGTGCAGAGAAAGCTCCTAAGATTGATCTCAAACAACTCCCTGCGGGGCTAAGGTACGCATTTCTTGGTGAAAACTTTTCTTACCATGTTATCGTGAATGCTTCTTTAAACAACGCAGAGCTCACTTTACTGCTATGTAAGCTGCGCAAGTTTCGCAAAGCTCTTGGCTATTCTCTTGATGACATTGCAGGTATCTCTCCAGATTTATGCATGCATAGGATCTACCTTGAAGATGAGACAAAGTCATCAGTTGAGCATCAGAGGAGGCTGAATCCGAATCTGAAGGAGGTTGTTAAGATAAAATTATTGGAAGCTGGTATCATCTATCCTATTTCAGACAGCAATTGGGTCAGTCCAGTGCATGTGGTTCCTAAGAAAGGAGGGGTCACAGTGGTTAAAAATGACAAAGATGAGCTGATCCCTACAAGAACGGTCATAGGGCACAGAATGTGCATTGACTATAGGAAGTTGAATGCTACAACCAGGAAAGACCATTTTCCTCTACCCTTCATTGATCAGATGCTGGAAAGGTTAGCAAGTCACTCGTACTACTGTTTCCTTGATGGGTACTCAGGGTTATATCAGATTCCAATCCATCCCGACGACCAGGAGAAGACTACTTTTACTTGTCCCTATGGTACTTTTGCATATCGCAGGATGCCATTTGGACTTTGTAATGCTCCTACAACCTTTCAGCGGTGTATGATATCGATCT
Organism: Turritis glabra; assembly: GCA_900406565.1. Taxonomy (NCBI): domain Eukaryota; kingdom Viridiplantae; phylum Streptophyta; class Magnoliopsida; order Brassicales; family Brassicaceae; genus Turritis; species Turritis glabra. Next base: position 1,567,610 of record OVBN01000188.1, read on the forward strand.
TCACTGAGATGATCGAAGACTACATGGAGGTCTTTATGGATGACTTTTCTGTTTATGGGTCTTCTTTTAAAGACTGCCTGGACAACTTGTGCAAAGTGTTAGCTAGGTGCGAAGAGAAGCATTTGGTTCTGAATTGGGTGAAGTGTCACTTTATGGTCTGCGATGGTATTGTGCTTGGGCACCGGGTTTCAGAAGCTGGGATAGAGGCTGACCGCGCTAAGATTGAGGTAATAACGAGTTTGCCACCTCCAAACTCTATGAAATCAGTGAAGAGTTTTCTGGGACATGCAGGTTTTTACAGAAGATACATCAAGGATTTCAGCAAAATCGCCAGGCCACTAACTGCTGTGTTCTGTAAGGATGTTCAATTTGAGTTCGATGCTCATTGTCTCTCAGCATTTGAACAGATCAAGCAAGCATTAGTGAGTGCTCCAATTGTCCAACTTCCAGATTGGAGTCTACCTTTTGAGATACTGTGTGATGCTAGCGATTTTGCAGTTGGGGCTGTTCTTGGACAGAAGAAAGACAAGAAACTTCATGCAATCTACTATTCAAGCAGAACACTTGATGACGCACAAATGAATTATGCAAAAACAGAAAAGGAGTTGTTAGCTGTTATGTTTGCTTTTGAGAAGTTTCGTACCTACCTGGTAGGATCTAAGGTGATCGTCCATACAGATCACTCCGCTCCCAAATACTTGATGTAGAAAAAGGATGCTAAGCCGAGATTGTTGAGATGGATTCTTCTGCTCCAGGAATTCGACATCGAAGTCAGGGACAAGAAAGGGGTTGAGAATGGTGTTGCTGATCATCTCTCAAGGATTCGGATTGATGATGGTGTTCCTATTCATGATTCTCTACCTGAGGAAACCATCAACTTGGTAGAAACTGGATTTTAGCGAGATCTACAGGCCTTCTTACGATATAATCTGTAGAATACTTACGGATTGGTCAGTGTGTCGCTCGACACCAACAGGGTGTTGACCGACACCACATACGTCGAGACGGACGATTGTCGATCAAGCGATGGTACAATCGACACAAGTAATCGATACATGGACTTGGTGTCGAACGACACCACTGACAGTGTTGATCGACACCATCGATGGGTGCTCCGGAGTTGGGTTGTGAAGGATATACAGCTTCTGTTGCTGTTTCGCCTCGTCCATGGTATGCTGATATTGCCAACTACCTTGCTGCAGAGGACGAGCCGGACAACTTCGCAGGGTATGCTAAGAAGAAGTTCTTGTGCGAATTTAGGCGATTCTACTGGATGAGTCGTACCTGTATAAGCACTGTTCTGATGGGGTTTACAGAAGATGCATTGCGGAATCTGAGGTTTCAGATGTGTTGTTTCACTGTCACGGGTCTGAATATGCAGGACACTTTGCTATCTTCAAGACAGTGTCCAAGGTTCTTCAAGCAAGGTTTTGGTGGCCTACAGTGTTCAAGGATGCTCATGCATTCATCTCCACATGTGATGTCTATCAGCGCAGAGGAAAGATTAGCAAACGACATGAGATGCCACAAAACTTCATCCTCAAGGTTGAAGTCTTTGATTGCTGGGGCATTGATTTCATGGGTCATTTTCTCTCATCTTTTGGTGGTTCTTAAGCTGTTTAAGTCAATTATCTCTTCTCGCTTTGGAGTTCCTCGAACTGTGATCAGTGATGGTGGTTCACACTTCATCAACAGGGTCTTTGAAAAACTGCTGAAGAAGCACGGGGTACATCATCGCGTTGCTACCCCTTATCATCCTCAGACAAGTGGACAAGTGGAAGTGTCCAACAGGTAGATTAAGGAGATCCTAGAGAAGACAGGGAACAAGACAAGGAAGGATTGGTCCACCAAATTGGATGATGCGCTTTGGGCTTAGAGGACAGCTTTCAAGACTCCAGTGGGCACCACACCGTTTCATCTGCTTTATGGGAAAGCCTGTCACCTTCCAGTGGAATTAGAGCATAAGGTAGCTTGGGCTGTTAAGATGATGTATTTTGACATCAGATCTGCTGCAGAAAGGAGAATGGTTCAGCTGAATGAGTTAGATGAGATCAGATTCCATGCTTATGAGAACTCTAAGCTATACAAGGAGAGAACAAAGGCCTATCATGATAGGAAAATCATCTCCAGGAGATTAGAACCGAATGATCAGGTACTTCTGTACAACTCTAATTTAACTTTATTTCCTAGAAAATTGTGTTCTCGTTGATCAGGTCCTTTCACCATCAAGGAAGTTCGACCATATGGTGCTGTTGTCCTAATGAACTCTGACGGCAAAGAGTTTACTATGCATGGACAAAGGGTGAAACATTACTGGGCAAATGCCGTCATCCCTGACGGACACATTATCCGTTTGGAAGATGCACCCTCTGCTTAATACGCTGCCAAGTAGAGCTAATGACTCAAAACAAGCGCTGAGTGGGAGGCAATCCACTGTGGTAACGCTGTATCATATCTCTTTTTCTTTTATTTTTCTTTATGTGGTTTTCGTTTATTTCGTTTGAGTCTTGTTGAACCATGGTAATAGTGTCGATCGACACCCTCTCATGGTGTCGATCGACACCGTTGGACTATCTAAATTGTCGCTTAATGATGTTGGTGTCGATCGACACCATAAGTGAATAAATCCAGTCTCGAGCGTCATAAACCCGAAATCGGATTCATAAACTTAAATCCTCTCTAACGTTTGCGATTTTTGGGCGATTTGGGTGATTTCAGGTTCCTTCTTGATCGGAATTTCACAAGCTATCCGATTCCACCCTCCATTCTCTCGATCTGTGAACATGGAATTCCGTAGGAAGCGAAACAGATCCGCCGGCGAAGCTTCTTCTTCGTGAGCCACCGCCTCCTCCGGTTCGCCGTCGCCACCGCAGCCTCTGTCTCCACAGGTAGCTCCTCAATCTCGTCTTCCATGGCCTAGATTAGAAGGTAGGAGAATCATTTCACAGAGGATTTGGGAAAAATCCCCAAAAGAGGAGGTTGAGAGTGATGAGTGTGTTTATAGAGAGATTTCTCAGGATTGGGATGACTATGACTCTCTGTTTTACAACGCTTGGCTGGATGTTGAGATTAGACCGACTAGGGTGGTGGATATGGTTGCTCTGAGACGGATGGGTATTAGAGAGGATGTTCTGAGATTGTTGCGGAAGATGGGTTTAGGCACCATAGCGACCAAACACTACGACCTGTTTCCTGATTTGGTTCGCTAGTTTCTCGCCACTGTTCGTGTCTACTACACGAACGAGATCGTGAAGAACGCTAAGAAGGTACGCTTACTTTTCTGATCTGTGGTGTGCGTTACAGGTTGCTCTTCCGCGATCTCTGTGATCTCTATGGTTTCTCGAGAGACCCAACAGGGGTGGCTCTTCCCACCATCTTCTATGATGCACAGGCTTTTTGGGCCTACTTTGGCAATGGGCATTATGACTCCAAGACATCTACACAGTCTGACGTTCGCCATCCTGTTCTGAGGTACGTTATTCGTCTCTTTGGGAACACTATTCTGTGTAAGATGGATCCTGGGAAGATGAGATTGTATGAGTTGGTTCTCATGTACTATGCTATTGGTGATTTGGGTGTTGATGGTTTCGAGTGGCCTGAGTTGGATGATAATGTGAACTTAGGGGCTGTTTTTGCACATCATCTAGTCTCGTTGAAGACTAAGCCTTTTTCGGGTCGGGGACCAAGGTAGAGAGTGTAGGTAGTCTTCTGACACCTATCTTTAGGCATTTTGGGATCGTTACAGAGAGCTGCAGCATTGTTACCAGGCACTCTCTCATGGATGAGGAGCACCTGAAGAGTGCTTGGTGGATTAAGGCTGAGTGGCTTTGGTGTTTCACTGATTCTAGGGGGACACATCTAATTCAACTGCCACAGAGAGGCCTCACGACCATTACAGCTGATCCTCTGCTCCTTAGCTTCCAGCCTGACCCACGCCTCCTGACTACAGCTCTACCATCTCGTGTTCGTCTGGGTAGTTCTTCACGCTCAGCTCCATCTACTACAGAGGGTGCTCCTGTTCATGACCTTGCTGGGGGTCCATCCATTGAGCTTCCTCCTACACCAGCGATCCCTATGGAGACCGCAGATTTTCAGCGCTATGTGGCTGATAGTTTTTAGAGCATATGGCAGGCGATCTCCAGGTTATCTCGATGTGGCTGTGTGCGTCCCTCGACCAGGTCTTCTGCTCCTTCTCGTCGTGCACCCACCCCTTCGGATGATGAGGCTACAGATGAGGATTAGTCTTTCGGTTTATCATGGTTCTTTTTCTTTTCTTTTATTTTTACTTTTCTCTTGAGTCATTTTTCATTATTTGAGTCAGTTTGTCATTGGATTATGTATGGATTTATGATATTCTATGTCATTGTTTTGATCTGTGTGTGCCTGTTTACAGTGATTCTTGGATTTAGATCAACAACTCGATTTTTCTTGCTAGAAATCGTTTCTGCTTACAGGCATGGTGTCGATCGACACCATCTCAAGGTGTCGCTTGACACCGACATTTCCAATTAACACCAGACGATATGCACTTGGTGTCGATCGACACTAACGTTTGGTGCCGCTCGACACCAGGCACAGGTTACTCCTTGACTTTCATTTTTCCATCTAGTTCCCTTTGGTTTTTCTTTCTTTTGCCAACCTTTGGTTTGGTATCACTGTAGACAGTGATTCTCAAGTCTGGGGGAGGTAGTCGTTGTCGTTGTGTTTGTTTTTGTCATACCTATTTGTTTTTATTTATTAAGTCAAATTTGTTTGTTTTATTGAGTCAAAACTGGTCAGGAAATTACGATATTTCTTCTTATTCTATGTGCTTGAGTGATTGATGATGCAGATTTAGTTCAGATGCGACTAATAAAAAATCCAAAGGCTGATCAGTAAACCAGAGAAACCCATATTTTGCAATAGATTCCACACAAGCTGGAGCTAATTTCTGAGCTCTTCCTTTTATCTCATCAATGCAGCTGGTGTTCATAGGGCTTGACTCCCTATTCCTACTCACAAACAAAAGCCTAATTTTAAAGTGATGGTGCTCCTCTCCCTTGTTTAGTAAAAGAGTGTGTTTTAAAGCAGAAAAGATGATATAATTTTCTTTGAAGTAAAGGGATAGGAAAATTTCCAACGACCCTATTATTTTACTTCAAAAGGAATGATCACACAAAAGCTGGAAGCGAGGTTAAGAAAATTTCTTATGATACCATTATTCGCCTACACTTTTGAGGATATAAAAAAAAAAAAAAAAAACAACACAAAAGATGTTGAGAAAGAAACAAGTCTGGGGGAGAGAAAGAGTATGAAAAAGATGTGGAAAATAGGCTGGTTTGTTATGGTGTTGAACGGGAACGAGTCTAGAAGGTTTTTGGCACTGATTTCATTGATGAGACCCAGCGATGAAGGCTAATGGAAATTTTTGTGGAATTGTGGGGTGAATTTGGAGTACAGAAAAGCCTACGGAAAAGTACATGGAGGTTGAATTTGAATTAGTCTGTTAAGCATATGGATTTGGTTTGAATGCTCAATGCAATGGTCTAAGAGAAAGGGAGTTTCCGCTAATTTCAAACTTCTTTCACAGGTTAAGTTTCTGTTTTGCTTGAGGGCAAGCAAAGGCTAAGTCTGGGGGAGTTGATATATCATGGTTTTTACGGTTTTTAACCATGATATAAGTCCTGTTTTTAGAGTCTTTTTGGTGTTTTTGAGTCTCTATCGAGTCATTGTAGGTTCAGGTACGGTTTGGACTCATTGGATGCATATTGGGGTGATTGGAAGCATTTAGCATTCTGTAGCCGCGAAGAGCAAGTCGGAGATCACAATGGGTGCTGGTGTCGATCGACACTGCCTCCTAGTGTCGCTCGACACCGGTCGCCACTACTTGTTGCACACGAGTTTCCAAAGAACTTTTGAAGAATTGCAGAATGACCAAGAAGTTTTCTCTAATTGCAAGACAAGTCCCTGATGTATTTTAGAGTATAATTAGTTGTTTTCAGAGTTTTAGAATCTATCTTTACTTTTGGCATTGGATTTTGAGAGCTTGTTGGGAGAGACATATCAGAACTCATTGTAGAGAGAAGATTTCGAACTCCCTTTATTTCTACTCTTATTCTAATGCAATTTATTCAGATTATGATTTGTTTTGCATTGATGATGTCTGAGTAATTCACCTGTTAGATTTAGGGTTATTCTAGGGTTAAAATGAATTGTTGAATTGGATTGTTCTGTTAGGGTCATTACACGGTTCTTCATCTGGGTTGAGATTAATTCTAGTTCTAGACTGATCACCTAGAATTTAGATCATAGGATAATTGGTAGACACGAAAGTGTTATTGATTCCCTGAATTAAACCTTGATGAGCAAAATACCTATCTGCAAAGACATTTGATTTAGGGATTTTGTGAACATATCAAACTTGGATTTAATGCATGTTTTGATTGTTGAATTCGCAAATAAATTTGGGATTCATTGTTATAGACATAGATAATCTCTGCAACGAAAGTTGATTGATTTGAATTTTGTGTTTTGAGTTCAAGAACGGTTCTTAACCAACCCTGCACTGTCTATCGGTTTAACAGTTCTGAATTCCTGAAGAATTTCCCTAAGTCTAGCATTTCCATATTTGAATTTATAACTTTTACTTTTGCTTTGCTTGTTTTACATTTCCTCATTTACTATTTAGCTAAAATCCAAACTTCTAATCTTTTGTGTGAACATTAGTCTCTGTGGATTCGACTCCTAAGTACTGCACTGATCTCTTAATCTGTGGATTCGACTTCTAGGGATAATTTGAGCATATCAATATTCTTCTCTTGCTTGGACAATATAGTGTTCCCACGTACCAAGAAATTTGTTGTGGATGTGTCCAATTAAAGCGTCGACTGTTGAAGATTGTCTTATTTGTAGCTGTCGATATTGACCTAGACTTATCCACCATTGTCTGAGGTGTCCTTGGAATTTAGAAACCAACTTATCTATAACTTTGGGTAGAGCAGCTCATGGGTTGAGAAGTTGTTCAGTCAACCAGGCATACATCTCATAGACTTTATCTCTCCATTTTGAAGGAGGAATATCATCAAATGAGAAACCATTATGTGGTTCTATGCTGAATTTTGGATTCCATTCCAACAGAGATCTTCTAGATTCTTATCCTTCTTCATATACACGTCCTCCGTCACTTTCAATATCTTCATCTTCTACAGTAAGTTCTGCCATCATAAAGTTTGGGATCAAGACTGCATCATCTTGTGTTTTTGTCTTCTCTTTTAATACACTCTTTTTCTTAAACTCCTTCTCTTGTTTTGCTACTTTCTTAGGAAAAGTAGTGATCGGATTTATATGTTCCACCATTAATTGTGATTAACTCTTCTTGGGTCGGTTTTGGGATTTTGATGTTTCGTGTTTAGGTTCATGTTCTTTTTTTTCCTCAGAAGGTTTCTTCTTTTTAATGGTATGATGTTAGGAAACAACATGTGTTGGTAAAAAGAATATGAACCAAATATACTTGGGTCTTGTGAGAGGGAAAGATGTTGTGATTGGACTGTGTAGGGTGGTGTGTAGATGGGATAAGGTGTAAAAATGTCATATGCCATTGGGGTTTGTGTTTTAGGATGATTTTGTAGGGAGTTTAATTGGACTTTGAGAGATTTTAGTTCAGACTCTTTCTGGGAAATGAGGGGAGAGTTTATGGAAACAGTGGTAGCTAATTGGAGGAGTTTTTGGTGGAGAGAAGATATCTTGTCTGTGATTTCTTTTGTGGAGAGGTCCAAGATGGTTACTTTTTTGTCAATTTAACTCAAAAGATAGTTTTGGGTCGCTGCGTTTTCTGACTGCTAATCTAGAGTTGCTTCTGCTGCACTAACTTGCTTCACCAATCTGTCTGGATTTTTTATATTTGGATTTTGGATTTTTCATGAGTGTTTTATGTTGTTTTCTTCAAACTATTATGACCAAAATGGTTGCTCTTGTTGTGATGAATGACCAAACATGTAGCTCAACAGTACTGATTCTTGATATGGGATTGTTGGAGTTGAGTTACTTGAATACATGACATAGTATTCAAAATTCTTTCCACTTGGTTCTCCAAGAAGGCCAACTTGTGGATCTCCTAATTTATAACGTTCTTTAAGGATTTGTTGTGAGGATTTCTTTTTTTCTTCTTCGCCTTGGAATTTTCTCTTCCTCTGAACTTTATTCGAAACACTTCTGCCAATCACAAACATCAAAACATTTTTGACCAGATTCATCCATGAACGATTATATGGGATTTCTGAATGAATCAAAAGATGAAATTGGAATGCCAGGCAAACGTATATCTACCTCCATGATTCGGTTTTCCTCAGATGGAGTGATTGTATTGATTTCGGTGCAAAAAGCTGTAGGTCTTAACTTTGCTTCTTGCGTCTTAAATGCTATTTCGATAGATCCATTTTTCTTTTGTAAATAACTGTTGTATTGGCGTATTTCTTTCATGGAATTTTTCGTAATTGTTACCCATGATTCCGGAAGTAATTTGACTAGCTCGTCTCTAAAAATTTGTCTGGAAATATGGATGCATGATGGACTATGTTGTGACTCCAATTGTATGAGTAGGGCATCTTCAATATCTCGTGGCAGACTTAGATCCATAGTATGATTCTGAACCATATCTGCCATTTGATGATGGAGTGTTGCTGCGTATGTGTTTCCACCTTGTGGAGCGCTTGTGATTTGTAGTTGGATCTGCATGTTCTGGTAAATTTGTGGATCTTCTAGTGCCACGTTGAAATTTGGGAACAAGGGACAAAAATGGTGTCATCATTTAGTGTCGTTTGGATGGTTACGATGCAAACGTGCTGGTATTATTTGTCTATGGTGTCAAGGAGAACGACTCTTGCTACTACAAGTAAACATTTCTTTCATGAAGAGTTAACGCCAGGCATATTACTCCATAGTGAAGATGGGTGTAGCCAAGGGTTCTCCAGTGGTGAATCATCCTTTCGTTGAGGCGAAGGAGAATCATATGTTCAGTTTTTATTGCTGAAACTAGATTTTGTTCTAAATGAGAGGGTAGAACAAGTTCCTTTGCAGTATGTTTATTAGAGTCAAACACTTGTTTAATGAATTTTGGAAAAGTAGATTTTGGTTTGGGGAAGGCTTCGTAGGGATTAAGTAAAAGAAGTTGAGTAATAGGGACTTTACTCTCGTTACTCATATATTCTACTTCATATAAGTGGTTTTCTAAAAGAAGGTGTTGTAGACATAGTGGACGTACTTTCCATAGTGTATGTAGAGATCATAAATCAAGACAAAATGCATTAACTTTCTTCTAACCCACGAAGTAATAACTGTAACGCCAGTGTTCCGGAGAAAGGAACTTTTGTCGGAAAAGTTACAGAAGGATCGTATCAAGTTGTTTTGATATGATTGGGTTGACGGTTTGTGATCACTCTCTTTGGAGTCAATCTTGAGTGTTTCGGGAATGGAGTTTTCTAGGGAACGGAAAATGGATTAATCGAGAGTCGAAAGTCAACTGTTGACCAGAAAAGAGAGGGGGATCGATCGATCCAAGGGTTGGACCGATCGATCCGGAGGCTGGAGCGATCGATCCAGCACAGAGGAGGTGTGGACCGATCGATCCAGAGGTTGGAACGATCGATCCAACACAGTCGACAGCTTGTGATTGGTGGATTTCTTCCACTTGAATCACGTGTTCTTCCTCCTCCTTCTTTGTTTGCGGGTTGTAGCCGTTTCTGGTGCTATGAGAGAGCGAAAGAGAGTGAGGAAGAAGAGGAGAGCTTTTTCCTTGGGTGTGAAAGGAAGCTTGAAGGTTGGTTGTTGCTTAAAAGGAAGAGTTGGATCTTGGTGTGGCTTGAGTTGCAGAGGTTTTTGTTTTGCCGAAACGTGGAGGAGTTCACCAGCTTCGTCGTGGTGCTGTTCTTGGGTCTTAGATCCGTCCGTTTTGAGGTGAATGCGTGACCATGGGCTTATCTAAGCATTGAGGTGGTTTTTGTGTGATTTTGTGATGTTTGAGATGGATTCTTGATGAATCCATGAGTTGTGTTGCTTGTTTTCCTTGTGTTTTGGGTTAAGTTGAGCCTAATCGTTTGTAGGAAGCAAGGTGGAGGTCCAGGGTGGTCGTTGGTCGTGTGCAGCCTTGGAAGAAGTCGGAATCGGAGTTGTAGGTGGGTGGGATCGATCGATCTAGGTGGTAGACCGATCGATCCAATGTCTTCAGTTCGGGTTGTCGGGGAAGGTCGGACCGATTGATCCAGGTGGTGGACTGATCGATCCAGGTGGTGGATCGATCGATCCGTCGGCAGGTTGGTTGGATCGATTGATCCATGCCTTGGACCGATCGATCCATGTGTTTAGCATTTGTTTATGGTTGTTTTGCTTTGCATTGTGAGCGGTTTGTTATCTTACTTGCTTGTGTGTATAGCTGGTAGATGGGAGGACCGTCTCACTAAGTATTTGTGATATATTTATGCAATTCTTTGTTTTGTTGCAGGTAAAGATATGGTGTGATCGTGGAATCAAGGCGATGAGGAGGAGGATGATTTAGGACTCGGTTGTGTGATGTTGGTCGCATAATTATTATGTTAATCTTTGCGAGTTCATATTGATGCTTTATGGAGAGTTAAAGCGTGTTGTGTGAATTATTGTGGTTCAGGACTCGTGGGTATAATTAATATTATGAGGTTTTAATTATGGTATTGTATAAGAAAAGCGAGTCGGGTCGTCTCAATAACAATCCATAAATTGTTTTCTTTAATCTTTAAGCGCTATGAATATAAAGAAATCAATCAAGAGGTACTAGCTACGCAAACCGAGATAACACAACTCTTCTAGTAAAAAATCTCAAGGTAATTCGAACTTTACGTCGTCACATATATTTTTATCTAACTCTTTTATCTTACCTTAGTAAGATTTCTGATGTGGAAGATCCATTAAAAAATAACAACCACAGAGCATACGTTATGGCATATTACCTCTTAGGAAGAGAAGAGCTATAGCTCTGATACCAAACTTACAGACACATTAGTTACAACCACGAAAGAAGTTTAACATGATCAAATATAGGAAACTCGTATTTGGGAAATGAAACACGTATTTGGGAAGTGATTATGAAAATTATTTATTAAGTGATTATGAAAATGATTTATTATAGAAAAGAAAAAAAATATATTTAGAAACTCTCAAAAGTATTACAAAGAACTGTTAATGTTTTATTTCTTACTCAAGCTATGATGATAACTCTTCACCAAACTAGATATTTATAGCACAAGTCCAAAAAAATATTTCATAGCATATTCCCTAAGATATTTTTATCTTATATTATAACCACAACTTTATACAACAACTCATAACCATATATTTTACACACATGTTCTATTTATTTCATACTTTATTATTACTTTTGTAGAGACTCTTATTCATAACCATGTAAAGTAAAATCCAAAGCACATATACTTACATAAACACAATGGTAACAACTGAGCTGAAATCACTTCAAGAAAACATACTTTTCGCTGAGGCGATGGATGCATCGACAATGCGGAGCCATGCTCGACGCCATGGACAATCAAAGCACATAAGTACAAGAATGACTATCAACGCGGTCACATAAGTTGAAGCAGTACTAAGATAGAATACCACCATGTCAATAGCAGCTTCATCGTCTTCTTCTCCTCCTCCATTACCTGCTTCCTCTGAGCTCTTCTTAGCCTCACAATTTCTATTGGTCGGTGGTCCACAAAGAAGAGGATTGCCTAAGTAGCTGGACTCGTCGAAGGTGTCAAAATGCCTTCCTTGGGGAATGATTCCTGATAAATTGTTGTAAGACACGTCGAAGACAGCAAGAAAATCAAGGCTGGTAAGTTGTTGAGGAATACTTCCCTGTAACATGTTATGAGAAAGATCAAGGCTCTCAATATCCTTCAGATTGGAGAAGCTGGGTGGTATAGAACTCGACAAGAAATTGCGAGACAGATTCAAGACTTGTAGTTTTGAGAGATCTCCAAGTTCTACTGGGATAACGCCACTTAATTCATTGCTTGACAAATCCATCCCATTAAAATAATCAAGAATTTCTTTGCCGAATCCAGATCCGCCAAAATAAGAATCATACCTTTGCTTCGTTGCAAATTTTATCTCAAATTCTTGAAAAGTCAAGTAGTTTACCTCGAGCTTCTCTACCATGAATGTGGATTTGTAAAATTTCAATTGAATGTAATCTGTGGTGGCAGTACCCGGATTGTAGCGAAATTCCTCACCTCGTCCAAATGACAAATTACAGAGGCATGAAGGTATGAAGCCGTTAAGCTTATTATCAGAAAGATCTAAAAGTCTGATGTTGCTCAACTTACACAGCTGCCTTGGAATAGATCCTGTTAAATTGTTCCCACTCAACAAAAAAATTCTTATGCTCTGGGTATCGACAAACTGTGGGATACTCCCAGAGAGTTTATTGTTCCGTAGATCAAGTATTTCGACACTTTCCAACAATGTGTCCGGAATTACTCCGGTGAAGTTGTTGTTGTTTAGGAACAAAACTGAACTAGGAGAATGTGACGGTAAGGCTCCCGACAATAGGTTTCCAGAGCTGTCCAGAAACGAAAGAAACGGAAGTTTCATCAAAGAAGGTGGTATTGTGCCTTCCAAGAAATTGTTTGATACCGATAAAATATGCAAATAGGATATTGCCGATATCCAACTTGGAAAAGTACCTGTGAGACCATTGTTAGACATGTCAATAGCTATCAACGAATTGTTGGAGCTAAGCAAACCAACTCCAATCTTCCCCGTAAAATTGTTATTATCCATTCTCAACACCTCCATTAAAGTGAAGCTCGTTCTTCTTGGAAGAAAATAGCCACTAAATTTATTATGAGAGAGAATCAGAATTCTTAGTGAAAAACAACCTGTGACAAAACTTCTAGGTAGCTCCCCCGAAAAGTTATTATAAGAAAGATCCAAGAATTCAATCTTCTTCATCTCACCCATAGATGACGGAAAATACCCTCGGAACCCATTCTTCGAGCCATTCATATGTATCAGACTCTGAAGCGCACGACCAATATTATCAGGGAACAATCCAATATCATTTGCTGAAATATCCAAGACCATCAAATTATGCACTATTGTAGGCATCTGAAAGATAGTGAATGAATTACTCTGCAATTGTAAGACTTCGAGTTCCGTATTATTTGCCAACAACCAGCTAGGAATGTTTCCGGATAATCTGTTGCTAGAAAGATCAACTAGACGCAAGTTCTTCTGGTATAAGAGAAAGGAAGGGATTTTCTTCAAGCTGCAGGATCGGAGAACAGTAACACTCATTTGAAATTTTGGCTTCCAGCTACTCTCTGTCTCTACTTGTACCATATCAGATGTTGATGAAAGTTTGAACACCTTGAGCTTTGTGAGGTTGGTCAGTGGATTGAGCGAGAATAAGCCTGTGAAGTTGTTACCTAACAACGATAGATATTCGAGGGACTCAAGGGTACTGAAACTGGATGGTAGATTCCCAATAAAGTGGTTGGATGAGAGGTCAAGAACCTGTAGCTTGTTTAAGCGACCTAAACAAAGAGGAAGCTGGCCTACAAAATGATTATCACTGAGATAGAGCTCCCGCAAATTCTTCATTTTACAAGCTACTGCATAAAGATAATGTGAACAATAAGAATAGCTGTATTCCTCTCGAGAAGTCAGTAGACACTTGTCGTACATAATCTTGAAGATAGGGTAAAAAGGGTTACCTTCTATAGGTATAGGTCCGTCCAAATCATTCTCAGCAAGACCCAAGACTTCCAAGTTAGTCAAATTGTTTAGTTCTGAAATAATGTAATGGCCAAAAGTTTTTACTTTACAAAATGATCATTGTCGAAATAAATAAGTTATATTCATATCAATTCATTATAAAAGAAACGTCTTAGAAAAGAAGCAAGCTTGCCTTGCAATTCAATTGAGCTAGAAAATTCGTTCGAACTTAGATCCAGAGCTTTCAGCTTTTTCAAGTGAGTTAAGTCTACCACAAGAGAAAGAGACACAAAACAATTGTAATTAATATGGATAAGATGATCTTTGAGATTGCATTAATCAATTCAAGAATTATATAGAGTTAAATCTGTTAAAAGTTATACTCAGAAGACAAATGACAATGAAAATTAACGTAGATATTACCTGGAATGGAACCGGAAAATTGGTTTCGACTCAGATCCAACAGTTTTAAGTTTGTCAAGTCTTTTAGTTCTGAAAGGGAATCCAATAGAATATAAGGATAGTTAGAACAAAAATAAAAACCAAACGACCTAACCAAACACACCTTTATAAGGAAAAGGGCCATCCATGACGTTTGAACGGAGAAAAAGAGTTGTAAGTGAGGTAGCCTCATTAAGAAAAGGAAAGATGCTGTTGTTGAATCTATTTGATGAGAGATCCAGAATTTCCAGGTTTCTTAGTGTCCTTAAGCTTTTATATCCTGCAATTGAAAAAAAAAAAAATCTAGTTAACATAGTATCCAAAACAAATATTTAGAGTCCACCCTAAACATTTCCATAAGTTTTTTTTTTTTTTTGATAAAGAGGAGAAGTCGTTTAATATACTTCCATAAGTTTAATTATATTCTTTAGCAAAATGAAATTAATTAAGAGATTTTGAATTGTATGGACTTTGGAAGAAAATGGGATTGACCGCTGGATGTAATTTTGTGCTATAGACATCAGCCAGATATATAATGCTGCAAAAAAAAAGGTACCATAACCTTTTGACGCAGGGAAAACTTAAGTAACAACGGTAAACTAGACACTATGATAATAAGCTCATATTGGTATACCTTTAACATCATCAAAGAAGCCATTGAATTGGTTAAAGTACTCGTATTCCCTGTATTGGTTCCCTGATGATAAGCTCAAACTTCGAATCTCTTCAAAGGGGTGCAGCAAAGAAAGATTTAGGAGAGAAAACTCTTTAAAGACCATAAAACTCACGGAAAGCCCAATAACCCGCCTGCTTGTACGATTGCATTTAATGCCCTCCCACTTGCAGCAATCGGTCTTTGTGTCATTAGGCCAAGTAGGGAAAACATAGTCGGAGTACCCTTCTGCACTCCTTGAGATAAGATATTCCTTGAGCTCCAATAAAGCACTCCTTTCTTTCTGAATACAGCTTGTGCATCCATGTAGCTGCCCCAACAGTAATATCACCCATATCAAGTATTGGCCCAAGAAAAGCTTCCCTTCCATTGCAAATAAGATGAAAAAGCAAATGATAAGAACTCCAAAGCAATTTAGGAGTGTGATATATATGATCGTATATTTAGAAAGTTGAAGCCTCTGTTGGTAAAAAAACACTTAAAAAGTCACGAGACAATGCGTTATTAGGTGAGTAATCACTATCATTTACTTTGAATTGTATGATAGACCAAGTCGAATGATATAAGTGTAAACTCACGTCAAGCAAAGAAGACAATTTTATTCGTGGGTTTATGTTCACATTTCACGCTTCTAAGAGAAGTTAAATAAGAAACAGAGATCAATAAAGCAGAGCATAGTTTTGATATTCCAGTCAATGCACGCACAGTGGTTTTGCCTCTATAAGAAGTTCGTGAAACAATATGTAAAGATGTTTGTTATTTGGCTCTTGGAAATGAAAATGTTACCTTGACCATAAGAAGTTAACAGTTTCCCATCAATCCGTGGGAATGAGTGCTGAAATTAATGGAATCATCAACTCAAACAAAGAGAAGTTAATCTGAACAGAGCAAAGTTGACACTTTTTTCCAATACCACGACCGAATTTATGCGTTCTTGATTGAGTCTTGAGTTAGTTTATAAAATTCGTTTTGTTAGATCCGAATAGGCAACTCTGTCATCGAGCACATAGACACGCCGGCCTCAGCTTCGAAACCCTAGAAACTGTTAACTAGCCATCTAGGATCCGGCCAAGGATCCATTGTTAATCTCTTCGCAAAGTGGTAAACCAACCGATCCAAAGCCCAACTTTCGCCGCAAACCAGAACTACAACTCACAAGCCGCCGAGCCGAGAGAAATCTGTTCCAAAACCGCCGAAGTCCTCGACCAGCAAATCATGGCTGCCGTGAAGGAGAGCCACCGTCTTGCATCGAACAACGGATCAAACCACACTTCACACCACCAGAGAAGAAAGGCGCCCACCGCCACTTCAGCCCCTGACCCATCAACCGGCGATGAAGTCCTTATTATATGGCAGCCGCGAAAACCCCAGATCTACTTCAGAAGAGAGAAAGGTACGAAACGATTGTCCTTTTATTAAAAAATATTCGTGTTTTATTTGTTACACTTGTTCTAGTCATTCCATTTGATTTGCTTGTTACATACCGCCTCGTTTGCTTGTTTTGCACCATTTGTTCTCAATAACTAGATTTTAACCTGGACAAGGTTTTTATAACTAAAAATTTTAAATTTTAAAGTTATATTTGTCTGTTAATTTTGTTTGTTTTGTTTAATATTTAATTTTGTATAATTGTATTTTGATTGTTAATTCTAGTATTTAACCCGCAGTATACCGCGAGACAATTTATTTTTTATATAATTTTAATTTAATTAACTTAATTAGATATGTCTAATACTGTAATATTGATAGTGTTAACAAAATAATGAAATGATGTTTTATCCGTGTAACACTGAGTTAACGATATTTTAAATTTATATTAATATTGACTCAAACCCGTCCCGCCATATAATTCCGTCCCGTGATATTTTAACTCGCGGTACATCACGGGACAAACTTTTTTTTTATTAATATCATTTTAATTTTTAATATTTATGGTTTTATATTATAAGGATTATATTGAGTTAGTATGATATTTATTAAGATTGTAACCATTTAATATATTATTAATATTATTAATATTCTAAATGTTTTATAAATTTTAACAAAGTTTAAATATTTATAATATTTTGAAACTTTTTAAAAGTTTAAACTCTTTAAAATAAAGAACTACAATAAACTAAATAAAACTTTTAAATTTGGATGCATGATAAATCAAGTTTTCTGCTTATTCGTATTCGGAATCATTTTAGTCATTTTTATAGTATGACTTTGAACCACTGCCAAATTTTTTCAGGCAATGTGGGATATTGTACACACATTTTTTTTATTCATCGATTGAGTAATTTATGTCCGTTTAAAAAAATTTAAATCACATCATATGCAGAAAAAAAATCTCAAATTTTATTGACTAAATGTATTATATAATAATTCAAAATAATTTAAATATACGATCAAATAAAAGTGAAAGGAGAATCATATATTTATGTTTGAATTAGGTAGAGAGATTTTAGTAAATTCGTTAAAATTTGTTATTAATGTAGTTTTCTAAAACGAAATTTATGGTTATATTAAAACGATTTCAAAATAAATATATTTGGAAACCAATATTTATGGAAAAACTAAAACCGACATATATTAAAAAATTAAAACCGAGATTTATGGAAATTTGTTTTTTCCAATTTACCCTTAATGAGCTTCTTACTTTCTTCTTTAAATAAATGAAAATTCATTTAATAATTTACAAAATAAAGATTACTTTTCTATATGTACTTCAAAAATAAGAATATAGATATTTGTATCAAGGAAAAATATAACTTTTACAACTAATTATTTTATTAAAATCTATATTTTTTTCTTAGATGAGAGGTGAAATAAAATGATTAAAAACTAATAAATATTTTCATAGTTTTGTATTATATATATAATTCTATCTATATACACAATAACAATTATGGTTGTTAAGATCTAATGTTTTTTTTAGACAAAGGGTTTTTTTTTTAGAATCTTGTTGAATATTTCTAAAAATCATATTTAAAAATATCAATTTGGTATAATCGATAATACATATATATACTTGTAGAAATTGTTTTGATTAATTTCTAGAAATAAGTGTTATTTTAAAATTTTGTGTTTATTGTAAGTGTTTAATTTTCCTAAAATCTAGATAATAGTTATAAAAGATTAAGTAGGTAGTTTAGGTAAATAATGAATGGGGTTAACATGCATATCATATTGTTAGACTTGTTGAGGAAGCATTGCAATTTTGAGCATAATTTTTTTTTCTTAAATAAATTAGTTGCATTTTATATTTATTTATTGTTTAGATTTTTTTTGAAATACAAAATTAACTTCAACTTTTAAAACTTTATGTATACAAACATATTAATAATTATATATAGATATATATATTAATCAGGGATATATCTTAATTTATAAGGATCAATTAATTCAAATTAATTTTAATAATACTTGCTACTAATTTATTAATTACGAAATTATTAAAAGAAATAAACAAATGTCCTTTGTAAATTTCATCATAAATTAGGGAATTTATTTTTTGGTCAAAACATTAATTCGGGATTATTTATGGAATTAATTTGTAAAACAAAAAATGGAAATATATTATATGTAACAATCAGATTTTTTGGCATTAAATAGGATCCAAAATATGGAATGTGGATCTTCTTGATCCGATCCGATTTCTCACCTTTTTAATTTCAACTTTACCCTTAATGAACTTCCTAATTTGTTTTTTAAATCAATGATATTCTTTGTAATATTTTACAAACTAAAGGTTTATCTTAAAAATATACTTCAAAAATGTTAATTTACATATTTTAGTTTTATTATAAATATTATGTGTATTATATGGATGTCCGATCCATTAGTAAATTCTAGATTACTTAATAAGTTAATAGTTGTAGAAACCAACGAAGTAATTTCATTTCCAACGGTCCACATATCTCTAACTTAAACCCTAATATTATATATATATATATATTGTATATTATGAAATGTATTAATAATAGAGAGAGAATAATTCTTAAAACCTCTTTGTTCATAACACTCTGCCTCGAAATCTCATCTCTAACCGACGACGTCTCCCACTTCCGATCACCCATCATGATAAGTAACCCATGCTACGATAATCGTTGGACCTATCTTATGACATTAGATCGACCTGCTACTTTATTATAGTCTTATTGCTTTATCATAGTTGAATCTTATTGTTTGATTCCCTGCAAGACACGTATTTATCTGGTTGCATAATGAAAATCAAAATTTTGCTTGATTATTCTCTCATAAGTATAAAGCAGCTATGTCCAAGTAATCATGTTTTGTTTGAACTGTTTGGTTCATATTGCCATCCGTTATTGGTTGGTTCGTTTTCTTTCTCAATTCAAAGGCATTAATTATTAATTTAGTAAATCGTTGGTTTTGAGTTGTTGTGGTAATTCCTTAGATAGTTGACAGTTCAGAGAAAATTAAAATTATGCTTGATCGTGCTTTATTGTTACTTTACTAAAAGCTTTGCTTTAGTTGTAGTTTGTGTGATAAAAGAGATTTCTGACGAACCTAACTAACTAAGCAACTTGATATCACCTCTAAAATCTCTATAACCGACACATCCGTTGAATTTCCAAACTCCAAAAGCCACCATCATCGAGCTAAGTACTAATTATCCAACATATTACTTAGATTTGATTGGTTCAATGATTTGTTCATGGTAAATATATTCATGACATAATCTTAATATAATTAAAAGAGAATTACATTTTGAACATTGTTCAAAATCAATTATATATTTATTTCAATTGTCATTGAAATTATATATAGAATACGTTTAATTGCAATTAAAAAGGGTAATTTTTGAATTAAAATAGTTGAAATCAAAATCATTTTTAAAAGAAATATTGAATATCTCTCTTCTAATTTTGTCAATAAAATTATTTCATTTAATTAATTTAGAGATATTCCGAAGATTTTATTAAAAAAATTTCTTCGCATCTTTGTTTGATCATATTTTAAAAATATTTAAACTAATACATATTTCATATATTAAATAAATATCTATATTTTTTATGCATATGTTTTTATTCGAATTTTTAAAAAGGGGTTTAAATATTTTGTTGTAAAAAATGAAGTATCATGAAGATTTTAAAATTATTTAAGAAACTTTTCTCACCAAACATTAATGGAGCACAAAGATTAGCGGGTTGGTGAAATTTGAAATCGGGGTATATAATTATTTTTTGTATTATGATAAATAAATTAACTATATTACTATGAAATTAATTATAATTAAAAGTACTATAGTTCAATTACAATCTGATATTTTATTAAATGTAGAATACCTTAAATAAATTATCTTTTTTTTTTGGTAGTATAGGGGAGACAATTGTCTCCTGATTTATTAAGTAAAATAAAAGAAACTACAAAGCCACAACCCTAGGGCGTGTATTACCAACTGCATCCTCAAAGACAATCGATCTAACACATTCCGGACTAGTAGCAAGAGAATGAAAACCTAAAGGAAGAGTAAAAGCATAGTTCGCCAACCCATCTGCAAGATAGTTGGCTTTCCTATAAATGTGACAAATGCGGACTATCCAGTCCCTCGATAAAAAGCCATAGCACAAACGTACTAGGAATGACAAAGGATGAGAATCACTTATCCCCGTCGTTAGAAAACCCACCACAATCTCCGAATCCACCTCCAATTCCACTCGAGTTATGCCCCTTTCCCACGCAATGTATAAACCATAGTAAACTCCCCAAAGTTCTGCCAATGGTGCGGAACATATCCCTATGTTTATGGCGAAGCCGCCAACCCAATCCCCATTACAATCTCTCAGAACCCCTCTGGCTGTTGGTAATCCAGGATTGCCGTGAGATGGTCCATCCGTGTTCAGCTTTGTCCAACCAAGACTTGGCGGAGACCACGCAATCAATCTCTCATCCCTTCGAACCTTCTACAGCCCTCTACGAGCCACCAAGTTAGCGTCAAATATTTCTTTCGCCATATCTTTGAGGAACCTTACCCTGTCGCGGAACTTCCCCAGCCCACCAAAAATGTCTCCACATCTCCATTTCCATCCCCACCAAACACTTATCGCAAACAGAGCAGCCCAAGAGTGGCCATTCCTCTCAACATTATCTTTCAAATTTCCATATAATCATTCTAATAGCGATGTGGCAAAGAACTGGTGTAGCTTCCGTCTGGGCACTACCCGCTGCCACACACCAGCCATCGCTGGACAGTCACGCAAGACATGTATAATAGTTTCGTCCCCAGCTGTGCATATTGGGCAAATACTCGTATCACTCAAGTGCCGTCTGTACCTTTCTGTGTTTGTCATGATTGCCTGGTTAGCAACAAGCCAAAGGAAACATCTCACTCTTTCTGTTGTTTTCACTTTCCATACATGGTCAAAGAACTTCTCCATACTCGGTCTCGGTATCGCAATTATGGTCAAGCGAGCGTAAGCTGACTTGACAGTGAATCTCCCATCTGAGTTCTCACTCCAAGACAACCTATCTTGCACTCCTGTTACATTATACAGCACTGAGTTTCAGTCGAGTGTTCTCCGAGATATGAGGGGCGATAATGTGCAAGTCCCACCCGATATCCTGCTTCCAGACATCCCGGGCACGTATCTCAGCATAGTTCTCCGGCAGCTCCCCCATTACCGTCACTGATAGCGGTTCATTGGATAACCATTTATCCCCCCAGAATCTGATCTCCTTCCCATCTCCTAGAATCCAACGTAGACCCGGCAAGACTACCTCTCTCAGGCCAATACTTACACTTCGCCACGTGGATGACCAATTGCTTTTCACTCCTAACCACGACCTATCATGAATATCACCCACCTTATACTTCGATCTGAGTACCCGTGCCCATAAACTCTCGCAATCATGGAGCAGCCGCCAACCAACTTTACCAATAAGAGCTTTGTTCATCACCACTGACGAGCGAATTCCCAACCCACCTTCTTCCTTAGGTAGACAAACCCTCTTCCATGATATGAGATGCTGCTTTCTTTTCTGTGCCGTGCTTCCCCATATGAACGACCGTGAGATTTGATCCAATCTGGCTAGTGTTGACTTTGGTAAAACAATCGTACTCATAGAGTGCACCGGAATAGATTGTAACACGGCCTTTATAAGCGTTAGCCTTTCTGCAAAGCTTAGAGATCTACCTTTCCACCCCGAGAGCCTCGATGAGACCTTCTCAAGGACCTCCCCAAAAGTCTCCTTATTGATACGTTTGTGAAAAACCGGCATTCCTAAATACTTCCCCAACTCTCGTGTGGCATTAATACCACACTCATCAGTAATAAGTTTCTCGAGATTACGACTAACATTTCCCGAGAAAAATATTTTAGATTTGGCCAAGCTCACCTTTTGACCCGAAGCGATGCAAAATCTCTCCAAAACCTTTCGAATAACGCGAATCTGAGCTACAGAGGCTGTAGCAATGAGGATCAAGTCATCTGCGAAACAAATGTGGGACAACTTTGGTCCTCCTCGAGATAACGTAATCGGTTTCCACTCCTTTGTATCCACCGAGGTTTCGATCAGGTGACATAATCTCTCTAAACACAACACAAAAAGATAAGGTGACAACGGATCACCTTGTCTCAGCCCTCGTGATGGTTTAAAAGGTTCTGTCTTCTCCCCATTCCATAGAACCGTCATAGAGGGCCCAACCACACATTGCATAATCCATGTTCTCCACTTCTCCGGCAAACCGACAGCCTTAAGAGTGTCTTCTAAGAAGTCCCAACGTATACGGTCATATGCTTTCTTCAAGTCGAGCTTCAGAAGCATCCACCATTTCCTTCCTTTCTTGCGTCTCATCGAGTGGACAGCCTCTTGAACCACAACTATATTATCTGTACTTAACCTCCCTGGAATGAAGCTAGCTTGGGCAGGGCCAATCAATCTCGGCATAACCTTCGTCAACCTCAGCACCATTGTCTTCCTAATCATCTTAAATAAAACGTTACACAAACTGATAGGCCTGAACTGCGTCATTTTCGCCGGTGTTGTCACTTTGGCTATGAGAACCACCAACGCATCGTTTGTCTCAGCTGGTAACAATCCTGTATTAAAGAAGTCGAGTGCAAAACGGACCACAGAGGGACCAACAACATCCCAACAATGTTGGTAGAAAACTGGTTGAAAACCATCAGGCCCAGGTGCTTTAAATCTCTCCATACTTCTCACTGAATTCTCCAACTCGCAAGCTGTAAACGGCTTGTTTAGCTCTGTTAGTTCCGCGTGCGACAGCTTTACAAAACCTGGCAGTGGTAAACTCTGAACCTCTGGATCCACATCATTCATGGAGTAGAGACGTTTGTAAAACTCAATGGCCAGTTCCTCTAACTCAGCCGTGTTTGATATCCACCGGCCTTCATCATCCTGTAACATATCGATACGATTTTTGCGTCTTCGGACAATAGTCGACACATGAAAGAACCGTGTGTTTCGATCGCCCAGGGCCACCCATTTTTCTCAGGATTTTTGAAACCAGAGCACTTCTTCCTGTGCCAATATTGCGTCGAGCTCCTGTAGTAGTTCTGCTTCCCTCTGTAAAAGTGCATCAGTTTGATGAGTATCTAACTGATCTTGAATCCCTTTAATTTATGAGATTAGATTCTCTTTCCAGTTAATAATATCCCCAAAGACTTCTTGGTTCCATTTCTTGAGTTTCTCCTGTAACCCACGCAGCGCATCCGGTGTTGTAAGCGCACCATCCCAGGAAGTAGACACCAACTCTTTGAAACCCGAGTTCTCCAACCAAGCTGCTTCGAACCGGAACGATCTCCTTCGCGGGTTTCCTTTCGCCGCAGAACATAACTGTACATATACCGGTGCGTGGTCAGAAGCCAGGAAGGGGAGATGCTTCACAACTACTTCCTGCCATCTCAGTCGAGCTTGAGGACAGCAGAGAACCCGATCTAATCTCTTAGCAACGTAAGTGTTCACTTCACTCCCTCTCCTCCAGGTAAACTTACTCCCCGTAAACCCCATATCAATCAAGGCTACATCATTTATCCATTCTCCAAAGGCGATAGAATCTGATGACAAACGGCCATTGCCACCAGTTCTCTCATCTAATCGTACAATGGTGTTAAAATCTCCTCCAATAAACAACGGTTCATGTACCCTTTGCACAACTTCTTTTAGAGTATCCCACAATCCACTTCGTCTACTGGCGGTGGGAGCAGCATACACGGCGATAACATGTATTACCTCTGTTCCATTCTCCACCCGTGCGTGGATGAATTGTTCCGCAGACTCCACAATGGTCACATTTCCGACACCTGAGTGCCACAACAACCATACCCCGCCACTCTGGCCCACTGCGTCAACTCGAAACGAGTTATCGAACCCCAAGTTCTAACATATACGACTTGTTTTATCCCCTCCAGCATGTGTTTCAAATAACGCGAGTATATCAGTATGAAATTTCTTCAAAAGATATCTAATAGAACGCCTGAAATTGGGTTTATTCGCCCTCCGGCAATTCCAGAATAAGCAATCCATCATTCTTTGAGTATATAACCATAGAATCACCGGGGCAAACTGTTACGCCCCCATCGCTGCTTTTGATCCCGTCACCATCACCAACGGGTCACTCTGCCTGACAGTACTCGTACTCTGTACATTCGATGCCAAGTCCAGTAATTGTCTCTCCGAATCCATCTCCATACTTCGAATTGACAATGCATCACCCAAAACTCCCTCCCTCTCCTTCGTGAAAACCCCTCCTGGTCGACCAACCGGTCCTTCCTCCAGCCGTAGTCGTTTGCCCAACACCGAGAGTTCCACCTCTCTTCTCGTGGGTCCAAAAATTAGCCCGCATGTAGGCCTATTTGATTTTGCTGGCTTGGGCTTGGGCCCATTCACTTCACCCAACTTACTCCATCCGGTCTTTTTGTCTTTCAAACCTTCTTTATGCCTGCCATTACCTTTCCCTCCCAAGCCAACAAGGTGGCTCTCTATATTTTGCGCCAAATGCTTTCCTTTTCTCACCTGTTCCAACATATATTCGTTTTCTTTATTATCCGTCACGGAGATAACCACTTCCCGTAATCCTGCTGATATCGAATCATCTTCCAAATTTCCAAATCTATTCGAGGTTTCAATATTTTCTATATTCGGATCCCCCAGGATTTCGTGCAGATTTCTACCCAAACCGGTGCTGGAGCCACCCGCCGCAAAAACTACATTCGTCTCCGGTGATTTGCTCTTCCTTCCCGGTCGCCTCACTGCCGTGAACCCATCTTCCGCCTGTTGATTTTCTGTTACTTTCGCCGTCACGGCTGGTATGGGTTGCGCGACCCCTCTCTCGATTACCCTCCATGGGCAGTTATGCACTAAGTGACCATAAATCCCACATCCCGAACAGATGTTGGCTAGGCCTTCATAAGCTACAAAGTAACGTTCACCGTTGATCATCACTGTTCCTTTGAGAGGCTTAGATAAATTCACCTCCACATACACCCTAGCAAATCTAGCTCTCTCAAAGTTGAGGGTGGTCAAATCAACTTTGATTGGTCTCCCCAGCCCTCGAGCAATTCCCAGAAGGATCGCTTTATGATAAAAGATGACCGGAATATTTGAGAGCCTGACCCACACCGGCGTCGTGACTATATCATCCCGTAAGGGATCAAAGGCCGGTGACCAGGCTTGCACAGTAAGATAGCTCCCAAAGGCTTTCCACGGTCCTCCTGTCAAAGCCGCCAAATACTCCTCTTCCACGTCAAACCGGATCATAAAGAACTGGCGTGGAAGGTCCATCACATACATACCTCCTTTAGGCTTCCACATCTCTCTAAGTCTTCTACTCAGAGCTGTGATTGCAATATTCCGACCCAGAACCTTCACAATCATACACTGCTTCCACATGCCATTCATAGCCTCCAGAACTTCCTCTCCTATTGTGATCACTGGTTCTCCGTCCTCTCCTTCAGGAAAGCTCAACTGCAACCGCTCCGTCACAAACTCATCATCCAACAACACCTCCGGCATCGGCCTTCCGCCCACGTTGCCCCCTTTCACCTTGTTCACCCATGAGGTCTTCCCATCCGGAGTATCCCCTGGTGGTCGTCCTCGATCTCCAACATCCATCATCGTTGCATCTTGTTCTCCGCTCACCAAAACCCTAGCTTCGCCCCTCTCCATTTTAACTTTTTTTAAATAAATTATTTTTAATATAGAGATATATGTATAATAAATTGAATATATATACATTTGATTATAATATAAGTAGATTAACATATTTTAAGAAAATAATGATTCAGAGACTGTAAATAGTAGATATTAAAAATATGACAAACACAACATACGATAATCATATATATTATGCGATAAATAATTATGTAGCACTAAAATCAAAAGAAAAATGTTTTTACAGAAAATACAATAATTGAACAACAATATTTATAACCTTTAACTATGTTAGTTATAATAAAAGTTCATCAAAAATAAAAACATATTTTTTCTTTAAATCAGAATTTCAAAATTTTATAATTAATAAACCATTATATATAAAACAATAAACTAAATTTTTGTTTTGCGGTGTACCACACGTTAAATTCTAATTATATATATATATATATATATATATAATACTTAATTGTGGTTGAGGGATCTTTACAATAGATCGACACATCCTTATTTTAATTTGGAAACTTATTGCTTCATCATCGATCATATTACTTGCTTTATTGGTTTTGTATTTGTCGGTTTAGTAAAACTTTTGTCAGTTTAGTCGTTCGTCAAGGAAAAATTTGATGAATATATCTGTTTATTTAATATTTCCATCTTTATTTTTTTAATTCAAAGATTGTTCATGTTTGAATTATTTGGTTTATTGTTTTATTGATTAGTATTAGTATATATATTCATTAGTATATACTATACTCATGTTTCAATCTCAATTGTTTTATTGTTAAGTATCTTAATTAGTTTAGAATCATGCTTCACAATCATCCCTGCTAATAGTAAATTAGCATCCGTAATAAGCATATTAGTTTATAATTTTGTGTTAAATTACTAGTTGATGGTTATAGTGATGATTGATTTAATCGATTGTTATTTTATTACCTACATTATCTAAAGAAAAATGTTTATATTAAACCAGAAGTTTACTAAAAATATCACTGATTGACATAACCGGTTAAACTATTCCGGCTTAATAGTTATATAAAAGAATAATAATAAAATTTATAAAAACATTCATTAGAGAACCAAAAAAAAATTTCTAATGATTTTTTATGGGTTGTTACTTCGCAAAGTAAGCCGGTTATATGGCTTTCACTGATCTCACTAAATTTCGATAATGTCAATTTTCTGATACATATGCAAGGAGATATTGTGAACTGATCACCCACCATATATTCTTGTTATCAACTTGCAACATGGAGCTTGTGAGGATATTTGATTAATTGATAACGGTGGTGAAACCATGCCTCAAGTAAATGACTATTGTATGTCAATTTATTCGCATCAAGCCATCGAAAATAATGAGTTCTCCCTGTTACAATTAGTTTGAGTCAGAAACCAAATATTTCTCATCTAAATGTGTTATACATGTCGAGTTGCTCCACCACACTGATATAAGAAGAGATTTGAAAGAATGTTGGAAGTATGTTGGATATAGATTTTTTTTTATGATTGAATATCTTGAACCATCAACAAAAAAATTATTTAATGCTCGAGATGCAGACTGTTGTTTCAGTGAATCAGTCTGTCTAACTTTAGGGGGAAAAATATACAGCTGGAAAAGAAATATTGAAACGACCACACCCGTTTTTTTTTTTTTACAACTATTACCCCCATACATAATAGCTAAAACGGTTTCAATTCAAACTCGGATTTTATTAAACTTAACAAACCGTTAAACGACAGAACGCAAAAGTACCAAAAACAACAACAACAACAACAACAACAACAACAACCAAGTCCTAATCATCCCCATCTCTTCGCCCTGATTCCACGATCACACTTTATCTTTACCTGCAACTCAAAAACACAGAGATGCGTAAGTATTATCACAAATACTTAGTGAGGCGGTCCTCCCATCTACGAGCTATACACAAAAGCAAGTAAGACGATAAACCGCTCACAACGCACAACGCAACAAAACTCAAAACGAGCAACAACAGGATCGATCGATCCATGTTTGGATCGATCGATCTAGCCCACCAACAAACACGGATCGATCGGTCCACTCACATCCGCAAAACAGCAACAAAACAAGCAATTTGGATCGATCGATCCTACCTTGGATCGATCGGTCCCTTACCTTAGAGCTAACAAGCCCTTGATCGATCGATCCCACCATGGATCGATCGATCCCACCATGGATCGATCGATCCCCACAGTCCTGCACATCGAACACGACCTGCAACCCTTGATCGATCGATCCTCCCTTGGATCGATCGGTCCTCGAGCTTCTGCAACTCCGATTCCGACTTCCACCACTGCACACGGCCAACGACCACCCAAACTTGCTTCCAACAGGCGATTAAACACAAACCCAAGCCCCAAAACAACAAGAAACAAGCCACAAAACCACCGAAACAACAACACTTCAAGGATTCAACAAAACCAAATCCCAACGCATCAAGAACACATCAAAACCTCAATTGCTTAGATCAGCTCATGGTACGCACTCACCTTGAGAACGAACGGACTACAGAGCCACGAACAACCCACAACAAACCGGTGAACCTCCACATCGCAACAAACGATCCTCTGCAACTTAAACCACCAAGCTTCTTCCTTCCTAAGCAACCACAACCTTCACTCTTTGATCTCTCACACCCAACACCCAAACCCTTGAATCTCTCACTTCATTTCTCTCTTTTCCCCCAGCCACAACACTCAGCAACTCTCAGGAAGAAGAACGAAGACGAAAGGATGAAGAACAAGGGGTAGGTGAGGTCAAAGCAACAAAACGAAGTTGCCGACACCCTTGGATCGATCGGTCCCCAGCTGGATCGATCGGTCCACCTGCTCCACCGAACCAGATCGGCCACAACAACTTGGATCGATCGGTCCAAGCTTGGACCGATCGATCCCCTCTCTTTTTCGGTCAAAAGTTCGACTTTCGATACTCGATCAATCTGCTTTTTGTTCCCGAGAAAGCTCCATTCCTGAAACATTTAAGATCGACTCCAAAGAGAGAGATCACATTACTGACAACCTCAGGGAATCGAACCGCCAATATACGATTCCTCTGTAATGATCCCGACAATTCCCTTTTTCCGGAATACGGACGTTACAAATATAATGGAAGAGATTATCATGATCCTCGTTCTAAAGAATGTGCACTATAAGTATAAAAAAATAATAGATTTGCAAAGTTTAGCAAAGATGCCATAAGCATTTACTGACCTTGAGTGAAAAAGTCACATATACCAGTTGTGCTCCAATTAAAATTAATGTCTTAGAAGGATAAGATCAACTACTAGTAAATCTAAAAATTGTCGCATGAAACGTGATAGACTTATTGGTTCCAAAAATATAAGCATCCGTAGGAAAAAAAAAGAAATGGAGCATAAATTAATATGGCACCGAAGAAATAAAAAATATATGAAATACTCTAGAAGAGACTTAGACATGAGAAAGAAAGAGATTCATGTACCTGAAAATGATAATGAAAGGAAATATCAACAAGTTGAGTCATGTTTTGAATAAAAGGGAACCCAAAAAGCAAATCAACGTCGTAAATATTTTTGCATGCAATGTTGCAGTTGATGATGTGTTATAGATAAAATGGAAGATCATAAACCGTGGTTTATAGAAGAAGTTTTATTACAAAATATACACAAAGTGATGATTGACCAATCATGGAAAGAAGTAATTATGAAATAGTTAAAATCTCTTGAAAAAAGTATTTGGACTAGCAGTCCCTACACTTGAAGGTATAAAAATAGTGGGACATAAGTGGATTTTTATGAGTTACAAAGCACGTTTAATAGCATAATGAATCTCACAAAGAGATGAATTTTATTATAAAGAGATATATTCTCTTGTGGTAGATGCAACTATTTAGATCCCTTTTCAGTTTGACAATGAAATTAAGATTTGATTCGGTCTGTCCATAAGATTTAAAGCTTAAACTATCATAAGCATTCCTAAAAGATTCTATTGGCATAAGCAACAAATTATAGTTCTCGAGAACATTACTATATGTATGAAACTAAATTGATATTGTAAGATAATTGCCTTAGTTGTATTTGTTAAAAGAAGGCTACAAGCATAAGTGCAAAGTATGTTGATGATTTAAATATTATCGGGTTTCCTGTAGAAATTTTATAAAAAGTAGAATATTTGAAGGAAGAATTTGAGATGAAATCATTTTTCTCAAAGATGTAGAAATTAGATGTGTATGAATCTGAGTCTTCATGAAATTTCTTGGGACTACATATTAAATATCTAACAAAAGAGATGTTATTTCAAAGAACCGTACAATATTTTACATAGAAAATGCTCATATATGTTTGATCCAGAAGTATCATAATAAGAAGGAAAGCTAAAACAATAAGTTTTATACGAAGATCATGTATAATTCCTATGTACAAGATGAATGTTTTGAAGGTTGTATGCAAAAAAAATTAGACAAAAAAATAATCTTCCATCTAAAAGAAATGTTATGGACTAGAAGTTCAATGACCCGAAAGATTATATGACAATTATATGAATTTGTTCATTAAGTCCTACTTAATATAATTCTCTAAATGATTATATATATGATCGTAATGCATATTGTGAAGATGATGCTTCAAGGGGAGAAATATGATTATGTGCATGATTCTACTCTTTTTCCTTTATCATGGTTTTTATCCCATTGAATTTTTCTATTAAAAGTTTTTAACGAGACAACAATGAACATGCGAATGATAAACACCTAAAGGGTAATATTGTGGTTCCAATGATAAAAAGTTATCATTCTTCAAAGTCTTTGACATACATTGATGAGATCGTGAGAAACAAAAATAATAATTAAGATGAGCGACCTACGAGATCAATGAACCGCAGAAGAATGTGATGTACGTATCCTACAAATTTGTTCAAGTGAAGATTTGGCGAACTTATTTACCAAAGCGTTTCCAACAACTACTTTCAAGAAATTACTTTATATTGGATTGTGTCATCGCGAAAATTTCAAGTGATATCCTCAAGTGGGGAAATAAAAACGCGATGCACTCTTTTTCCCTTAACCATAGTTTTTCCTACATGATTTTTCTGATAAAATTTTGTTCTCACCTGTACATTTGAATATATGTTTTTATAATGATCATCGGAAAGAGAATGTTATAAATATTATATATATATATATATATTTATTATAGATTTATTAGTAGGTTCTAAATTACTTGATCTCTAAACTAAATACTAATATTATATTTTTATATATTTTGTATATTATAGATGTATGAATAACAAAATAATTTCCAAAACCTCTTTGTTCTAAGTCTATTTTTTTTCTTTTTCAAAAAAATATGTTAGTCTAAAGAACGCCGTTACGGAGAAAATAACGTGTTTGTGTATAAAATAAAACGCCAGAAACACGTGACAGAAGAATCTTATGTTCTCTCGTCTGCCACCATTAAGAAAGAAGCAAGTACATAACTTGCTGGGAGTAAACAAGTGTTCACGTGCGCTTTTGTAGCTTTATCCGTGTTGACGTGGCAACTTTCCAGTGGTCCTCCTCATTCTTTATCGATAAAGCATTATATAAAAAATAAAAAATAGAATTTTTTTGTCCTCTTTAAATGAATTGATTTCTTAGCTTTTAAAAAATAAACACAATAAGATTAGATTTCCTCGAACTTTCATACATGCTTCCGAATATTTTAGTGAGATAATAACAACAACAACTTTATCCAAAAATTTGAAGAAAATTTTAAAATGATAAAAGGAGTAGACGAACCATTCCGAATCTAAGTTCTCCTCTTGCAAAAGTTTTCTATATAGAGAGACCAAGTTTATGTTGTATTAACTAAAACAAGGTACGGAAGTCAGCACTCCAATTAGACACAGCCACGTCAGCATTATCCCGTGGAAACCAGACCATGTGAGTCACACGTGATGTTTTTAAACCTTCTCTCAATTGCCCTCAAACGCGGATTTGCTGCGTTTGCTGACCGAGTCGCTCTTTTTTTGGCCTTTTTATTATTTGTGTGTTTTCTTGGAGGGTTTCTCTCTTTGCTGTCTTTGATTCTTTTTTAATGTTCTCTACGTTTCCGATGCCTTATTTAGAAGACATATACGCCTCTACGTACACCTATATATAAAATAGCGAAATATCACCTCCTTCATACATTATATCAACATCTAAAAGAAACAAAAAAGGAGAAAAACCCAAAATAAAAAGAAGAGGAATAGATTCTGAAATCTATGGCAAAGAAGGTGAGGAAGCTTCACGTGATGGTGAAGCCGGTGAGGCTTGATGGTTTACCGGTTATTCCTGGTGATGAAACAGCGGCAAAGAACCTTTTCGCGATGGTGGAGTTGAAATGGAAAGGACCGGTCTCCGGTTTCGGATTGGGCCTCGTCCCTTTCTACCGGTCAAACTGCCCCGTTAACCATACGAGCTCTAAACCGATTGCTTTAGGCGTAAGCTACGTAGAATGGGAAGAAGAGTTCGAACGCGTTTGTTGCATCGTTGGCCCATGGAACCTCTCCTTCAATGTCTTCTACGTGAGTTTTCTTAATTATCCTTTTTTTAGATAATTAATTTGATGTTTAAATTCAATTAGCTGAATTCATCTATATTTGGTATTAGGGTGAGAATATGGACGCAAAAAGCAAAAAGTCTTTGATCGGAAAAGCATCGTTGGATTTGTCGGATTTAGCGTCGAAGCTTGAATCGACCGTGGAGAGAAAGCTTCCGATTCGGTCAAAAGGTTCCGTACTTTCGAAGGAAGCAACTCTTGTGGTAATTAATCTGGTCAATTTGAACTTTAATCGCATTTTTAATTCAAATTTGAATTATTCTTGTTCTCATTGGATATTAAATTAATCTCGGAAACATCATGGAAAGGTTTTAAAGACTTTCTGTTTTTATACAATGAAAGAAACTAAATTAATTATCTACTCCTAAACCTTAATTAATTAAGACACGCGGTTGTTTATTTAAATCAGGTCAACGTGACTTTTTCCGAGGTAAGAACCGAACCAGACGACCTTATACAACTCGGTCAGGTCACTGTTGACTCAGCAATTCCGACAAAGATGACGAGTCGTCGCGTGGGTGGGAGAGATTTTGATTCGTCTTCGTCGCCGGCCACGGCGTCGAGTTCAGGTGGACGTAGCCCAATTGTGGAAACCGGGTCGTCATCAAGCCCGGATGAGAACCAGTCTGAACCGGGTCAAAAAGCCGGGTTTAATTGGTGGAAGAGAAGACGGTTAAGCTTTTCTATGACCTGGAGAAGAGAACCGGTAAGCATTTGGTTTTCTGAATTTCAAAGTCCGGTTTGATTCTGGTCCCTAATTGGACCGGTTTATTTTTGTAGAGAGAGGATGAAGTTACAAAGATATCAACAAAACCGTCGGAGACGGAACCAGAAAAGCCGGCGACGGATTTATCGATCGAGACCAACAAATGGGTGGTGAAGGATTTAGTGAGCAGAGATGGTAAATCGAAGCTGAAATCTGAAGTTTACTCGGCGTCGATTGACCAAAGAAGCGAACAAGCAGCCGGAGAAGCAGCGTGCGCGGCGGTGGCGGTGGTGGTGGCTCATTGGTTCCACGCGAATCCTAAACTCATCAATCCTTCAGGAACAGAGTTCGATTCGTTAATCACGCAAGGCTCTTCTTTATGGCAATCTCTCTGCGACAAAGAATCGTATCTGAGATTGTTTCCGAACAAGCATTTCGATCTAGAGACGATCGTTTCCGCGAATTTACGACCGATTAGGGTTTGTACTGATAAATCGTTTACCGGGTTTTTTAGCTCGGAGAGATTTGCTTCGTTGGAGGGTTTAATGTCGTTTGATCAGATTTGGGACGAGGTGGAGAAAGAAGTAGCGTTAGCCTTACGTCATGGTGAAACTAGGGTTTATATTGTGAGCTGGAATGATCATTTCTTTGTGGTGAAGGCAGATTTAGATGGTTATTGCGTAATCGATTCGTTAGGGGAGAGATTGTTTGAAGGATGCAAGCAAGCTTACATACTAAAGTTTGATGATTCGAGTTTGATGTATGAGAAAGAGGAATCGTCGGAGAAGTTGGTTTGTGAGGGTAAAAAGTGTTGTAGAGAATATATAAAGAGGTTTTTGGCGGCGATTCCGGTGGCGGAGTTGGCGGCGAAAGAGGAGAAAGGGAATGTAGTGGATGTGTCTCTTCTTCATGAGAAACTTCAGATTGATTTGCATCATATTATGTTGACTAGTGCTGATTAGAGTTTTTTTTTTTTTTTTTTTTCTGACTATTGACTGGTGACTCGTTAGTGTAGATTTGTTTAGATGGTGAGATAGAGATAGTTTTTTTTGTGTGCATATGATTCGTTATAATCCTCACCTAGAGAAAAAATGTGTTGGGAAACATCCAAAAAAAAGTTTTCATTTCTCCTGGCTTTGGTACGTTGTTTAAGAAAATGACAAATGGGTCTTTACCAAATGACTATACGTATCATACACTAATCCGGGCACATCTTAGAGATGGTGACACAACTGCATCAGCTAAACTCATCAAAGAAATAAGGAGTTCTGGTTTCTCGGGAGATGCTTACACAGTTGTCGGTTACTAATATGTTATATGATAGGAGATCGGACAAAAGATTTTTGGATATGCTTACTTAAACAGATTGAGTTGGGAGGTGTTACGAGCCAAAGCTTCTTTTGCCTTAGCTCGAGTAAGAGGACCTAAATACTCTGATTTCGTGGTTTTAAAGAATGAAAACGATGAAGCTTGGTTTCCCTTAACCCTAGTCTCTTCAGAATAAGGTTAATTGTTGGAAGATAATTATTATTGATGTTTAGAGGTCTTTTTTATAACATTTTTACAACCGACCTAAAACCATAATTAAAAAGGAAAATTATCAAAACTTTAATATAATATGAAAAAGAAACATAAAACTTGAAAATAAGAAGCTTCTTAAGTCTTGGGCTTCCATCTTTGATACATGATTTTGTATCTCGTATCATTACTCTCCTCCTCGATTAGGAGCTTGTCCTCAAGGTCTAATTCTGGATATGCTTCTAAAAGCTTTTTGGCATCTTCCCATGTAGAGTCATCTTCTGCATTTGCAGTCCATTTGACGAATATTTGTCTAACTCCGCATCTTGATCTTTGTTTCAAAAGGGCAACTGGCATTGTTGGCATTAACCTCCCTTGTAACATAGTTGGCAAAACTGGTTCTTCGGCTGGTGTGGACCCTTGTGTTCTTTTAAGCCATGACACATGGAAAAATTTATGAATTTTTGATCCTTCAAGTAGACGTAAACGATATTAGACTGTGCCAATATGATCTAGTATCTCAAATGGCCCATAGTACTTCGTTTCGTATAAGCCTTCTTGGCGACTGTTAATTGCTGATATGGCTGAAACTTGAGCAACACCCAATCTCCCACATTGTATTCAACGATTTGCTCAGTTTTAAGAGTAGAGTTTGGATATTCATTATGCGACACGGGTTCAAGTGTGAATGTCATGTCGATGAATGTTGCTAAGAAACTTGGAATCACGGACTTTGAAGAACCTCCATGCATTCTACGGTTTACTAATGCTTCCATAGCAACTCCTTAAGGGTTCTTGCCAAGTTTGAATGTGAGAATTAGAAGTTGTTTAATCGAAGCAGATTTCCATGTGGTGGAAATATCTGGTGGTGTTGCTATGCCACTAATGCTAGGAAGACCATTCTTGAATTCTGTTGGAGTTGTTGCAGATATGCCAAAGAAGAGGTTGTGCTTTCACAAAGTGGATAAGTAGAAGTTTTACAAGGCTATATATCGTGTCCCTCTTTGCAAGCATATGTGGTTCTTAAGGAAGAAGAGTCTTGTATGATGATAAGGAGAACCGCTCGCATACGTTCTACACAGCGTAAGCCCGCCCACATTTTAGCACAGAGAGATTTCCCTGTTGGATACACAAAGAGGAAGGGAACGCGAGAGATTTCCGGAGAAAACTTCAGGAAAGTAACCAAGGTGGTGAGAAAGCTTCCAATGGAATGAAATTTAAGTTCGTTTGGAAACAACCGTACTTCAAGAAATTGTTCAGTGAGAGCGACGAACCCAGGACGAGATTAAGGAATTTTTTAACAAGATACGACGTTTGGGCAAAAGAAGAACGTTGAGAGTGAGAAAGGATCATGGTCCTTTTGTTGTTCCTGTGAAGATTGGCGGGATCCTCTTCAAGAAATGTCTTTGTGATTCAGGAGTTGCATGCAATTTGATGCAACCAAGCATTGCTCGACAACTCGGGATAACAAATGTACCACCGTCGTGGTACAAGATACGTCTAGTGGATGATTCGATTTGCTATCCTGTTGGAGAGATTTACGATGAGATCGTTGAGGTTAGAGATAGCGACGTAGTGGTTGATTTTCATATTTGCGATGTGATAGCGAGGGAAGTCCGCAACTACTCTTAGGTAGAGATTTTCTAGCTAGTATTGGTGCAATCAAGGATTGGCCAAAGCAAAGAATTTCATTTCAGTACGTTGAAGTAAACGTGTTCTACTATGCTTTACCACCGGGTGCTATAAGTCTCAAAGTCGAAAGAGAGATTCTTATTCAAGAGAAAGGACCCAACCACGTAGAGAGTGTGTTCTCTTCTCCGAGCTAAGATTCATCAAGTCAAGCTAAGAACTTCAAACAAGTGCTGTATGGGAGGCAACCCATAGGAGTTTTTCATTTATTTATTTTTTGGTGTTTTTGAACTTATTTTTCTATTTTCGGTTTTTTTTTTGTGCAAATTTTGGATGTTTAAAGTCTAATCATTCTGTAATGTTGTGAAATGTTATGAGAATGAGTTTGGAACAGATGCTAAACGTAGAAGTTGCGAACTTTTGGAGTTCCAAAAACACTCATAAACGATCAGTATTACACTACAACCGATCGATATAGAGATGTTTCAGTACTGATCGGTTACAGATCTGCACCGATAGGTACCAGACCCAGATTATGGCACCTAAGACACGTGGAGCAGGCTCACGACCAACTAGACCACGTTCCATGGTACGATATGAGAGGATCTTGACAGATGAGGACCAGGCTTTCATGGCAGAGATGGAGAGCTGCAAACTCCATATGATGAGATTCCTTCAAGACGAGGTACTCGAGCAGATGGGTATAGAGGATGAGGTCCACCGGATGCTGGATACTATAGGATTTGGTTCTTTCTACACCAACTCCTGGGACCTGTATGAGAAGCCTACTCGGGATTTCCATGCCACACGCGTCATTGAGAACGCGTCTGAGGGATGGATAAGCTTCTTCATTGGGCATCAGCTCTACAAGATATCCATATATCGCCTTGATGATATTTTTTGGGTCCCCAAGAGGATTGAGACGAGTCCTGGTGTGGTGTTCGAGCCACATGATTTCTGGACCACTATTGGGTCAGGTCACTATCCATCGGGAGCATGGAAGCAGACTTAGATTCGCTGTCCGATATTGAGAATCGTGGCTAAGTTCATCAATTGCACCATCTACAACCATCGCGAGAATGGTACAATGAAGGTTCCAGAGCTGTGGATGCTGAGAGAGGTGGTACGTGCCTATTTGGATGACCCTGAGGAGGAGGGTTATGGAGAGCCACATCAGGTGGACTTTGGGGCACTCCTACCAGTTGAGTTTGTGAGTGTCCGGACTACTATTCGGACCAGGAGGAGAGAGGCACACGTTGGTACCCTCATGACGCCTATTTTGGAGGCCATCGGATTACAACTTCCACATCATGATCCCTCAGGGCGGAGGAGATTCATTGACAGAGCCAACATGTACTCATCGATGATTTTAGTGCGAGACAGTACGGTACTGCAGTTTCAGGATCTCGAGGAGAAATACCGTTTACTTGTAGCTACCTGCGCGAGTGCTTACTGATATTTCGTCACGCGTTCAGGTAGATTTGCAAAGGGTTTTTAGAAATCTCTTAACCAAAACTATGAATACTTAGAACAACCTTAAAAACTAAAAATCGCACTGTTGCGTCTCTGTTTGCAGCTGGAATACATGAATATTGATATACAAGAGAGAGAGAGAGCCCTAGAATCAAAAAACATAAAATTTCTAAAAAGCACACCGATCGGTGCACAAGTCATAGCGATCTGTATGCGGCGTCTTCTGTACCGACCGGTTACAAAATATACTAATCGGTCATCATCTTCAAATGATTGTTCTTCTTTATATATTCTTATCCAATCTCTTTGGTTGGATATTTTGATGTTGACTTCAGATTTGGGAGACTCAGAAGTTCTAAATCTCTTTTTGTATAGCAACAGGTCTCTTGGAATTGAGCACTTCCACTTCTCACACAGCCGTTTTTTAGAATTTTCGTCATCTTCCATTGCTGCTTCATTGCTTGTGGGCCATTGAAGATGGAAGCTTTTCCTGATCATCTTCACATCTGCAACCAGTTTTCCAGCTTGATCACGGATGATACAGCTTCCTTCAATGATGTTAACCTCATATCCACAGTCAATCATTTGAGAGACGCTCTAAAGATTCTTGGCAATATTGGGTACTAGGAAAACATCACAGGTGATTCTTTTTCCTTTGGTGGTCTCTATCTCAATGTCTCCCTTGCCTTTAGTCATCAATACAACTCCATCTCCTATACGAATTGGTACATTGAAACTAGTGTTGAGGTTAGTGATGAATGCTTCATTTGGAGTCATGTGTTTTGTGCATCCGCTGTCAATAAGCCAACTATTGAGTTCATTTGATTATTGGTTTTCTTGTCTGGCAGTAAACATATGGTAGTCCTCCTCCACTTCATTCTCTTAAGTAACTTGTGTTTGCTCAGATTTCTTGGCTTGACAATCTCTTGTGAAATGATGAGAATTACCACAAGCATGACAGTTCCTCAGCCTACTGTCTTTTTCAAACACATATCTTCATTGTGATTGTCCCTTTTACAGTAACCACACCACCTTTTTTTGTAAATTGATTGACCTTGATTTGTTCTGCCACTGTTTTCTGTACTTGTATTCTTCAAGCGGGCGTGAAAGGCACCTTCAGAGTCTTCTTCCTCTTCTGGGAAGAACTTCTTTTCTTATGCCTCCAGGGAGCCAATTAGTTCAGCGTAAGTGACAGTCTTCAAATCCTTGGGTTCTTCCATTAATGAGGACAAGGAGGCATAGCTTTTAGGCATAGAAGCAAACATTTTAACAACTAAATCAAAGTTAGATTTGCCTTCTCCCAAGGCTCTCATTTGATTTGCTACAGCTTGGATCCTATCAGAATATGCCTTAATCTTTTCCCCTTCTTTGATTTTCATATTTTCAAACTCTCTTCTTAGGGACTGAAGTCTAACAGTTTTAACTTTTTCATTACTTTTGTAGGAGTGTTCCCAGGCTTGATTTGTTGTGATTGCAGAGAATATTTTGTCAAAGACAACATCAGCCACAACATGCTAAATGATTTGGAGTGCAGTTATGCATTTGGCTTTGAGGGACCTCCAGTTTGCAGTCTCCTTAGCTTTGTCTGCTCTTAGTATTTCTGGTGACTAAGATGCAGGGTCTAGAACTCCATTTTTGATGTCCACCCACAGATCTTTGCTCATCAGGGTTGTTCTCATTCTTGCTGCCCGGAACTCATAGTTCTGTCTATCAAAGACAGCAACAAGCTAGAGGACTGCAGGTTTATTGCCATGTGAGTTGTCTTCTTTTACTTTTTCTTTGCTTTTATCACTACAAGAAAATAGGCTAGAACTGACAGTCATATCTGTGTGTTTTTCGTCGGAAACAGCTCTAACCGACGGAAAACAGACGAATATGTCCGTCGGTTCTAGAGCGTCGGAAAAAATAATCCGTCAGTAATTCATCGGTAAAAACAGACGGATTACCGAGGGTCTATTTACCGACGCATTTACCGACGAACTGTATTTTCCAATGGATTACCGATGGAATTGCGGAAACAAAAATCTCCGTCATAACCGACGGATTACCGATAGATTATCCGTCAGAACCGACGGAATACCGACGGATTTTATGAGACGGTTAAACTTAAACCGACGGAATTACCGACGGATTTTAATATAAAAATTAAAAATTGATTTTATTTTTTTATTTAAATTCATTGAAAATAATTAAATTTATTATTAAAGGTATTGGATAAAAATTAAAAATGAAAAAAAATTATAATTCAGAAATTAATAATACTATTTTAAAAAACTAAAAACAAAAAATTGTTCGAAATAAAAAAAACGATAATTAAAAAACAACGGACAACGCCAACTACGGATTCTTCGACCGCATCTCTCTCATTAACGCTTCTACCTCCTCATCCTTCTTCTTGTACCACGGGACCGAGAACCACTTGTGTCTCCGGTGGAATGGTTGGACGAGTGGTCACGATAATTACCGTATTTCCTACAAAAAATAATAATGTTAGAAATGATAATAAACTTTGCATTATAATGAACAAAAAACTAAACAAAATATGATAATATTAATTATATTTCTTAAATGCATAAAAAATTATATTTGAAAATTTATAAAACAAAATCTATATCAAAATTCCAAAACATTTCCTAAAAATAATTTTTC
Source organism: Turritis glabra (assembly GCA_900406565.1). Taxonomy (NCBI): domain Eukaryota; kingdom Viridiplantae; phylum Streptophyta; class Magnoliopsida; order Brassicales; family Brassicaceae; genus Turritis; species Turritis glabra. The sequence goes on from OVBN01000188.1 coordinate 1,608,126, forward strand.
TTAAAATTTTAAAAAATGATAATAATTTCATAAAATTTAAAAATATGATTAAATTTTTTCGTAAATTTAATAGATATGATAAATTTAAAAATAAGAAAAAAAGATTCATAAAATTTTAAAATCATTGAAAACTAATCCAATAACTATTTTTGAAAAATAGAAACCAATTTCAAAAAATCTAAACAAAATATGGTGATATGATATATATTATTTAATTTCATAAAATAAATTATCAATTCTAAAAATTATAACATTTAATAAAATCCTACTTAAATTATTCTAACACAAACCCTAATCTAACAAAAAAAAAACCCAACACTTCAAAATAAAATTATAATAAAATCCTAATCATAACAACAAATTCTAATTAACAGCAAATTCTAACACCTAATTCTTACAAATTCTAACAATTTCTAACAAATATAGATTTCATACCTATTCTAACATATCTAACAAATTCATATATACAATCTAAAATCTAACAAATTCATATCTAAAATCTAAAATCTAAAATTTATACCCATTCTAACAAATTCTAACAAATCTAAAATCAAACAAATCTAGCAAAAATTATATGAAATAAAAAAAAATATTAAACTTACGCCATTCAAAATCGGAAGAGGGGGAGATGAAAGGGAGGGAGAGAAGCCGCCAGAGGGATACGTCACCGGAGGTAGAAGAGTAGCCGGAAGGAGAACCCGTTACCGGAGGGAGAACCCATCGCCGGAGGAGAAGGAAAGAAGATTGGGAGAGAAAACCAAATGGAGAAGGGGAAAAGGTTTCTCGGATTATAATTACGTATTTACCGACGGATAATCCGTCGGTTTTAACTAAAATATTAATTGCCGCGTTTCCCAAAACCGTTTCACGGGCAAATTTTCGGATCCGTCGGTTATTCCGTCGGGAATTACCGACGGATTTCCGACGAATCCAAAAATTTGCATGCATTCTTATTGGCCGGTCAATGTTTTTGGTTAATACTCTAAACCGTCGGTTAATCCGTCGGTAATTACTGACGAATTACCGACGGACATCAATAATTATATATCATTCTCGATTGGCCGGTCAAGTGTGCTTGAATTATTGTAGTCCGTCGGTGAATCCGTCGGTAATTACCGACAGAATAACCGACGGTTTAGGGTATAGAGTTCTTAATTTGCATGATTAATAATGGAAAATGTGTATATAATCTTTATAAAACAGTGAACATAAGTTATGTTGTCAAACAACATACATTTGTACGTATAATATATAAAATACATAATGTGATTTTCAAAAGGCAAATACTAATCCATAAGATATAAGTACACATCATAAGTACTTTTCTTAAATTAAGATTCGGATTTCAGGAAACACATATTTGAAAGGCTTTTGGTACAAAAGTTAGCATGTTAGTGATTAAAAACTAATCTTTTATACATCGGTTATCAGAAATGTGCGTTACGGACCGGAATCGATAATTTATACCCTAAACCGTCGGTAATCCCTCGGTATTTACCGACGGATTAGATATACTTACCGACGGTTTAGAAAAAGTTATCATATAACTACTTAGAAACAATAAAACCGACGAAAATTTTAAATCCGTCGGTAATTACCAACGGATTACCGACGGTCATGAATCCAAACCGATGAAAAACCGACGGATTCCACCCGAGGCTTTCCCGTCAAAATTCGGTCGGGTGTCCGTCGGTAATGCCGTCAATTCCTTCTATGTTTTCTTGTAGTGTATCTTGAACAGGCTCCAAGATTATAGGAGCTCTGATACCATGTTGAACTTTTGATGTGGAAGCTCAGGTTTAGCACTCTAACTCTCAGTTTACGATTTCATGAGTATAGATTTGTGAAATAAGAACAACTTAACTTTTATAACATTTTACTTCCTCACTTTTCTTACATCAACGATTACACATACTTATAGTAAGTCTCACCCACTCACTTTCTCTTACTCAAAAGCTCTCGCTTAACTCAGGGTTTTAAATGGTGCAAAGCGCACCGTGGCACCAATGCTATCTTAATGAGCCATGAGCCATGGCACATGCGGCGCATCGCCACTTGGACACGAGGCGCATCGACTTAAAAAAGAGAGTAAATAATAGATGTCCTTCTTAAACTTAGTAAAACCATAGAAATTTAGAATAAAATACCTGTGTAGCTTTCCTGTGTCGTAGATGTAAAGTTTTTAAATTAATAAAACAATACAACAATTGGGATTACATGTGTCGTAGCTGGAGTAGACAAAGGTTGTCGTCTTTGTCGTTTACGGACTCGTGAAGCACTCAAAGAAGATTCAAACTTTGTTTGACTTCTTTGTCGTCTACGGCCTCGTGAAGGTAGCGAAGAAGATGAGGTAAATAAACTAGGGTTTTTTCTATAATTGGTGGTAGTTTGTAATGTGAAATAAATGAGAAGCATAAGTAATTAAAGATTTTATTAATAAAATCAAAGATTTTTGATTACTCGTTTGGTTTAAAAGTAAACTACAATATTACAAAAAGATTTTTTTCCTTGCTTGCGCCACAAACCATGATGCTCTCGCCTCACGCAACGATCGCTTCAGCCATAGCTCATACGTGGCGAGCGCATCATGGATAAAGCTTCGCCATCAAGTTGTGTTGCCCTCCTCTCCTCGCTGCGCCATTAGCGCGCACTGGCTTAACTACTCTCATTAGACATACTTATCACTAGCTTTTAGGTTCAAGCTCACAAGCAAAGAACACTAACAACTCTCTTACACAGCCACACAAAGTAACAACTTACTTAGCTTAACTAAACTCACATAACTTTGTTATAAGACTCTCAAAACACACTTTAACTGAATGGGCTTTAACTAAACCCATAAACATTCTTCTGTTGGGTCGAAACCAAACCAACAAGGGTCCAACTCAATTCTTAACCCAAAACACAAAACCTTCATTTATTGTTGACTTCTTCTTCTTCTTCTTTGTTGACTTCTCTTCTTCTTCTTTAGACTCTGAATTACATTGCACCAATCAACATCTTCTTTTCCTTGTTCCTCGTTCCTTTGTCATTGATGTCCACTTTCTTCTTTGCAGATTCAATCGGAGAGGTCAATCTCAACAAAAAATAACAAAATCATATACTCACGTGTTTGGAAAGCTATACGAGAAAATAAAATTTATACAAACAAAATTTCATAACCCTCAAAGATCTTAAACAATTCAGAGTGATTCATCAAACTCATTCCTCGCATAAGAGAAAATTTCATCGTCGTATTCAGTCACTTGTGCTGATCTAGATTTGTAGCTTTCATAGCTGCTTCTGCTTCTGCTTCTGTCGATTTGTCTGTCAAGATCTGGATACCACATCCAATAATGTCGACTTCCTGAGATGTGGAGCTGAATTCGAATAATATTACGTTGTCCAGTTCACGCCATCCATCTTGGTCATGCAATTCAGAGTGACATATACGCAGATGTTCCTTTCGGATATGAGGGAGAGAAGAGATGTTTTCGTCAATGGAGCAATTGTTTATTCGTATGTGAGCCAATATAGCCACATTTTCTTTAATCTGCTGTTTAGGGGAAACCAAGACGCAAATCCTAAATGCTTTGAAATCTGAACGGATGGTCAATGAATTCCCTATAGCTTGGTGATTGAACTCCGCAGGTATTTTACTTCCGGGTAAGCATGCCTCTAGTGATTGCTGGATAATTCCTCTCCGTGCTTCAGGGCCCAATTTGAAACAGTTGGGGAAAATGAGATCCCTGATTGGAGAGTGGAAAGGTAAAGATACGGTCTCCAGTGATTCACAAGTGTCTGCTATTAGTGCTTCGAGCGAGGGAGGGAGCTCTGGCAGTGATGCAAGTTTTGGACAGCCACCTATATAAAGTCATTTCAACGCATGGAGATATTTGAGGCAATCTGGAATTTTCTCTATATCCGCGCCACTTCGGTTTAGAAACCTTTCTGCTACATATGGCAATGTATTGATACTGCCAAATATAGTGAGAGTATCAAGGCGAGACCAAAGCGTAACTGATTCAGGTATTTCTTCTAGCATTGTGTCTGCGATCGTGAGTTCTGTGATGTTGGTGGAAATATTTGGAAGTTTTCTCAAGTTTGAGCATCCCATCATGTTGACAGTTTCAAGAGATGCCAAGTTGAAGTGAGTCGGAAAAACTTGTAGCTTTACACAGAACACCATATGCAACCACTCTAGCTTATGAAGATTCCCAAAAGAGAAAGGAATTTCTACCAAACTCTCGCAAGCAGTCAGATCCAACCTCTCGAGATTTGTAGCATTTGAGAGATCTGGGAGTTCCTTCAAATTCAAGGACCCTAACAAATATATCTTCTTGAGATTTGGAAGGGACTGAATGTAAAACAATTCAATAGAAGAAAAGAACATCAAAACACGATGAGAAAGTACATACTCGTATACTCAAAATAAGCAAATATAAAAAACCAACCTGGGTTCCATCCCAAAGCTTCTCGAGTTGGTTATCTTTCAGATCGAATACACAAGATATTTTGGATTAAATTTAAGAGGGAGACTCTTTTTCGGGTATGCCTCCCAATGTAGTAACCTTAGACGCGGTGGAAAATCCATATCTTCAGGTATGTGCATTCTATCATTCCCATCATTTTTTGCTTCGTAGACTCTGAGAAATCTAAGATTAGGCATTCTCTTAAAAGCTCTTGCGCGCATATATATATCGTCTAGGATTGTCGACATATCAAAAGATATACCCATCACACTTCTACTACCCTAAACAAAATTCAAAATATTATAAAATGTTAGCACAATAGATAAGATCCTATGAGTCTTTGCCAAATGATACGGTTTAACAAATGCATTAAGAAAAAAGAACTTATAGAATCAGTTTCGAGGACATGACAAATCTCATCAGCATCAATTAGGATTTGACGTTTCCAAGGCTCTTGTCTTCGAAGCGCTTGTCTGCCCACTTGTTGTAGTAACTTGTACATTACTATATTTCCTTCGATGGATATTTGTATGAGAGATTTATATACAATGTTGAATAGTATAGAAGATTGCGAACAATTGGGGTACCAAGTTGAAGACGTGGAGAAGAAGTCTCAGTTTACTCCAGTTATACACGTGTCTTATCTACAATGCAGGACCACATTTGCAGGAGCCGTTTTGCTTTATTAAAAGCATTGGTGAGTCATTGTCGTGTATCAGATTTGGCCAGTTTGGTATGTGGAAAAAACGACACATTGGGGCTGCAAGACGCGGATTGGTTTTGGCTACTAGGTTAAGCCGCTACTATAAAGAGTAAAGAGACACAGGAGAGAGAGGTAATTTGGCGAGAAAAGAAGACACTAAGCATAAACTTGTGAGTGTTCTTGTAAGGAGAGAGTAGAGAGAAAAACAGAGTGAAACATTGTAATCATGTCTTTGTTTTTCCGATCTCTTGTAACTCTTATCTTAATCTAGTGGATTCTGGGAGGAGGTTCCCGGCCAGACGTAGCGACCCTTGTTAACGGGCGTGAACTGGATAAACTTGTTGTGTGCTCTGTTTTCTCTTCTTCACTTAAAAGTCATCACCTTTCTTCTCTCTTTCGAGTTCCGAACTGTGTTGAGTTTCTTTCGGTGTTGTTCTTGGTTTGTGAGTTTTGCAAAGCGATAAAGTTTCAATCTTGCAGCTGCTACAATTCTCACAGATTGGTATCAGATCCAGGTTCGGTGTTTCGTGGCTCGTTGAGTTTCTCTGACACGAAGAACCATGTCGGCGTCAAGGATAGACATCGAGAAGTTCGATGGCAGTGGAGACTATTCGCTTTGGAAAGACAAGCTCTTAGCCCATATGGATTTGATGGGTTTGAGCAAAGTCTTGGAGGAACCAGAAGTCTTGAAGCAGAAGAAGACTAGTGACTCAGAGGAAGAAAGCGATAGTAAAGAGATGAGAGAAAAGGAGGAAGCTTGGGTTGAGAAAAGAAAGCAAGCAAGAGGAACTATCATGTTGAGTATCACTGATAAAATCTTGCAAAAGATAAGAAAGGAGGCTACAGCTGTTGGTATGCTTAAAGCTTTGGATAGCTTGTACCTTACAAAAGCTCTTCCAAACAGATTTTATCTAAAGGAGAAGCTTTATGGGTATAGAATGACAGACAGCTTATCCATTGAAGCGAATATAGATGAATATCTTCACCTTATTGCAGATCTCGAGAATATCGATGTGTTAGTGTCTGATGAAAACCAGGCGATATTGTTACTAATATCTCTCCCTCGACAGCTTGAGCATCTCCGAGATACTTTAATGTATGGCTCAAACAGAATAACTGTAACCCTCAATGAAGTTGTGGCTGCTGTTTATTCAAAGAACCTGGAGTTTGGTCCGAGCTCAAAGGATTCGAGAAACCATGGAGAGGGTTTGTATGTGAAAGAGGGAAGTGACTCAAGAGGCAAAGGAGATCGCAAGAACAAGTTTTCAAAACAGAGCAAAGCTAAGCCAAAATCTAAGTCAAAGAAGACTTGTTGGATATGCGGAGAAGAAGGGCATTTCAGAAATGCTTGTCCTTCTAAAGGCAAGTTACAGAACAAGAATAAAGACTCGGCTAGCTCAAGCAACAGTCATGCAGAAGCTGCAATGGTGGAGGTGACCGAAGCTGCTGGTTTGTATGTTTCAGAAGTCCTGCATCTAACAGGCATAAACCTTGAGGATGAAGTTATTATGGATACAGGCTGTAGTCACCACTTATGTCATAAGAAAGAATGGTTTGAAAGTCTGAGAGAGGATGTCTGTGGATCAGTGAGAATGGGAAACAAGACCACGTCTAGAGTCATGGGAGTAGGTGACATAAGGATCCGAAACAGCGATGGCTCCACATTCTTACTTCAAAAGGTCAGATACATTCCAGATATGGATCAAAATTTAATCTCATTGGGAACACTTGAAGAAGATGGCTACAATTTTGGTTTAGAGAATGGTATCTTGACAGTATCTCAGAAAGGTCAGGCATTCTTAACAGGAAAAAGGTATGAAACTTTCTATTTGCTTCAAGGAACGCCAATAATCAGTGAGTCATTGACAGTGGAGAAGAGGTCAGATGATATAGTCCTGTGGCACAAGCGCCTTGGTCATATCATTCAGAAGAATATGGATATTCTAGTGAAAGATGGTCTTCTAGACAGTAAAAAGATCTCTAAACTGGATGTATGTGAGGATTGCATTTACGGGAAAACCAAAAGGGTCAGTTTTGATTTGGCTACTCATGATACTAAAGAGAGACTTGACTATGTGCATTCAGATCTCTGGGGTGCTCCGTCAGTTCCTTTGTCTCTAGGTAAGTGTCAGTACTTCATCTCCTTCATTGATGATTATTCTCACAAGACATGGGTCTATTTTCTAAAAAGAAAGGATGAAGCTTTCGAGAAGTTTGTTGAGTGGAGTATTATGGTGGAGAATCAAGTAGAGAGGAAAGTCAAAGTCTTGCGTACTGACAATGGTTTAGAGTTCTGCAATCAATACTTTAATGATCACTGCTTAAAGAAAGGAATCATTAGGCATAGAACTTGTGCATATACTCCGCAACAGAACGGTGTTGCAGAGTGAATGAATAGAACCATAATGGAGAAGGTTCGAAGCATGTTAAGTGATTCTGGATTACCAAAGATGTTCTGGGCTGAGACGACAAATACAACAGTAGTATTGATAAACAAGACTCCCTCGGCAGCGATAAACTTTGAGATTCCAGACAAGAGATGGATTGGAAAGTCTCCAAGTTACAGATACCTGCGAAGATTTGGGTGTTTGGCCTTTGTACACTTAGATGAAGGGAAATTATCACCAAGAGCTAAGAAAGGAGCTTTCTTAGGCTACCCACCAGGTGTAAAAGGCTATAAAGTGTGGTTGTTTGAAGAGAAAAAATGTGTTATCAGTAGAAATGTTCTGTTTCAAGAGAATGCTGCTTATAAAGATGTTATCGGCAGGGGGAAAGGCATTGAGGAACAGGACCATTCGCCAAGCTCGTTGTTTGATATTGATTTGGAAGATTCGAGGGATTCAAGCTCAGGTGGAGATCTCTCGGAAGAGACAGAATCCCTGGGAGGATCCTCTACTCCGCAAAGTCACAGCCATAGTGAACAATAGGTGGAAATTGATTCAGAATATAGAGAATTAGATGAGTCTCCTAAGAGTTACTGGCTTGCTCGCGACAGACAGAGAAGAGAGATCAGAGCTCCAAAGAGATATGACGAAGAAGGTTACTATGGTGAAGATACTGATGATGAGGAGGAGGAATTTAATTTCGAAGCTTTGATCATCATACTAGACGGTAAGAAACTTGAGCCTACGAGTTATCAAGAGGCCGTCAGGGATGATGATTGGGATCTATGGAAAGCAGGAATAGATGAAGAAATGGATTCTCTGATGAAGAATCATACCTGGACAGGAGTGGATAAACCTGTAGGCCAGAGGATAATAGGATGCAAATGGATTTTCAAGCGTAAACCTGGATTTCCTGGCATCGAAGAACCAAGATTCAAAGCAAGGCTTGTAGCTAAAGGGTATTCTCAAAAGGAAGGAGTGGACTACAATGAAGTTTTTGCGCCCGTTGTAAAACATGTCTCCATAAGGATCTTGCTTTGCATAGTGGTGGAAGAAGACTATGAGTTGGAACAACTTGATGTCAAGACTGCATTTCTCCATGGTGAGTTAGAAGAAACGATATACATGGAGATTCCAGAGGGGTTCAAAGATCAATACAAACCAGGCCTAGTGTTGTTGTTAAACAAATCGCTGTATGGACTTAAACAGTCTCTTCAAAATTGGAACCAAAAGTTCGACAGTTTCATGACTGATATTGGGTTTGTAAGGAGTCTCAGAGATAATTGTGCTTATGTTAAGTCTTTGGAGGATGGTTCTAAGATCTACTTGCTCATCTACGTTGATGACATGCTTGTAGCTGTGAAAAGTAAAGAAGTCATCTCAGAGTTAAAGAAGCAGTTCAGTTTCAAGTTCGAGATGAAAGATCTTGGCCCAGCTAAGAAGATTCTTGGAATGGAAATTGCTCGGGACAGATCAAAAGGAAAGCTCTGTTTATCTCAAGAGGGCTATCTACATAAAGTTCTTGAACTCTACAAGATGGAGCAGTCAAAATCTGTTGCAACTCCACTCGGCGTTCACTTAGATATGCAGAAAGCTACAGACCTGCAACTGCGTGAAGAAGAAAAATATATGAAATCAGTTCCGTATTGTAATGCAGTTGGCAGCATCATGTACTCTATGATTGGCACAAGACCAGACCTCGCATATCCAGTTGGGATCGTCAGTAGATACATGAGTGCTCCCATAAAGGAGCATTAGCTTGGAGTTAAGTGGATTTTGAGATATATCAAGGGAAGTTTGCAAACGAAGCTCTGTTTCAGGAAGGGTTCCGAATTTGTGTTAAAAGGTTACTGCGATTCTGATTATGCTGCTGATCATGATAAGAGAAGAAGCATTAGTGGAGTAGTGTTTACATTGGGAGGTAACACTATAAACTGGAAATCAAGATTGCAGAAAGTAGTGGCATTATCCACCACTGAAGCCGAATATATAGCTTTGACAGAGGCGGTAAAGGAAGCTATTTGGCTTAAGGGTTTGATGGAAGATTTTGGATATGTTCAGAAACCAGTGGAGATTTTTTGTGATTCTCAAAGCGCCATCTGCTTGTCCAAGAACAATGTGTTTCATGAGAGGACAAAGCACGTGGCTGTGAAGTATCACAAGATCAGGGAAACAATTGCTCGAGGCATTGTGAATGTATTGAAGATTTCGACATTGAGAAACCCTGCTGACATGTTCACCAAAATCTTGCCGGTAAGTAAGTTCCAAGCTGCCCTGGACTTACTCCGTGTCAAGTCTGAGTAATCGGACTCAGGAAATCCGGGAAATGGAATCATAAATCTAGATCGCCTCGCCTCTCTCGTCTCAGGTTAAATTCGTTTTCTATTCGCTGATTGATCTCTCTATACTAGGTGGAGTTTGTTGAATAGTATAGAAGATTGCGAAGAATTGGGGTACCAAGTTGAAGACGTGGAGAAGAAGTCTTAGTTTACTCTAGTTATACACGTGTCTTATCTACAATGCAGGACCACATTTGCAGGAGCCGTTTTGCTTTATTAAAAGCATTGGCGAGTCATTGTCGTGTATCAGATTTGGCCAGTTTGGTATGTGGACAAAACGACACATTGGGGCTGCAAGATGCGGACTCGTTTTGGCTACTAGGTTAAGCCGCTACTATAAAGAGTAAAGAGACACAGGAGAGAGAGGTAATCTGGCGAGAAAAGAATAAACTAAGCATAAACTTGTGAGTGTTCTTGTAAGGAGAGAGTAGAGAGAAAAACAGAGTGAAACATTGTAATCATGTCTTTGTTTTTCCGATCTCTTGTAACTCTTATCTTGATCTAGTAGATTCCGGGAGGAGGTTCCCGGCCAGACGTAGCGACCTGTGTTAACGGGCGTGAACTGGATAAACTTGGTGTGTGCTCTGTTTTCTCTTCTTCACTTAAAAGTCATCACCTTTCTTCTCTATTTCGAGTTCCGAGCTGTGTTGAGTTTCTTTCGGTGTTGTTCTTGGTTTGTGAGTTTTGCAAAGCGATAAAGTTTCAATCTTGCAGCTGCTACGATTCTCACAGTTTTCAACCCGAGTCTGACATCCATGTTACTGTCAGCTAGCATGGCCATCACATGATTATCTACTTTGTAGTTGAAGAAAAATGCAATAAGGAGAAATAGAGCTTGATCATTCTCATGTCAATTATCGTACCCGATTCTAAGTACTCCCTCGATATCTCGATCAAGACTACTTTCTAGCCTATGATGTATAATGTCCCATGACACGGAGACGCAACGGAAGGTTGCTGCAAAGCTCGATTACTCTTTCAGAAAGCTTTTCGATATCATATGGTTCTGAGGTTTGTCTAAAAGCATATCTATTAAAGATGTTACGAGCTTCTTCTTTAGTTGGAAAATCCACATGATATATATTATTGATATCATGTTGCTCCAAAAGTTCTTGATCTTTTATGGTTACGATAATCCTGCTTCCATGACCAAACCAGTTAGTTTCATTAGCCAAAGCCTCAAGTTGCGTAAGATCGTCCTCATCATCAAGAATAATAAGCACTTTTTGGTCGCATAGCCTCTCCGGTATCGCACCTAAATGGTATATCCTCATACCATTTTCGTTTAAAATATTTGAAAAAAGTTTCTCTTACAGACAAAGCTTCAATCCATACTCGTCAAAACCCTTATCACAAGTTCCTCTAAGATATTGCATAAAACATGTACGCTGAAAACAGCTAGAGAGTCGGCTATGAAAATGTAACACCCGTGTTCCGAAAAATAAAAATTTATTGGAAATTAGAATGGAATCAGTTTAATCCCACTTAGTTTACTAAGCTGGCCGTTTTATTAATTAAACAAAAGGGTGGTTTAATTATTTTTCGGTAAGTTAAATCCTGGTTTAATTTAATTAACCAAGAAGTCCTAATGGTTTCTATAAGCTCACGCCATCTTTTCCCTCCTTCTCCCTTGTTGTCACTTGCATACAAACAAAAGAACAGAATTAGAGTTGAGGGTTGGTTGTGACGTGAGAGAAAGTGAGAGCAAGAGAGCTGAGTTGTGTAGCGTGAGAGAGAGACAGAACTAGTAAGACCTAGTAGAAAAGAGGTTCGACCTAGAAGATCGTATCGAAAGGTAACAAAACTTTATGGAATTGTAGCTAAGTTTTAGACCTAGATGTACCACTTTGCGGATTTGGATTTGAGTTAATATTCTAAGAGTTATCCGCGTTTTGGTGATGTGCTCTGTTTCCAACGCGAGTTGGACCAACGTGGATTCAAACAGAGTTTGTGGGTTAATCTTTTCTCGGATCAATACGAAACTTTGAGGGTAAGTCCAGGACATCTAGGGCTTGAGTTTCATTTGAGAGAAAAAATGTTTTATCTTTTTGGAATTTATGTATTTATATAAACAAATAGTTATCAGAAAAAATGGCATAAACTTTGAGAGAAGGATCACCTTAGAGATCTAGACCCAGATAGTGATGGAGCGTATTGATGATGATGACGAATGAGAGAGAGATAGACAAGGAAAGGGATAAAATGATTAATTCTTGACCTAATCGAAATGATAAAGTTTGCCTTACATAGTGCTTGTCTGTTGGACCACAAACCGGTTCCCAAAGACATAACTGAAATTAGAAATGAGACATTAAACCGGATTACATGTTAATGAACCCGAATTAAGCGATAGATAAGATAATAAGGATAAGGATATTAATTCCTATCACAATACTCCCCTGTTGAGGAGATCCTTGTCCTCAAGGATAGAAAGTTGGGTATTTGTTGGTGAAGTCTTGGTAGTATTCCCAGGTTGCAGCCTCAGGAGTGGAACCCTTCCAATGAACCAGAACTTTAGTGATAGCTTTGTTGTGATGCTTCACCATTTTCTTCTCAAGAATAGCCTCAGGTTCTTTAGTTGTCCCAATATCCAGCAAGTATTGAGGTAGGACAGGAGCTTCTGTTGGAGGGTTTGGGCAGAGTTTCAGTTGGCTGACATGGAAGACATTATGGATGGCAGCTTGAGAGGGGAGTTCCAATCTGTAAGCGACTGATCCCACACGGTCGACAACCTTAAAGGGGCCATAGAAACGAGGTGACAACTTGTGTGGAATGTTCTTTGGTTTAAGAGAGTTCTGGCGATAGGGTCTGGAGTTTCAGGTGGACAAAATCCCCCAGTTTGAATTCTCGGTCTGATCTGTGGGAATCTGCTGCTTGCTTCATCCTATTTTGTGCCCTGAGGAGGTGGAATTTCAGCATATTTATCACTTCTTCCCTTTTCTGCAGACTCCTATCAACCACAGCAGATGGACTTTCACCAGGCAGGTAAGGAAGGTGAAGTGGAGGTGGTTGACCATATATTACTTCAAAAGGGGTGGTCCGGATTGCAGAATGATAAGTGGTATTGTACCACCATTCAGCAAGTGGTAACCATTTACTCCATGTTTGTGGAGCTTCAGAAGCCATACATCGCAAATAAGTTTCCAGAGTTTTGTTGGTGATCTCTGTTTGGCCATCAGTCTGAGGGTGGTAGGAAGTGGAGAATTTCAGATCAGTCCCATGAACTCTGAACATTTCTCTCCAAACTTTGCTCAGGAAGGTGGGATCCCTATCGCTGATGACATCATTGGGCATACCATGCAGCTTGAATACATGGTCCATGTAAACCTGTGCAACTTCCAAAGCAGTATAAGGATGAGATAAAGGTAAGAAATGAGCATTCTTACTCAACCGATCGATGACAACCAGGATGCAATGCTTGCCAAATGAGGGAGGTAATCCTTCCACAAAATCCAAGCTGATTGATTCCCATACTCCTTTTGGAATAGGCAGGGGATTTAAGAGACCTGGTTTAGCAGCATTGTCATATTTGTTCCTCTGGCAGGTGCTACAGTTCCTCACGTAATTTGGACCTCTAAGCTCATTTTTGGCCAGTAAAATATGGATTTGACCCGGTGTAAAGTTGCATCGCGACCTGAGTGTCCTCCCACAGCAGAATCGTGCAACCACTTAAGGATTCTCAGCTTAACCCCAGCATCATTGCCCACGACCAGTTTACCTTTGCGTCTTAACTCCCCATTAGTGTAAGAGAAAGAAGGGTGAGAAGAGATCTTAGCTTTGATCTCAGAAATGATGCGCTTCAAATGATTATCAGTTTCCCAGAGAAGTTTCAAAGAATCATAAAACCCTTCATGAGCTTGAGATAGTACCATATGTAGCAGCTGAGATCCTGTTACCTTCTGGTCCATTAGGAACTTGAGACTTTTTTGGTCTGTTTTGATGATGAATGGACGGTGAGCAAGGTAGGCGTTCCAAACTTGGACTGCGTGAATGACAGCGAGCAGCTCTTTCTCATAAACTGACAAATTCTGATGTCGTGGCCCCAAAGCACGGCTGATATAGCAGATTGGATGATTGTCCTGCATCAAAACTGCACCAATACCAACATTTGACGCGTCAGTTTCAACCACGAAGTCTTTTGTAAAATTTGGTAAAGCTAAAACAGGAGTGGTTGTAAGAGCGGTCTTTAGATTCTGGAAAGCAGTTTCAGCCGCTGGATCCCATAAAAACCTATCTTTCTTTAGTAGATTGGTGAGGGCACGAGTGATGATGCTGTACCCCTTTTTAAACCTCCTGTAGTAGTTGGCTAGGCCTAAGAAGCTTCTTAGTTGTTTCTGAGATGCTGGAACTGGCCATTGCTCAATAGTTTTTACCTTGTTAGGGTCAGTACTTACTCCCTCTTCTGATATAAAATGCCCCAAGTATTCGATGACCGTAGCTCCAAACGTGCATTTGGAAGCCTTTAAATATAGTTGTTGCTGCCTGAGGATGAGGAATACTTGCTGCAGGTGGTGTAGATGGAGTTCCCAGGTAGGGCTATACACTAAGATGTCATCAAAGAATACAAGGAGGAATTTTCGTGCAACTTCTTGGAACACATGGTTCATCAAGCCTTGGAAAGTGCAGGGGGCATTGGTAAGGCCGAAAGGCATTACCAGGTACTCGTAGTGACCCGCATGTGTTTTGAATGCAGTTTTGTATACATCTTCAGGGGACATCCGCAGTTGGTGAAACCCAGCACGTAAGTCCAGTTTGGAGAAGTACTTTGCACCGCCTAACTCATCGAGTAGGTCCTCCAGCAAAGGAATTGGGTATTTATCTTTGATGGTTTGCTTGTTAAGACCCCTGTAATCTACACAAAGCCTCCATGTCCCGTCCTTCTTCTTAACCAAGACAATAGGGAATGCGTATGGACTCGCGCTACACTGTATAATCCCTTGGCATATCATATCTTTAACCATCTTGTCAATGGTATCTTTTTGTAGAGTAGAGTACCTGTACGGTCTGAGATTAACCGGGTTTGCGTCTGTTACTAAAGGAATCTTATGATCAAATCCTTCTCGAAATGGTGGGAGAGTTGTGGGTTCTTCAAACAAATCGTTGAAGGTTGCTAGCAGAAACTATAGTGATGGATCATCAGACATCGCACCTTCCTGTGCAGATATGTGAGAAATAAGTGCTTCGGGGTCCAGAGGTTTCTGAGTAGATGAACCTGAGATCGCTTGCACTTGTAGGAGGGCCATTTGGGGTGTATGCAACATGATCTTGTTGAGGTTCCCTCCTTTTACTTCATTACAACCGCTTTTTGTACCTCTCAGAACATGTTTGGTGCCTCCCAATTTGAACTCCATCCGCAGGTTTGAGAAATCCCATAAGATGGGTCCTAAGGTAGCGAGCCATTGTACCCCTAAGACTAGGTCGCAGCAGTCCAGAGGTAGCGTCCTGATCTCTGTAGTAAAAGTGTAACCTTGCATTTTCCACGTGAATGTAGAGCACTTATACTTTGTGAGCATTGAGTTGACTCGGTTAACCCTCCCTACCCAACACGCCTTGAGCATATTCCTGACCAACCTAAACCCCCAACTCGCCTTACACGTCCGCCAATTTGAGGCCACAACCATATCTGATGCTGCCTGCCTAGCCAAGCTACACGAAACCTACCTATTATACACCCACCAGAAACAACCCAAAGCTCCCTTCAATCCATATCCCAAACACAACAACCCAATCCCATCTCACTACAAAAATCCAAACACATCTCCCTTACTACCATCACCAGAAACCACTAAACACCAACCCTATAAACCAAACTTTATACCCAAATCATCCACTGAAAAACCCACCAAAAAGTTCTCATATCAGGAGATGCAGGAGAGGAGAACCAAGGGCCTTTGTATGTTTTTTGATGAACCATATTCACCAGGACACCATCTGAAGCATCGGAAATCACAAATATTTGTTATGGAGTGTGATGATGAGCAACGCTCAGATGGGGATGAAGCTAATTACACCAATATCGATGACCAAGCAGAGGAGCTAGAAGATAAGGGCCCAACTATCTCAGTCAATGCTTTGAATGGCTCCACAACCTTCAACTGTATGAGGATGATAGGTCAATATAGCAAGAGGAAGCTATTTGTCCTTGTGGACCCAGGGAGCACGCACAACTTCTTAAACCTGAGTGTGGCCAACGAGATAGGTTGTTTGCTGGAGCCTATTAGGCCAATGATAGTGCTTAGAATTGGACGGTTAGATTTCGATTCGTGACTCACTCTTTGAGGCTGATCGTTTCTGTTATATTTCCAGTTTTTCCAGTTTAGGTTTGTAACACCCGTGTTTTGGTTTATAGAGATTTGTTGAAAATTGGGATGAAATCGGTTTAATTCCAGTTGATTTACAAAGCTGGCCGTTTTATTAATTAAACCCAAGGTGGTTTAATTAATTTTTGGTTAAGTTAAATCCTGGTTTAATTTAACTAAACCAAGAAGCCCTAAGGGTTTCTATAAACCTGCCCTCCTTCTCCCTTGCTGTCACCTGCATACAAAAAAAAACAGAAGAGAATTAGAGCTAAGGGTTGGTTGTGACGTGAGAGAAAGTGAGAGTGAGAGAGCTGAGTTGAGACAGAACTGGCAAGACCTGATAGAAAAGAGGTTTGAACTAGAAGATCGTCTCCAAAGGTAAAGAAAGTTTTTGGAGTTGTAGCTAAGCCTTAGACCTAGCTGTAACACTTTTCAGATCTGGATTTGAGTTAATATTCTAAGACTTATTCGCGTTTTCGTAAGGTGCTCTGTTTCAGACGAGATTTGGATCAACGTGGATTCAAAGTGAGTTCGTGGGTTCATCTGTTCTCGGATCATCACAAAACTTTGAGGGTAGCTTCATGACATCTAGGGGTTGAGTTTTAACGGTACATATTAGAATTGGACGGTTAGATTTTGATTCGTGACTCAATCTTTGAGACTGATCGTTTCTATTATTTTTCCAGTTTTTGTCTAGTTTAGATAGAATGTGTTTTGTTGTTGTGGTTGGCTGTAGGGTGAGTTGGGCTACTATGGGCGAGTGGAAAGTCACTGCTGGTTGAGGGATTGTTGTTTTTGGTTCGAAAATCATCCTTGTTTTGAGGTGAGTGCGTGACCATGAGCTTATCTAAGCGATTGGGATGGTTTGACTTGTTTGCTGTGATGTGTAGGCTGGATTTTTGATGAATCCAGAATCGAGTTCCTTGTTTGGTCATGTCGATGGGTTGATCGTTCATGGGTTTGAGTTGTTTCATAATTTATGTGTTGATTTATGATTTTAATGTGCTTGTGTGTATAGCTCGTAGATGGAAGGATCGCCTCACTAAATATTTGTGATAATACTTACGCATCTCTTTCTTTATAGTGCAAGTAAAGATAAGATGTGAGCGTGGAATCATGGCGAGGAAAAGAGGATGATCTAGGGTCTTATTTTCGTGGTGTTGTCAGTTATTGTTCTTGTTTTATTTCTGAGATTATTGCATGTTGGTTAATTTTGCTGGATTGTCTTGGTTGAATTTTGGATGATTTATTTATGACAATTTGAATTTGGGTTTGATGGTTAGTTTGTGTTGGTTTTGGCATGATTTTTAATTGGAAGAATTAATTGATATTTATGAGAATATTAATTAATTAATTAAAAAATCAAAAAAAAACAAGAGCGGTCGTTTCAAGGTTTAAAGTTGTTTTGTTGTTGTGATTCGTTCTCCAACTCCTAAATTCACAAAATTTTTATAAATAATGTTTAGCAAACTATATTCATAAACTATAATTAAAGAAATTAAGATCAATCTTAGAAATGATGCTAGAACCATGCAACTCATCAAGCATATCATCTAAAATAGGATGACTATATTTCACCGTGATATTGTTGATGGCTCTGCAATCAACACACATGCGCCAACTTCCATCTTTCTTTGGCACAAGTAGAACTATAACAACACAGGGACTCATGCTTTCTCTGATATGTCCTTTCTCCATAAGCTTGTCCACTTGCCTTTGTACCTCTTTTGTTTTTACAGGATTAGTTCTATATGCTGGTCGGTTTGGAAGTGAAGCTCCAGGTACAAAATTGATTGATGCTCTACGCCTCAAAGAGGTGGTAAACCAACCAAATTGTCTTTGATGAGGACATCAATACCATTCCACTCGTACCCGAGGAGAAAGTCATCAACATTCCGCAAATGAGAAGATCACCAAGAACCAGGTCTGGAACCAAGAGCTTAAGAGAGGACTTCAAAATGTCAGTGGAGAGCCTAATCACACTATTGGAGTATGAAGAATGCTTACAAGAGAGATTACTCGAAAGACTCCAACATAACCAACAAACGTTTTAAATTTTCTATCAGTACAACACGTGGAACAAGCTCAAGATGTCAACCTCACAACCTCTAAAATGCATCAAGAAGGTGAGCCCAACATAGGAATACAAGAGACTTCTCAACTGCTACTCAAGTCTCCAACAATTTCCTTCTTACCAGTTTTACAAGGAAACAAAGACATCACTTTGTTCACTATCTTTAAGAGCATGGAAGGAGGCTCAAACTCCTAGAGAGAAAGCCATTAAATTAACCAAGGTGAGTGTTTGGATTATTACTTATACTCACAAGCTTATGTCTTTTTATGTTATGCAGGATTTTATTTTCTAAATGTCTTGCAGTTTTTTTAATAACTGTTTCTTGTTTTAGTTTTTGAGTCTAAAAGTGTTTGACGTTTTTTTATGTTAACCCTATGTATAATTTCAGCCAAGAGAAATCCTAAGCTGCAGAGCTATATATAAATTAAGCTCATTTCTCAGCTTGTAAGCACACAAGTTTTTATCAATAAAGAACCCTACTTTTCTTAGCAAGGAGAAGCCTTCAGCCGCTCTTGTCTTCTTTGTGTGTGATTCCTTTGAAGCTTGAGTTTTTAACTTATCAAAGGTCTTTCACAATCTTTGTGGCGTCTTTCAATCCATCTCTGTGCTCTATATTCATCTCACCCACCAGCTTGTTCAAAAAGAGTTGTATAATCAGCTAAATAAGCTCCATCTCAATCCACTTCGAATCCATTCAACAATCAAACAAGGAGAGTTCTACAACCAATTGTTTGATCCCATCTCTATCCGTGTATTGTGGCTATATCAGTCTTCAAGGAATACATCTTTATAATCCTGCAAAAGAGATATCATCTCACTCGGCTGCACCGGTGCAAGGTCAACTAAGCTTAAGCAATTTTCTTTATAAACAAACATAAGTATTGGCTGTATAGAAAACAATGTATTTTTAACCTCACCAGCCTTTACAAAGAAATTTGGTTGCTTAACCTTTTGTTCTTTCTTTTGTTTCAGATGCAGCTGATCTTGATAGACTTCTTGTGTTGTCATGGGAACCAGAATGGTTTTCCTGCCTTTTAACACAAAATAATGTCGATTAGTAAAACCATCATGAGTTACCTTGGGATCTGATTGCCATGGCCTTCCAAGAAGAATATGTCCAGCTTATTGGTAACACATCACATAAGATCTCGTCTTCATTCTTCCCAATGGCTAGAAGAACTATCACTTGGCTGCTCACTTTCATGTCTCCACTATCATTGAGCCATTGAAGTAGATATCGCCTTGGATGCTTCATTACTTTCAACCCAAGGTTCTTAACCATTGATTCATTGGCCACATTGGTGCAACTTCCTCCATCTACAATGAGCCTACAAATCTTTCCTTAAACAATGCACCTTGTGTGGAATATATTTTCTCTTTGCTCTTGCTCCTCTGTTTTAGATTGAAAGCTCAATGATCTTCTAGCTACCATTAACTGTCCAATGGTCAGCATCTCTTCATGCTCTTCAGAAGAATAATGTTGTTGGAGGCAATAAAGTCAGTCAGTGATCGTCTTATACGATTGGAAACGCAACCACCACCATTAAGAGAAGAACCAGTTCGCAACACCAATGGATCACGACCTTAGCCTGAGGATGAGACTGATGACGACATGCCTAGTCTGGAGGATGATCCTCCGCCTGCTCCTAATCCTAATCAGTGACCAAAAAGGCAAGGAGGAGGTAGAGTCCGAGGCATAGATGAGGACCAGCCAAGACAAGAAGGCAAAGACGTGAAGCTCACGGCACCAACGTTTGCTGGGAGGGTAAATCCTTAAGCCTATCTTGATTGAGAGAAAAGAATGGAGAAAATCTTTGAGTAGTACCACTACTCAAATGCAAGAAAGGTATCTCTTGCTGCTGCTCAACTCATAGAGAATGCCTTAGCTTGGTGGGATAGAGAAGTCTCAGAAAGAAGAAGGCTTAGACATGGGCAAATCAGTACATGGGAAGATATGAGGTACCATTTGAGGAAGAGATATGTACCATCTTACTATCATAGAGATTTATGAAGAGGTTTAGAAAGTTAACTCAATGAAACAAGTCAGTAGAAGAATACTTTGAGGAATTCGAGATACTCAAGAACATATTAGAGACTGAAGATTCAGAGGAAACCTTAATGGCTCAGTTCGTAGACGGGTTACATGATAGGATTGTAAGAAAAGTAGAGAGGCAAGAGTATCGTGACTTAGAGGACTTATTACACCAGGCAATATAAGTAGAGCATCATATCAAGAGAAATACCACCTCAACATTTCGAAGCAAAACTAATTGGATTCCTCAGGCTCAAAGAAACATGGACAAAGGAAAGTCCATAGAAACCGAGTCTAAGTTTAAGAAACTTATGGCTGAAACATCAAAACCAACCAGGCCAGAGCAAGGTAAGTCTCAAAGCCAAAGAACTCGTGCCATTACTTGTTTTAAATGTCAGGGGAAGGGGCATTATGCAAGAGAATGTCCAAACCAACGAGTGATGATTCTTAAAGGCAATGGAGAGTATGAGTCCCAAGATGAAGCAGAGGATGAGAAAATGGAACTGGAGGAAGATGTGATAGATTATCCTGATGTGGAAGAGCTACTAGTTACAAGGCGAGCTCTTAGCTCATTCTTTGATACTGAAACTATACAAAGAGAGAACATCTTTCACTCTCGATGCACCATAGACTCCAAGGTATGTAGCTTAATTGTGGATGGAGGTTCTTGCACTAATGTTGCAAGCAAGTATTTGGTTGAAAAGCTAGGCCTCAAGAGGAAAAAGCACCCCAGACCCTACCGTCTCAAATGGCTTAATGATGAGACCGAGCTCAAGATATCCGAACAAGTCACCATACCATTCAGTGTGGGAAAATATGTGGATCGTTGTATGCGATGTGGTACCCATGCAAGCTGGTCATCTTCTCCTAGGCAGACCATGTCAATTTGATAAAGAAACACTCCACAATGGGCGCACCAACTTTTATAGTTTCACTCACAACAACCGCAAGCACAGTCTTGCACCACTTACTCCAAAAGAAGTCCTTGAAATGCAAAAGGCAATAGAGAAAGGAAGTAAAACTAACTTATATGTGTCACCTCATACAGTTTTAAATTCACTTGATTTAAAAGAACATGTGCTATTAATGATCTTGAAGGAAGGGTTGTTTTCAAGCCAAGAAGAGAACGAAACACTGGATGAGATACTTAAGATTTTAGAGAAGTTCAAAGACGTTTTTCCAGATTAGATACCACTAGGATTACCACCATTTAGGGGCATTGAGCACCAAATAGATTTGGTTCCGGGCGCATCTCTGCACAATAGGCCAGCTTATAGAGTCAATCCGGAAGAAGCTAAAGAATTGGAGTTACAAGTACAAGATCTCATGTCAAAGGGGTATATAAGAGAGAGCCTAAGCTCTTGTGCCATTCCCGTCCTATTAGCACCTAAGAAAGATGGGACATGGAGGATGTGTGTGGACTGCCGAACTATAAACAACATCACTATCAAATATAGGCATCCCATTCCAAGACTAGACAACATGCTAGATGAGCTTAATGGTGCAACCATATTCTCCAAGATAGATTTAAAGAGTGGCTACCACCAGGTTAGAATGAAAGAGGGAGATGAATGGAATACCGCATTCAAAACCAATAGAGGTTTATATGAATGGCTAGTCATGTCATTTTGGACTCACAAATGCACCAAGCACATTCATGAGGCTCATGAACCATGTCTTAAGGGCCTATATCTGTAAGTTCGTTGTGGTATACTTTGATGATATTTTGGTATATAGTACATGTTTTGCAGATCATCTAAAGCACCTAAAACAAGTTCTAGAAACGCTCCGGTTAGAAGGGCTATATGCACACCTTAAGAAATGTATTTATTGCACTGATCAATTGGTATTTTTAGGCTTTGTTGTTAGCTCACAGGGACTAAAGGTTGATGAAGAGAAGATAAAAGCCATACAAGAATGGCCAATCCCATTAACAATCGGTCATGTTAGAAGTTTTCATGGTCTAGCCAGCTTCTATAGGAGGTTTGTCAAGGATTTTACTACCATAGCAGCATCATTGACCTCAGTGATCAAGAAGAATAATGCTTTCACGTGGGGAAAAGCTCAAGAGGATGCATTCAACAAGCTTAAAGAAAGCCATACTAATGCGCCGGTTTTAGTACTTCCTAACTTTGATCAAATGTTTGAGATTGAATGTGATGCATCAGGTACTGACATTGGAGCTGTGCTAACTCACGGAGGTAAGCCAGTAGCATACTTTAGTGAGAAGCTAAGTGGAGCTTCACTCAATTACCCAACTTATGACAAAGAACTATATGCTTTGGTGCGATTGTTAGAAACATGGCAACACTATCTTCTCTCAAAGGAGTTTGTTATTCACACTGATCATGAGACTCTTAAGTATCTAAAGGGTCAGACTACACTCAAGAAAAGGCACGCAAGATGGCTGGAGTTCATAGAGACGTTTCTCTATGTGATCAAATACAAGAAAGGTAAAGAAAACATTGTAGCAGATACTTTGTCAAGGCGTTACACTCTTATTACCACAATGGAGGCTAAAATCATGGGATTTGAACAAATCAAGACAATCTATCAAGATGATCCATATTTTAAAGAGGTCTACAAAGAGACTACCAAGGCTGCCTTTAGAGCTTTCTATCAACAAGATGGGTTCTTATTCAAGGAAAAACGACTTTGCATTCTACAAGGTTCAATGCGAGAGTTGTTAATGAGGGAAGCTCATGGAGGAGGTCTCACGGGACATTTTGGTCGAGACAATACTTTAAGTGTGCTAATGGGACATTTCTTTTGGCCTCACTTAAAGAAGGATGTGGAGCGATTCTGCTCCAAATGCATTACTTGCCTAAAGGCTGGAATCTTTGTATGCAAGGCAACAGATGGCAAGGAACTCCTGCACATACTTTCAATATGTGTAATGACATAACCTCCATAATCATTCGATACCCATCCTTTCAAACAATGCAACAACATCATTAAACAAACCAAGATCATGCAACGCGTATTCGCTACCAATCTGTGTTAGGTGGATATCAACCGTCTTCATATCCATCAAAAACTTGGTGTCATGAGTATCCATTTTCTCCACGATTGGTCGAAGGTTAGAGTTCGCGGTTCTTGTGCCTGCATTGTTGAGTACGTGCTTCAGCGTATCCGCGGAGCACTCTGCCAATCTGTCAGAACTTTTCCATAGTGTATTGATCTTCCCATGGCTGTGGACAACATATGTTAGGATTCATCACTCATCGTCGAAAAATGGATCGATCAGTGTGGGTGTTGGACCGATCGATCTGACACAGTCAGGTGGATTCATCACTTATCATCAAAAAACGGATCAATTGATCCAGATTAAAGACCGATCGATCTGATACTGTCTGGTCAAAACTAAAATCCTTCGTAAGATCTGGACTGATCGGTCTGTATGTTAGATCGATCGATCTGACACCTTCTATTTAAAATGAGCAAAGTCATTAAATGCTTGGACTGATCGATCCAACAGCTGGACCGATCGGTCCGTCCCTCTACAGAGGAGTGAACACAGACATAAAAGAAAAAGTACGGGACTTTCAAAGAATGAAAAATATTTACAAATACCTGGTGGGTTGCCTCCCACAAAGTGTTTTTTTTAGGTATTTCATTTGACCGTCATGAACCGTTAGGCGTGGTCGGGATCCGCGAGAGGAACCATAGTGCCCTTTTCAGGAGTTAAATCTGCGAGATATGGCTTTAGCCTATCATCGTGTACTGTGAACGACTTGACATTGGAGTCCCAGAGACCAACTGCACCATGAGGTTTTACCTTTTTGATAGTGAATGGACTAGACCACAGTGATCGAAGTTTTCCATGAAAGGGTTTGAGCTGAGAGTTGAATAGGAGTATCTTATCATTCTCTGTAAACTTTTTCATTGTGATCTTCTTATCATGAAGAGCTTTGCTCCTTTCCTTGTAGATTTTTGAACTCTTAGAAGCATTCAACCAAATCTCATCTAACTCATTGAACCAAACGCTTCTCTGCAGCCGTCTTGATATCGAAGTTCATCAATTTTGTTGTCCACAATGCTTTGTATTTGAACTCAACAGAATGATGGCATGCCTTGCCATAGATGAGGTTGAACGGTGTTGTTCTAATGGGTGTCTTGTAGGCGGTTATGTATGCCCAAAGAGCATCATCAAGCTTTGTCGCCCAATCTTTCTTTCATTTACCCACAGTTTTTTCTAAAATTCCTTTTATCTCTCGGTTAGAGATCTCGATTTTGTCACTTTTCTGAGGATGATAAGGCGTGGCTACTTTGTGCTTTACACCATGCTTCGTTAACAAGTTTACAAAAACTTTGTTGATGAAATGTCTTCCACCATCACTAATCACCACTCGAGGAACCCCAAATCTTGGGAAGATGAATTGCTTGAACATTTTGAGTGTCACTTTTCCATTATTTGTTGGGCTAAAGATTGCTTCAACCCACTTAGATACATAGTCGATAGCAACTAGGATGTATTCATTCCCATATGACGATGAAAAAGGACCCATGATATCAATTCCCCACACATCGAACACCTTAACCTCAAGGATGAAATTTTGAGGCATCTCATTCCTCTTGCTAATGTTACCTTTCCTTTGCCAAGCATCACACTTTGCAACGAAGTCATGTGCATCACGAAACAAAGTAGGCCACCAAAAACCAGCTTGGAGAACCTTCGTGACAGTCTTGAAGGAAGCAAAATGTCCATCATAATCCGAACCATGACAATGATAGAGAATGCCAATAACCTCACCCTCAGGAATGCACCACCTGAAAAGGCCATCTTTGCACTTCTTATACATAAATGGTTCGGCTTAATAGTAATGCTGACCATCTTTCAGGAACTTCTTCTTAGCATGGCCGGTAAAATCAGGTGGTGGAGCCTCACATGAAAGGTAATTTGCGAAGTCAGCATACCATGGCAATTTACCTTCCGCAGTGTGCATTGTCATATCCTCGGTTATGCTCCTTAGCTAAGCTTCTTTCACTTCATAAACGTAGCGATCCTTAACTAAGGCTATCTCTTCTCCTAGAAGAGTATCATTCATCGAAACCTTGTCTTTTACTCTTAACCGAGATAGGTCATCAGCCACTTCATTCTCAATAACCTTTTTGTCTTTAATCTCCAAGTCAAACTCTTGCAGCAGAAGTATCCATCTCAACAATTTAGGCTTGGTGTCTTTCTTTGACAATAAAAACTTCAAAGCAGCATCTAAACTTCTCAAAAACCTTAGATCCAACCAGATAGGATCTAAACTTCTCAAAAATAAATACGATCGCAAGAAGCTCCTTCTCTGTTGTTGCGTAGTTGCTTTGTGCTCCATCAAGAGTGCGACTAGAATAGTATATAGCGTGCAGCTTCTTGTCTTTCCGTTATCCCAAAACAGCCCCCACACAGCATGTCCTATAAAGCTTCTTAGTCCTTTCACTGAATTTGGAGGTTGCATACTCATCATAACCTCAATCTTAGCCCTATCAACTTCAATACCTTTTCCTGAAATCTTATGACCAAGAACAATTCCATCCCTCACCAAGAAGTGGCATTTCTCCCAGTTTAGAACCAAATGCGTGTCCTTGCAGCGCTGAACTACCCTGCACAAATTAGACAAACAAACAGAAAAATGTGCCATGCACGGTGAACTCATCCATGAAAACCTCCATAATATCTTCAGTTATATCAGTAAAGATAGACACCATACAACGCTGAAAGGTAGCTTGAGCGTTACATAATCCAAATGACATCCTTCGATAAGTGAAGGTACCATAAAGACATGTGAAAGTAGCTTTCTCTTGATCATCAGGGTGAATTGGTAGTTGATAGAATCCCGAGTACCATCAAAAAACAATAATATGGATGGTTTGCTAGTCTTTCAAGCATTTGATAATGGGAGTGGGAAATGGTCTTTTCGAGTTGGAGAATTAAGTTTTAGATAATCAATGCACATTTGGTGTCTTGTGATAGTTCTTGTTGGAATTAGTTCATTCTTGTCATTATTAATCACAGTGACACCACCCTTTTTGGGAACCACATGGACCGGGCTCACCCAAGTCCTATCAGAGATAGGATATATGACACTCGCATCTAGAAGCTTCATTATCTCTTTCTTTACAACATCTCTGAGATTCGGGATTAACCGTCTTGGATTTTCTATAAAAGTCATTGATTCATCTTCTAGATATATCCGATGCATACAAGATTGGGAGCGATACCTTTTATGTTGTCGAAAGAATAATCCAAGACTTTACTGTACTTTCTCAACTCATATAACAACAAGGTGTTCTCCACATTGTTCAACTCAGCATTGATTATGACAGGGTAAGTATAATTAGAACCGAGAAATGCGTACCTTAGCCCTGCAGGAAGTGGTTTGAGCTCCACTTTTGGAGGTTTGAGCTTGCTCCAACCATCACAATCCTTTGGAATCGAAACAACATCTCCCTTTTTATCTCAGGTTTCTCAAGCTCAGCATATGTTACCATCTTACTCATCTCAGAAGTTGAATCCAGAATTCTAGCAAACCTTGCGGTTGCCTCACCTAGATACCCAAACTGATTCTCTTCCTTAGTCAAAACAATCAGAGGAGGATTTTATGTGTTCCATTCCTCAAGGAGCTCATCAGCCAGCTCATCTATGATATCTACCCAGAATGCCTGACCTCAATGGTTGGTTTAGAAAACACTCTCTGCATATCAAACTCTTTCTCAATGTCTCTAATTCAAAGCTTAATCTTGCTCTTTTCACATCTATCAAGGCTCCAATGGTGTGCAAGAAAAGTCTACCAAGAATGAGTGGGTCCTTTGGCTTTTCATCTAGCTCAAGGACAATAAAAATGGTTAGGATATAGAAATTCCCAACTCTCACGTGTAAATCCTCAGTCACTCCAATAGGAAACCGCACAGAACAGTCCACAAGTACTAAAGATATCCTCGATGGTTTGAAGTTTGTGATTCCCAACCGTTTTGACACCGAAAGAGGTATCAAACTGACACTCGCTCCCAAATCACACATACATTTCTCAAACAGTGAATCACCAATCCTGCATGGTAACACAAAACTATCAGGATCTTTCCTTTTCTTAGGTACAATTTTATGGAGAATGGCACTGCACTCATGATTAATCAAAATGCTTATCTCCTCAATACTCCTTTTATTAGTCAGAATGTCCTTCAGATATTTACTGTAGAGTGGTATGTTCTCAATTAGCTCAAGGAAAGGAAGCCAAATTGATGCGGTCATCATACCAGCAGCTGAACCAAAGCTCATTCAAACCGGATGCACTATGCCAATCAGATCCGACAAGATGTTCATTTTTGAACCATATCAGCTCAACAATGAAGATTCAAGGCAGGAAACCACTTGGAAAATATTATCAGCTCAGCTACAAAATGCATCGAAGAAGAATCAGCCCAAAAAGAATTCACACGAAGGAGTTATTCAATTTACAAATCGGGTATTTCCCAGCTTATCCGATTTGGACATACACGGATTCCTTGGAGATTTTCGACCAAACCAACAAGATTTAAGCTACAAACCAACTTGTTATACAATCTTGATCCATCATAGACACACAGAGAATTGGAATCAAGTCAATACCGATTTCGGTTTGGGAGATATTAATTTTCTAATCCGGGAGGATCCCCGGCTTGCCTTATTTGGAATCTTTTAGGTTTTAGAGACTCCAAACGTATCATTGGTGCCCAGGACACTTTTTGCTACCTCTAGTACCTTCCTACAACACTCTAAGGTGCACCAACACACATGGGATCAGGAGGATCCTCTCAAAACTTCAGTTTCCATATCCAGAGCCAAACTTGCCTTATTCGAACCCGAGAAACATCAATGCAAAACGGATCTTTCCCCAATCACTTGTGCACCTTATCCAACTTGATTCAGTGAACCTAGATGTCCCAAGGAGCCATCTACACACGCCCAAGCTATCTAGGCTGAAGACCAACGGCATTTTCCATATTTGGACCGATTCTACATTTAAGCCTCTAACGGCTAGTTTCTTCAATTTTGTGCGATTTGTTACGTTTTTTGCATTATTAAAACGTTACGTTTGAGTCTATATAAGCTCCCTAGCTCCCATTGTATTAGGCAGCCTTGATTTTTTAAAAAGAAGTAGAAATTATTCAGTTCATATACAAAGTTGTGTCTTTGTGTCGTTTGTGTGTGATGCACTTAAGTTTTTAGAAGCCTTGGGTTTGTTTGTTTGTGGGATTCAAACAAGTTGATTCTAACACCGATTGCGTGAGTCAATCAACTCTATCTGCCGCCACTCCCATCCCTTGATTCTCAAGAGAGAGCGTTAAAGCCAATTCGTTAATCCCACCTTCCGCGTGATAAGTTTGGAGTCCTCGTGATCATCGAGTGATCTAAAGTTGGAGTGATTCCAATCTTATATCATTTAGTATCAGAGCCTTGAAAGCTCCTATCCTATCAGAGCCTCATGCTATTTCTCTTTGTTTTGTTCTGTTTAATTCCCTCCATAAACTAAAATAAAAATAAAAATAAAAAGTTGCTTTGTTTCAGTTTTAGTTTTCAGTTTTTAAGAGAGAAAATCCATAAAAGTTTCCTTTATTTATTAGTTTTTGTTTTCTGTTACTTCTATTTAAATCATTAAAACCAAATAAAATTTGTATTTTAGTTATTTTTAATTAAGGTTCGTAATTTTAATTGTTGAAAATCAGAAAAGAAAATAAAAACTTATTTTTATTCCTTTTTTAATTTCATTTCGAATTTATCTAGTGTAAAACAAAATTGATCGAGTCAAAAAAAATATATTTCCTCTGTGCCTAATAGATTAATGTTCTAGATTTTCACATATATTAAAAAAATAATATATTTTTAATTATCAATTAATTTTTAATTGTTTTATGAGTATAAAAAAAAGTATAAATCATTATTTATAATAACATGTGACAAAAAACATAAAGTAAAAAAATTATTACAATTTTTTAGTTCGAGATAATTTTTTATAAACAAAATAAAAACTCAAAACATCAAACAAAAAACATAAAAAAATTTATATATATATATATATATATAGGCAGCGTGTGGAATGGCCGAGAGTGGACTTTTTCGATATATAATCCAAGTCAAGAGTGGAGTTATATATATATATAGGTACTACTGGTCAAGAAACTGACAAATTATATCATCTGATGACTGACATTACTCATGTTGTAAGTTTACACTTTATAGAATTCGTCCACAGACAACGACTTTATTACTTTTAGATAGTTTTCGATTTAATAATCTATGTTTAGTCAATTGCAGAAAATAATATAAAACAAATATTTAATTCGCATTTTTTTGTTGGGGTGATGAGTCTGAATTTCTAATAGTTTATTTGAAACAAGCTATTCATCAATCATCACATCTGCATATTTAGTACCATTCGTTCCCACCTCTCCTAAACAAAGATGGAGTTGGGAAAATCAATTGAGAATCAAAACGACGTTGTGGTAAGACTAGCTACGCAAGTTATCGATACGGTTGCCAATGGTTCCAATCTTGTCTTCTCACCGACGTCGATCCACGTTTTGCTCAGCCTCATCGCCGCTGGTTCTAGTTCCGTCATCAAAGAAGAAATACTGTCATTCCTCATGTCACCATCGACAGATCACCTCAACGCAGTCTTGGCCAAAATCGTTGACGACGATACCAAGAGAAGTGATTTGCGCTTATCTATGGCTAATGGTGTCTGGATCGACAAGTATGTCTCCTTGAAGCCTTTCTTTAAAGAGTTTTTGGAGAACTCCTACAAGGCTACTTGTAGTCAAGTTGACTTTGCAACCAAGGTAACTTTTTTGGTTATGGGTAAATTTTGCTTTAACTTTTTGCTTTTTTTATATAACGGGGGTAGATTATGGGGCTGAAACTTAGACTGATCCCTAAACATGAATAAAGCCAAGTATTCTTGTTATTTATGACGTTCACAATGGTTAAAAGGGAGCCACCTCGATTTTCGTAGATGGTGGAACTCGATTTTTATGTATTCCATTGTTCTAAAAATTTCTAACTAGCTCCGATTATCCATCGCCTAATCGCTAGCTCCACCCTATTCACTATAATTAATGACTAATCTCTTGAAGAAATCAGTCACCTGATTACTCTCCGCTTAATACGATTACTTTCCCTCCCTCTAATTTTGCATACCCCGATTATTTTTAGATTGCAAGTACAAGACAATTTTTTTTGTTATTCACACATTTAGATTGAGAGTTTCTGTTGTTCTACAATAACTTATGTTTAAAATTTTAATAAAAATCATAAAACTTTATCTTAAAAATACGTTTTCATGTGTTTAGTGTAATTTTGAAAATAATATTATATTAAAATTTAATTATAATAGATTAATATGTTTTTAAAATATTAAATAGCCTTAAAACTAATCCTCGATTAATCCCAATTTAAATCCGATTTTTCAACTAGACGGCGCTAGGTCCAAATCGAACACCTGACTAGCGCGTAACGAGTTTTTGAATAATAACACACTTCTTTTTTTCCTTCAAATTCTTGAGTATATATTACATCCAACTTGATGAATGATTGGTTAATTTTTTATTGCTTTATCTTGAAGCCTGGTGAAGTGATTGATGAGGTGAATACATGGGCTGAAGTCAACACCAATGGACTTATCAAAGATATTCTTTCACGCGATTCTATAGAGATGATCCGTAGTAGCAAACTTGTTCTAGCAAATGCAGTGTATTTCAAAGGAGCATGGAGCAAGAAATTTGATGCAAAATTAACAAAAGATAACGATTTTCATCTTTGTGATGGTAACACGGTGAAAGTCCCATTCATGACCAGTTACAAGGACCAATATCTAAGAGGCTATGATGGTTTCCAAGTTTTACGCCTCCCTTATATAGAGGATCATCGTCAATTCTCCATGTACATTTATCTTCCTAATGATAAAGACGGATTAGCTGCTCTACTTGAAATAATAGGTTCCGAACCAGGATTTCTCGATAACCATATTCCGCTCCACCGTATATCAGTAGATGCTTTCAGAATTCCAAAGTTTAACTTCTCTTTTGAGTTTAAAGCTTCGGATGTTTTGAAAGATATGGGGCTGAATTCACCTTTTAATTCTGGAGGTAGTTCAACTGAGATGGTTGATTCGGCTTCCAACGGTAACGATCTGTACGTCTCAAGCATTCTTCATAAAGCTTGCATTGAGGTGGATGAAGAGGGAACCGAAGCTGGAGCCGTCTCTGTTGCCATTATGGTGCCCCAATGTTTAAAGCGGAATCCAGATTTCGTAGCTGACCATCCATTTCTGTTCACGGTGAGAGAAGACAAAAGTGGAATAATTTTGTTCATGGGTCAAGTTCTTGATCCTTCTAAACACTAATTGAACTGTGTGGTTTGATGAGGTGAGTATGTCTCTATCTCATTTTATTTTTTCGGATAATAATAGCAGAGCTGTGCTTTTCCATCGTGCGTGTCCTACCTAGTTGAAGAAAACATTAAGGAATATGTTTGTTGTATTTTGTGTGTATTTAAAATTTGATGAAACTGAGTTTGATGCTTCTTCTTTTTATTGCTTTGTGTGTACAAACTGATACTGATACTTGTTAAAAGAGATGCAAAATTTATACTGAATCTTCTTTGTATGATGTGCATACGGTCAAAGCAGAGAAGAGAACAAAGCAGCGAACAGAGGTCATGCAAACGAGAATGAGAATGTGGTTGATCTTGACGCAGCGAACCAATGCTTGGGAATAGTTAAGGATTTTCGGGTGACTGTTTTTGGATTCACAACATAGATTAGACCTATCAATAATTTACTTTATCAGCATATTCAATATTATGCACAGGTTTTAACCCAATCAAATTTTGCAAGTGCGCAGTACAATCGCACTAATATTTTTAGATCGAATCCACAAGGATCAAGTGAACACACGATGAATTATGTTGGTTTAAAATAACCTAAGATGCAAAATAAATTTTTGTCGGAAACTCAGAGATTAACAGAAAATTAAATAAAATAAACAGATGTAAATCAATAAGTAAAAGATATTGGATAAAAGAAATCATCGGGGTTAATGACAACAAAAGAGGTAATTAAATTAGATTGCACTAAAATCCGTTCTTGAACTCAAAGCATAAATATAAAGTCATCATACTTTCGTATGAAATAACTATCTATGCAATAAAATTCTTAGAAACTAAACCGTTGTTTGTCTATAGAAATTCAAGCAAGCAGTAAGTGTGAGTTTGATATGTTCACAAAACACCTTAACAACAACTTTCGCGGCTAATGAAGTTTTGCTCATCTATGTTCTTTCAAACAATTCAACAACACTTTTGGTGCCACGATGAATGAAACTTAAGATAAGAATCTAGGTGATCAATCTAGATTAAGCAATAAAAATAACCATAGATGAGAAACCAGAAGAATCAATCCAAATCTTACAACCTAACAATCAATCAATCATGAAATCCCCTTTTGAAATCCTTAAAACCCAATAGAGAACTACTCAACCATAGAAATACAAGAACAACAAGATAATAAAGAAGAAGACATGATTTATTTATAATATAATATCAAAGGGTGGAGAGAAATCTTTATAAAGAATGAAATCTCAAAAGTATCACCCTAAACTAAGTAAAATCGCACACAATTCGTCTCAAGTGCTACTGGAGTCAAAAACTGATATTTATAGTACAAAAGATGAGATTTAGATCAAGAAAAGGAAATAAAATTAAAGTGCCTACTAATCGGTACAAAGTCAACTTTGTACCGATTGGTACTCCATCCAACTTGTACCGATCGGCACTCATCTACGAGACAGCATGACATATCTTCAGTAAATTGACCATAACTTTTGTTAACACCGTTGGATATTTTTCAATCGACTTGTAAATAAAAGCTAACATATTCCTCTATCTTGTATCCAAAAATGAGAGAGATATAACGGTGGGAATTTATCCAACGAAGGCCAAATGTATGATGCTTATGCGCAGTCTTGCATATCCAATGATCCAAAATGATTCAAAAACTCCTATTTTACTCCAGAACCTCTTAAAACCTGTCAAGACTCAGTAAGAGACTAAAAGATGATAAACTGGATAAATACTACTAGTTGTTTTCCCGATTGTAGAATAGTGAGATTCGCTCAAGGGACCAGCAATACACTCTAATCTTTTGTAACACAATTTTAGCTAAGCAATCAAGTTTGTTTTGGTTTTTTTTGGTCACAATTGCAAGTAAGTAAATAGAATCAGTTTAACAAATATTAATAAAGGCGTTAGGCTAGGGGAATTATCTCGGGGATTAGATCATCTAAAACCAAGCAATTATTTAGGATAATAGTTTAGAACCAATCTAGAACTCAACCATAAAAATAAGAGGATCCACTGTCGTGGTATCAACCACTGTATCAATCAATCTAACACCCTAAACTGTCGTTTGAGGTTACAAAGAATGACAAGCATAAAAGAGAATGAAGTCAATTTGTTCACAACTTGCTTAACATCAAATGTCGTTGGCGAAGGACAAATCGCCTATCTATGTTCTTTCAAGCAATTTACAACACTTTTGATGAGTAAATTAAACCTAAAATCAAAGGCTAGGTGATCAAGATAGTCTAGGCATTAAGAACAACGATAGATGAAGATGTCAATAGATATGAGATCCTATTTATGCTTAGTTCATGAGTCCCTAATCTCTTCGAAACCCTTAATCTAACTTGAAGAACTACTCAAACATGGAGATTCGAACAGCAGCAAGAGATGTAAAAGAATTCATGATAAAATAAAATAAAGAGATGAGAGTTAAGAAATCTTCTCCAAAGTGTAGAAGACAATATGCAAATCTTACAAAAACTACTAACAAAATCGTGTATCTCTCTCTCTCTCTCTCTCTCTCTCTCTCTCTCTCTCTCTCTCGCAAAACTAGAAGAAAAGTTTGATAAATGGAATATTCTTTTTTTAAGGTCTGGGCGGCTATGATTAATTAGGGAAAACCCTAGGTGGCAAAAATTAGGTTTAATGAATTTTCCAAAAATAGATCTTCCGCGAGAGCAGGTGCTCCATTGAGGGGGTGCTTCTTTCTTCAAAACTTTCTAAAAACCTCCACTTTGCCTCCATTTTTGCCAAGTCTCTTCATGAGTTCCAATCCTCCATTCCAGCCACTTTTTGGACCTAAAATGACTCAAAATAAAACAAAAGACTCGTTAAAAGACCTGCAAAACAAGGGTTAGAATGCGCCAAAAATGCATTATATCAATTCCCCCAGACTTAGATCTTCGTTTGTCCTCAAACAAATTCAGAACCAAGTGAAAGAGAAAGGTTTGAAAACGTGGAAACTCTCTCATCCTCAGTGAACCGAATAAAAAACCTTCAACCTACAGACCACATAATCCAGAATATGAATAGCAAAGCTTTACCAAAACCTCCCAATACATTCTCATCCCAGTTTCATATACCAAACATAAACTCTTCACATTCATTAAAGGTTGCGTGAGCTTCTCGCTACAAGCACTATTTAGGGTAGACGAAGCTAAGGGATCTAAGGCCATTTAGAGGTAGAGTTCAGAGTGTTTAAGGGTTACCCGGCGCTCGTAGAAGATGCAGGATATCACACAAAATTGCAAGAGAGAATGGGTCCATTTGGGTTCCACATTCTCTAAACCACTAATTTTTCTTTCAAACTCTCTAACTTCTCATATAGCCATCATCCTCCTTGGGTATACTCAATGTGCAAAGAGACATTCCTCTTTTTATTTCACAAACTTACCACTCTTCATCATCGATTTTTTTTTAAGAGAATTATTAAAATGATGATGAAGATGGTTTCAATTACAAGCTTGTGTCTCTCAGGCACGAGGAAAATCAGAGTGGTTGTACATACCCAAGTGGAGCTCGTCATTGTTATTCCTTGTGGATTTTTGTTCCACCTTTTTATAAACCATTTTCTGAAAACAGGTGCTCTTGTTGTCAGGAGCAGGTGCTCTATTTTTGGAGCAGGTGCTCAGCTTTTCAGAAAGAGTAATCTGGAGGCTGTGTCGACCCATTCTCTCCGAGCCTTTTAAGGAGGGTACTAGCTAAAAATGAGCTAGCTATTCAGGAACAACAAGAGTGATACAAGGAATAAAGAGTCCTGAATATGATTCGTTTCCCTAATCTAGTGCCAATAGCGAGAAAAATTTCAGTCAATATTAGGTTCAGTTATAGTGAGAGTTTATGTTTTTCTGATGAAACCTGGAAGATAGGATATTGAGGTCTTCCAGCTGTTTCATGCACCCAATTCTGAAAAATGGTCACTAGAGAGAAGGTTAAACTCAAGTGGTTCAATAGTCATCCTAGAATGAGGTCTCAATTCCCAACAATGTCTTGACTCAATAAAACAAAAGAAAAACTGACTCAAGGACTAACTTAACAAGACTCAATAAAACAAGGAAAACAACCAAAATAAACGGAATTAGTAGTAACTCCCCCCACACCTACTTCACACTGTCTCAGTGTGAGAATAAACAAAGAGAGAGGGAAACAAAAAAAATAAAAACAGAAGCAAAAGCATAAATTAAATAGTTCATGGTGCATACAAAAGTGGGATAGAGGTGCGATGTCTAGTCGCTGGTGGTTGCATCGGAGTCCTCGCAATCCTTCTTGAAGCGCTCCTTGCGCGTTGAAGATCGCGTGGTTCGACCAGTAGTAGTGGGAGTCCGAGCAGGAGGTGTTGGAATAGGTGCGGTGGACAGCATCGTTTGGGTTGACTCTGACCGTTTGCAGCCTTTCTGCAGCATGTGTAGCACCCGGCGGAGCAAGCTGTTGTTCTTCTTTGTTGCATCAATCATCCAGCGATGGTACTCGGCGTATGCTGCAATGTCTTTGATCAGGTACTCGCCTCTATATGGCCTACGGATGCCAGCCTTTGACTTGATTGTGGTTGCGGTCTCTTCGTCAAGGTCTTCGATCTCCTCAGCACTCAGGTGGGAATCAGGAGCGGGAGCAGGTGCTTTGGCAGTAGTAGGAGCAGGTTTGGTGGCATCTGAAAGAGCAGGCTTGGTGCTCCTTTTACGCGTTTGAGTGGTCTGGTTGGATGCTTCTGCGACAGAGCAAAGATACTCTGTTCTTGGTGTGAACCCCACATTAGCTGCGAATCCTAAGTCTGTGAGAGCCGACTGAGGCAACCTGCAAAATAGAGGATGTTTGTCCATAGAAGTGAATCGGTAGGTGTAATACCCCTCACCATGGCTACGATCCCCTAAAACATCACAAACCCAGCACTTTTTTTTATTTTTTTATGGTTAAACCTAAACTATTTCGAACCTATTCCTAAACTTTTATGAACTCTTTCTATACCTAGTTTTGGTTATATTTTTTAGACTGTTAAAAAATGTTTGTATGGTAATTTTGGAAAAACAAAACAAAAAGTATAGAATGATATTTTTTAAAAACTGCAAAAATACAAAATGACCATTATCACCTTGTTACGCTCTTTTTCTTTTTCTGACGTTAACATCATATGATCGGGTCCGACTTTAAGCTCAAAAATCCTAGTTTCCCTTGTCGTCTTAAGCTCTTTTTCTCTATCCGATGGTGGTTCCATGTTTAGATCAAAATCGGCTTCAGACTGCATCACCCTCTTTTCACGATCCATTTCGTGATTACTATTATTTTGTATTGTAGCAAGAACTCAACTGATCTTTGTAAAGTAGGTAGCATAGCAAAAAACAATTTGTTTGCTATATAAAAAAATTTTTCTTTTTTGGTAAATTTTAAAACTTTGAATTAATTAATAGTCAATCAAAAAAAAGTCGCAAGTATTAATGTCATTATGCTAAATATTTCACTAAATTCTTTGATTTTAATCTTTTTTTGCATGTATCTATATATAGAAAAGGTATTTTCTCCAAAAAAAAAATTAAGTTCTCGTAACTTTACCCTTCATCTCGAAGAAAATATAGATTAATCTTATTAACTCAGAAATAATACATAAAATAACTCTCATACATATATTTTAACCGTTTTAGCAGCTACATACATTAGATTTGATATATTATTTATCAAAATTTTACAAAGTTGACAATAATGATGATGTGCTGTATTGCGTTTTATTTTTTATTTCATGGGATTAACCTGCATTGTTTTGGAGATGCAGGATAAAATTAAAAAATATGTTGACTTTGAAAGTTTTTTTTCTATAGATAAATAAAAAAAAAATATATGAACTTCTCATAAAATTAGTTTTCACTATTATGAGAAATTCAATATAAATTATTTGTAATTTAGAAACAGTTCAAATTTTATTGAGAGCGGAAAATTATATTAGAAACGTTATTTCAATAAGCACTTGGCTATTATAATTCTTATCTAAATAACTTTTAAAATTTTAATGAAATTATAAAATTTCACCCAAAGGATTGCTTTCCTTTTTTAACCAATAAAGACATACTTAAACCGATAAAGAAAGGATATTCAACTTTTTTGACCAAAAACACGAAAAAGAAAGGATATTCAACTTATTCTTAACTACACAATTTGACTAGAGGAGAATATATGGATTGGTAATTTACGTTGAGTTAAATTTTGAATTCAGTTAGTAAATGGAGTTGTTAATGAATAATTTTTCATAATAGCGAGAAATATATTAGAGTGTAGAAATTGATTAGATTGGTTTATGTTAATTGTACATTTAATATCGGTTTAATGTTTGTAAACCAAAACCTCTTACTATATAAGAGACTCTGATGACTAATCTACCAGCACTTGGTTAACGTAAACATTACAGTCTTGGTTTACCACTAAAAATAGTAATGTAACTGAGCCTTGTGTTTTGTTTCTTCTGTCATAAATTGGCCCATTACAACAATGCAGTCTCCACACATCTCAAGTGTCTCTAATTCCCAAAACGATATATATTTCTGTTACCAACCAAATATATTATAAGATTAAAAAACTTGAGAAACGTTGGTAAATTTGACACAAAAAAAGAAAGAAAAAAATGACAAAAAGACGTTGGTAAATTTATGATTTTTAATAAATTTGAACGTTTGTATATTTGTTTTTATGATTTATAATTAATTTGAACGCATTTGGAAATTATTTCACATGTAGTACACGTGAAAAAAAATATTCAAACAATGTTAGATTTATAATTTTCTTTTTTTCAATTTTGTAGGGGAATCTGTTTTATTTTATCTTTCGTGACTTATATATTAAGTATCCTTATTATAGAAAAAACTTATATTGATTATCAAAATCCAATGGATATAATATCAAAACATGGCTTTCTTCAATTATTAATTCTGAAATTGTTTATGAAAATTTTCGAGAAAGAAACAAACAAACGACAAATTTATAAAATACAATCCATTATAATGATATTGATGATCACCATTATAGTATATTACTACTTCTTCTTATCATTTTAGAACGCCGATAGAGATGAGGAACCCTCCGGAACCATATTAATCAATTCATTCAGAAGTATTATGTATTCCCACGACAAGTATGGATCTTCGATTTTCTCCAGTTCTTTGGTGTCAGTAGGCAAATTATATTCTTCAATGTACTTTATCAGCTCCTTCTCCAACTCGTTAATTCACATAAATATTGTAAATCATTTTTAGCAAACTATATTCATAAAATATAATTAAAGAAAATACACATCTGTTAAAAAAAAACCTTAAAACACCACAAACCCACCCTTTTTTTTATTTTTTTTATGGTTAAACCTAAACTATTTCGAACTTATTCCTAAAATTTTATGAACCCTTTTTATACCTAGTTTTGGTTATATTATTCGGGGTGTTAAAAACTGTTTGTATGGTAATTTTGGAAAAACAAAACAAAAAGTATAGTATGATATTGTTTTTAGAACTGCAAAAATACAAAATGACCATTATCACCTTGTTACTCTCTTTTTCTTTTTCTGACATTAGCATCATATGATCGAGTCCGACTTCAAGCTCGAAAATCCTAGTTTCCCTTGCCGTCTTAAGCTTTTCTTCTCTATCCGGTGGTGGTTCCATGTTTAGATCGAAATCGGCTTCAGACTGCATCACCCTCTTTCCACGATCCATTTCGTGATTACTATTATTTTGTATTGTAGCAAGAACTCAACTGATCTTTGTAAAGTAGGTAGCGTAGCAAAAAACAATGTGTTCGCTATATAAAAAAACTTTTCTTTTTTGGTAAATTTTAAAACTTTGAATTAATTTATTGTCAATCCAAAAAGTCGCAAGTATTAATGTCATTATGCTAAATAGTTCTCTAAATTCTTTGATTTTAATCCTGTTTTGCACGTATATATATAGAAAAAGTATTTTCTCCAAAAAAATAATTAATTTTTTGTAACTTTAACATTCATCTCGAAGAAAATATAGATCAATCTTATTACGTCAGAAATAATACATAAAATAACTCTCATACATATCTTTTAACTGTTTTAGCAGCTACATACATTAGATTTGATATATTATTTATTTAAATTTTACAAAGTTGACAACAATGATGATGGATTGTATTGCGTTTTATTTTTTATTTCGTGGGATTAACCTGCATTTTTTTGGAGATGGTGGATAAAATTACAAAATATGTTGGCTTTGAAAGTTTTTTGTCTATAGAAAAATAAAAAAGCAAATTATATGAACTTCTCCTAAAATTAGTTTTCGCCATTATGAGAAATTCAATTTAAATTATTTGTAATTTGGAAACAGTTCAAATTTTATTGATAGCGGAAAATCATTTTAGAAACTTTATTTCAATAAGCACTTGGCTATTATAATTCTTATCTAAATAATTTTTAAAGTTTTCATAAAACTATAAAATTTCACCCAAAGGATTGCTTTCTATTTTAACCCATAAAGACATATTTAAAACGAGAATTAAGAAAGGATATTCAACTTTTTTGATCAAAAACACGAAAAAGAAAGGATATTCAACTTATTCTTAACTACACAATCTGACTAGAGGAGAATATATAGATTGGTCATTTACGTTGAATTAAATTTTGAATTCAGTTAGTAAATGGAGTTGTTAATGAATAATTTCTCATAATAGCGAGAAATTTAGTAGAGTGTAGGACTTGATTAGATGGGTTTATGTTAATTGTACATTTAATATCGGTTTAATTTTTGTAGACCAAAACCTCTTACTATATAAGAGGCTATGATGACTACTCTACCAGCACTTGGTTGACGTTAGCATTACAGTCTCGGTTTAC
Source organism: Turritis glabra (assembly GCA_900406565.1). Lineage (NCBI taxonomy): Eukaryota > Viridiplantae > Streptophyta > Magnoliopsida > Brassicales > Brassicaceae > Turritis > Turritis glabra. The sequence goes on from OVBN01000188.1 coordinate 1,648,597, forward strand.
CACTAAAAATATTAATGTTACTAAGTCTTGTGTTTCGTTTCTTCTGACATATATTGGCCCATTACAACAATGCAGTCTCCACACATCTCAAGTGTCTCTAAGTCCCAAAAGGATAAATATTTCTGTTACCAACCAAATATATTATAAGATTAAAAAACTTGAGAGGCGTTGGTAAATTTGAACAAAAAAAAAAATTGACAAAAAATAGAAGTAGGGATAACATAACAACGAGTAAACTATTAAGTTTTGGGCACTACAATATAAGTTATTTAACATTAATTTAATTAGATTAAAAGTGTATTTCTTATTTTACAATAATGTGTTAATCGCAAATAAAAAGTCAAAAAACTTCAAAACATAATGAATACATGGATGAATTTTCTAATATTGATGAAAACGTTTGTATACTTTTTCTTATGATTTTTAATAAATTTGAACGTTTGTATATTTGTTTTTATAATTTTTAATAAATTTTAACGCGTTTGGAATTTATTTCACATGTAGTACATGTGAAAAAAAAAATATTCAAACATTGTTAGATTTATAATTTTCCTTTTTTCAGTTTTGTAGGGGAATCTGTTTTATTTTATTTTTCGTGACTTATATTGAGTATCCTTATTATAGAAAAAGCTTATATTGATTATCAAAATCCAATGGATATAATATCAAAACATGGCTTTCTTCAATTATTAATTCTGAAATTGTTTATGAAACTTTTGGAGAAAGAAACAAACAAACGACAAATTGATAAAATACAATCCATTATAATGATAGTGATGATCACCATTATAGTATATTACTACTTCTTCTTATCATTTGAGAACGCCGATATAGATGAAAAAACCTCTGGATCCATATTAATCAATTCATTCAGAAGTATTATGTAGTCCCACAACATGTATGGATCTTCGATTTTCTCCAGTTCTTTGGTGTCAATAGGCAAATTATTTTCTTCAATGTACTTTATCAGCTCCATCTCCAACTCCTAAATTCACATAAATTTTATAAATAATTTTTTAGCAAACTATATTTATAAACTATAAGTAAAGAAAATGCACATATGTTAAAACAAAAACCGTAAAACAGCTCTTTTTTTTTTATGGTTAAACCTAAGCTATTTCGAACCTATTCCTAAACTTTTATGAATCCTTTCTATACCTAGTTTTGGTTATATTTTCAGGGTGTTAAAAAAAATTTGTGTGGTAATTTTTGAAAAACAAAACAAAAAGTATAGTACGATATTTTTTTTAGAACTGCAAAAATACAAAATGAGCATTATCACCTTGTTACGCTCTTTTTCTTTTTCTGACGTTAGCATCATATGATCAAGTCCGGCTTCAAGCTCGAAAATCCTAGTTTCCCTTGCCATCTTAAGCTCTTCTTCTCTATCCGGTGGTGGTTACATGTTTAGATCAAAATCGGTTTCAGACTGCATCACCCTCTTTCCACGATCCATTTCGTGATTACTATTAATTTGTATTGTAGCAAGAGCTCAACTAATCTTTGTAAAGTAGGTAGCGTAGCAAAAAACAATGTGTTTGCTCTATAAAAAAGTTTTTTTTTTGGTAAATTTTAAAGTGGAAGTAATTTAACAACCTAAAAATTAAGAATAAAAAAACAAATTTAGCTTCAAATTTTTATAGGTTTGATTAAGATTTATGATTTGAATTTACGATATATTAGATTTAGATTCTACTCTTTAATTTTGTTATGATTTGAATCTTTTTTGAAAGTATTAAATTAATTTATGGGAGAAAGTATTAATTTAATTTATGGGAGAAGTAAACAAAAGGAAGCTATAATTTAAAATTTTGCTAATGATATGATGGATGTGTTTTTAACTGATTCAATATAGTTGCTTCCTTTATCTCAAAGCAAATGTGTAATCGGTTCAACTTCTAATACAAAACTCAGTTAACCACTCATATTTGTTTTTTCTAAATCAAGGTTTTCTAACAAATACGACCATTGTGTGTTGTCTCAAGTTAATTTGTATGTATTTAACCGAAAGTAAATCAAACCAAAACGAACATATATAATTTGCATACGGGTTCTTTATGGTTATATTTTTTACAAAACCGAAAAAAATCAAACCATACCAACCTAAATTACATATAGTTTTATATGGTTTTAAATTTTACAAAACAAAACAAATCGTAACCAAACCGAAAAATCAAACGCACACCCCTAGTTTGAACTATTCACTCCAAACGGAACATGTTACTTCCACTTAAAATGTTATACCATGGGAATTAGATTCACATGTTAATTTTCGTCCATTTTACAATATCAAATATTAGATTCATTTTTGTATGCAAATGCCATACTGTAAATCCTAACAACGAGATTATACGTTTGGGATAACCATGATTAGATATTGGATGTAACTACTAACTTCCATAGCCGGGTAATGTCTCGTTATTCAGTGGTAATTCCCAGTACCAAAGATGGGGAGACGGACTTGTAACCTAGGATCGTGTACTAACATGTAGTTATCGTTATTAAGAATGTGAGTATTGAACGAAGATCATATTGATTGATGGATACTTTAGTAATTTTAACATTCTCTTATTTAGATATAATATTAGATAATAACTCGTGCTGGTAAATTTTAAACTCTTTAACTTTATGAATAATCTTATTTGTAGCTAAATATATATTTAATTATTATCTAAAATTTTTCACTGTTTAAAGATTACATAGTGGTTATATTTGGTTTCATAATATGTTTTAAACAAAATTTAAAAATCAAATCGGATTATTTTCCGGGTCACCCTGGGTTGAAATGGTGCGAGTGTGTGATTATGGGTGAATAACTTAGGTTTTTATTAAACATTATATAAAACTTGGTTTTCAAAGTTAGTCATTAAGTGATCCTAACACATGTCAAATTTATCGATAAGATTTCTAACACGTGTCAAAAAATGTAATTTTAAAGCTTGGTTTCTCAAAGTTAGTCAATAACATGATCGCGAAACATGTCAATTCTATCAATCACATGTTAACACATGTATACAAATTAACTTTTATTTCCTTAACAAAATAGAAAAATTTAATTTTAAGAAAAAACAATTACATATATTAGTTTACATGTGTATATTTACATATACTAATTTTAAAATACTAAAAGTTAATTTTAAGATAAACCTTAAATTTATAAAATATTACAAGGAATGTCATTGATTTAAAGAACAAATTAGGAAGCTCATTAAGGATAAATATGGAATAAATAAATACTTATATCAATGTATCCAAACAACCCATACACTTAATTCTCTACTATACATGTAACCAAATATAATTCAAAGATTTTATCATTAATTAAAAAATTAGAAATATCCATATTTCACACTTAATAATATAGATATTTAGAAGATTTTGTTAAACTTTAAAATTATGATTTTCATATTATCTTTGTTTGAGTTTTTTTTACTTGTTTTGAATCATCAGATAATATAAAAGGTTAATAAAATCTATAAAACAATTCTGCATATGTTGTGATTCAAATTTTTAAAAATAGACATATATTACTTAATTAAAGAAAGAAAAATTATGTGTTCAACGTCCCACATCGGCTAAAATTTTTAGACAATGATTCAGAGTCATACTATAAATAAAACCAAATTGAATTTAAATCTGAGTGAGCAGGAAGCTTAAATTAATTAAGCATTCAAATTTAAAAGTTTGTATCACTTCAATTTGGTTCTTTAGTCGAACCTTTTAATTATACCAGATATAATAAATTTTAAATTTTTTAAAAGTTTTAAAATATTATTATTAATACATTTAAATTTTATAAAAAATTTTAATATTATGAACATCTGAACTTATAAAAAGTCTAAATTACCTCGGAATAGGTTTTATGGCGGGACGAGTTTGGATTAACATTAATATAAATTCAAAGTATCATTAACCCGTGTTGTATCATCATTTTATTATTTTATTAACACCACCAATATTAGAATATTAGATATATTGAATTAAGTTTATTCAATAATGATGGTGTAAAATAATTTGTTATGCGGTGTACCGCATGCTAAATCCTAGTTAACGGATAGAATATAAACCTACAACTTTGAACACCATCTCAAATCTAGTTTATATAGTGAACAATTTGTATCAATTAAATAATTTTATTTTTAACATTAATATTATTATATTTAACACAAACTGACTACCTACTTTGCTATGTATTTCTTTTAAAATTACATTATCAATTATCTATACAATGTACATTTCAGCTTCGAAAAAGATTACCTACTTAAAGATTTTATATAGACGTTTATATTATACACGACTTAATACAGTTATATCAATTCAATATATAATACTAGATTAGGTCATGTGATACACATGTTAATCGATAAATGTTTTTTTTAGAAAGTTTAGTAAGTTTTCCTGCAATTTTATACAAATATATTAAGTTGAATTTCAATTGAACCAACTATGAATCTTATATTTGGGTTTGAAACCTCAAAATATATTTTTAAGATTCACTTAAAATAAGATTGTTTTAGTATAACAGTTCAAATTGTATGGGTTGGTCATAGAATGTTTCATAATCCAAAATTTCAATTTTTATGTTTTGTTTTATAACTTAATTAAAGTAAACGTTGACATACATTTTGAGGATAATGTAATAACAAAAACATATTGCTACTAATATCACACACAACTTATTTTAACATAAATATCCATGAAACTTAGATATAATTTTTCTATAATGATTACCAATCTACCATATATAATTTGTTCAACAGTTCCTTAGATATAAAGTTTAGAATAACACAAATAAAAAATGAAATTATATTTTAACTAATATATGAAAAAATTGAATGTATTATAATACAAAACACCATATTTAATTAGTTCAAAGTTATAACCCATATCTTATTTTATTTTTATCTAATCCAATTATATCAAAATAAAGCATTTCTATAGAACTCCAAATATAAATTTTTCTTATTAAAAAGGTACATTTCTAATGTGAGGTAAACTTAGGATATAAATAACATGCATTTGACAACAACAAAAATCATAACTAACAGTAATTAATAACAAAAGAGAATATCAAAACACACAAAATCATATATTTAAATTAGAAATTGAATAGAAAATATACAATTTAAAATTATAGTAATGGTTTTCTTACATTTTATTTGTATATTTATTACATATTTTTTCTTCGGCAAACGACAATTATTAATATCATATTGATTGTATTTTTTTGTTATTTTTTTTTTGTTAAGAAAAAAAATTTAAAAAGCTTAGATATACACACATAAATTAATATATATTAATATTATTTTTATAATTTTCTTATTTAATTGGGAAAGCAAAGTTCATATTTTTATAAATACACATGCAAATAAGTATATGTGAATATGTTTTATAATTAATTTTACTATGTAATAAAATAAAATAAAAAGTTAATTGTTACAATCTAATCGGCCAATTGACATATGTTACGATCATGTTAATGATTAATTTTTAAAAACCAAATTTATATAATAAGATATCTTAAATCAGTTTTACTAATCAATTTGTTCCCACAAACACATTTTAACGTTTTATTTCATAATTGTAAACATTTAAATATGTGATAAACACATTTCCACTCATTTTCGTAATCGCACAGCGCCACAGCGTGATCAGCTAGTACTGTTTAATTAAATTTGGTAAAACAAATTCTCTATAGTTACTTTAATATATTCGTGTCAAATATGCGTCAGCTTTCATCTATATTGTGCAGTATAAAAAACGTATTATAGAGAAGTTTTCGCCTGTCTAACACCAACAATTAGTCACAGATATATTTTTGCAGTTCTAAAAAACGTATTATAGAGAAGTTTTCACCCATGACTCGTTTTTCTGGCTCCGCACTGATTAGTCATCGACGCAGCTAATTAAGCCTATGATTATTTCAACAATTGTTGCTTCAAATTTGGTTTTTACACCAATTGTCCCATGAAAAACCCCTAATTAATTGAATGAAATTAAACAAACCAGTTTTGGAAGTCTTCTCCGGCTATGTTGACAACATCATTCAAAGCTTTGCTCCATCTCCGCCTCTCTTCCTCCGTTTTACCAGCACAAGTTTGAGTGAAAGAACACCCAAATTCTCCAGTTTGTATCCGCACACCAGCTGGAAAATGCATAATTCTTCGAGAGCACGATGATCAAGATCCTCGATTCCCTAATCGCTTATGTGAGAGCAGGGGCGATGGTGTGGCTTCTCATGATCTTTTGATCATCAAACATTGTAATTCCATTGTTGTTTAGTTGTTTGCGTAAATGACTAAGAAACGTTTTACGTACGTCTGGTCCATGGAAACTCACGAAAACGCGGTATGTCCAGGTGCGAGAAGAAGAAGAAGAAGAAAAAGCCATGATATAGAGTAGTGAGAAAAGTTCAAGATCACATATACAAAAATATCTCTGGATAAGCCATATATGTAAGAGAACGCAAAATGCGTACTCATAATTCACCGTTGACTTTTGGTAAAGAGAAATGAATATGTAAAGGATATTTTAAACATGTGAATTTACTAGTAGAGAGAGCCGGTATTTTTAAACCTGCATCTAAAAACAAACATTTGCACGGTTCGATTAGTATCAAAACTACCGGGTATAATACCTATGAACCAGGTCGACCTCGTCGTAAGACTTAGGAGACCCGCAGCTATGTGTTTCTGATGGTAGTGACGTGATCAGATTATCCTGGTGCAATTGACATCATCTTGGTTAAAAGAGTGTGCTCTACGTGTCTGTCTCGTGAATGTCTACTAATAATAATGCATTAAATGTCTTGTCGACTCGGACATAGGTCCGTTTGCAAGAAAGTCCGAGAAGTGATTCAGAATCAGAAATCTCTCTTCCATACGTATTATTCTCAAGGCAAGCCATATGGGCTCGCCGTATATCAGCTTTTCCAAGACGATGGGTATACTTCGTTTACTTGCTCAGGATTGATTGTTTGCAACGAGGCTTTATTCATGTGTCACGGTTGGATTGGTATCCGAAAAATCATGTCCAACTAGTATCCGTTCAAATTCAGTTTTTATTTTTTCTTTTTGGTTACTTTGTTTTTGTACCTTTGGAAACTAAACAATTATGTCAATAAATATACCAATATGTATGCTTTTTAAAATAAAATGTTGAAAATATTTAAATAAAAAATGTCGTAACAATTAATTTAAAAATAAATTTGATAATCTACATATATATAATGAAAAATTATTTTGGGAATATATACCAAAATATATTTTTCCATTTAATCTGTTAATTTAACTAAAACTATTGATATTAAATTTATATTAGATTGGAAAAGTGTTTTTAATCAAGTACTGTTTTAATGTCCACTTCTACGATCTTTCCCACCAAAATTCGACTCTAACAGCCGCGTTATCCCACGATATAGGACTTCGGCCCAAATGACAACAAATAAAAAAGTTTTTGTCTATTCAATTCACAAAATCTAATATAATTTCTTTTTATTTAATTTCTGAAATTACAGTAGTTAAGCCGGTATTGAAAGTTCTACTCAGATGAAAAAGAAAGGATTACGATAAGGAAAGGACGCAACCCCCTCTGATTGAAAGTGAAAGGAGAGGGATCCACCATCTCACTTATGGATAAATCACCTTATTAATTTGGTTACTAAGGAGTGGCAGGCACACTTTGATGCTTTTAAAATTTTGACCCATTATTTATTCAAAGGATAGATATCAACAAAGGATGACTCACTGGGCATCATACTAGATCTAAAAAGTATACTGTAAAATCATAATATCAAGCAATTAAACCAAAACATGATTGACATAAAAGTAAATTTGTTTAAAAGTCGCCACTAAATTTTTAAAGGCGCATGTATGGAAAATTCAAGAACCTACGGAATTAAAATACTTTATGTAGCAGATAATCACTGAAAATATAAAAATAATATTAGTCCCGGGCATAAAAGAACACATTATCTAGTAAGTATAAGAGTTTCCAATAAAATGATATTTATCACTTATACTAATAGTAGAAGTGTTAGTACATAAATATATAAGAGATATATAATACAGGAGAGGGATTACGAAAGAAAGAGATAAAAACTAATTAATGGTGAAGTTAAATAGATATGATGATTTAGATTTTGCAAAAGAGTTGGTGTGAAATAGTGATGTAAGGTTAACGTTAGTAGAGAAATAGTATTATATTTTGGATGTTTGCTCTTTATTTAAAAGAGTGATGTAAGGTTGTTACTAGAAAACTAATCTGTTTTTTTTTTTGCGGGATATGATTTTTCTGTGATAAAAATTTGTGAATATATGAATAATAAATATCATAATGTTATGAAAAAAAATAACGTATTTGATACGGTCAACTGACTATGCTTTTATATGACCTGATATCGAGTCACTCGTACCTTAATATCGAGTCTTATATGAATTCTTCCACGCGCTAATATTAATTTATGTGAAACTTATGCATGTAAGAATAATGACACGCACTATCTAATTATTATCTCAAGTTTAAGATATAATAAGAAATTGGGAGATAACCTTTCGTGTATAGGAAGAGCTAGCTGCTGTCAAGTCTTTAGCTCTTAAATTTGGTAAGTAGCATTCTTTATAACAAGTTTTTATTAATCTTAGACAAGTTGGAAAAACGCAGAATGTAGCATCTATTGTTCAAGTAAATAAGTCTAAAAAATAGTCATATTTGAAATGAATTTGTAATAAAAAATGCTACTTACCAAATTTAAGTCTCTATGTTCGCCTTTCTTTGACCACGAAATCCCGTCTCATTCTTTTCAGTCACCTTTTTTTTATGACTAAGAAATTTGTACATTTTTTTATGGGGAGGTCCAGACCCAGGTGGTGTTAAGTGAGAGTAAAAGAAGCATTGGCCTATAACATCTAATTTTGGAAAAAAATATTTAAAAATATATATTTTAATGAATTATATGAAAAAATGATAAAGAACATGACACTCTTGAAAATGATGGGGTGGATGAGAATATAAATGAGTGTAAGGAGGAGAAGCAATGTTGAACCAGAAAATATGAATGAAATGAATGAAGAAAAGTTGAATTTAAAGGATGATGTGAATAAGAACGAACATGAAAAGAGTGATGATACGAGAGAGCTTTGTCGATTTTTGAATATATATGATCTTTGAAATTGAGAAAACATAAAAAAAATGGAATGAATGGAGAAATTTTGTGGTTGTACAAGGTCCCACAAGAAGACTGTCCCTTGGTTATAAGTTTCCCAAGGATAATGTGAAGAGACATTTTCACATTTGTGCTATATAAGACCAATGGGTGATGGAACAAAACAAGATCTTCTTTGGCTAGTTTACTCAAAGATATTGAACAAGATTGTAACAATCCAATTTTTGGGCCAAGTCCAATACAAAACCGAAGTCCATCAAGCCCACAATTAAACCCTAGGTATCATCTCCTTCACTTTTCTATAAATCCCCTCATTCTCCACAATTTTCTCCACAACTCTCCTGAGTAGCAACACTCTGCAAAAATCTAGCGCCAGAGAGAGAACCACCGCCGAACCGCCATCCACTGTCTTCCGAGCTCAGACCGACCAAGCCATCGCAAAGCCTAATCGAAAGTAACCCCAAAAACCGAGTTTTAAGAGCTTTTAGTTTCGGTCTTTTAGTATTGTTAAGATCTCTCCCTAACTGCTTCGAATCTCACAAAACTAAGGCCACCATCGGATTTGTGACGACGAGACGAAGCCGGAGACACCAAGCGCTGCCAACGCCGACGCCACACGCCACCTCCTCTTCCGCACGTGATGCCCACGCGCCACCGCCGATCACCGGAACAGCCGTCGCTCGCCTGAGCCGCCGCGACCGACCGCTGTCCGTTCGCCACCAGGAAGCCTCCGTCGGGTAGCCGTCGCCACCGGTAACTTTTTGGGTAAGCCACCGTCGGAAGCTCACTGCCGACCGGTTTGGGTTAATCGGTCAGTTTAAATCAATTAATTTTCGGTTTAGGTTAACCGGTTTGATTTGAGAAATTGATTTCCAGTTTAGGTTAACCAGATCGGTTTGACTGGTTTGACCGTTGATTGGTTCGACCGTTGACCGGTTCGGGTTGACCATTGACTTTTACTGAGTTGATCGTTGTCTTTGATCGGGTGATCTGTTTTCTGTTTTTCGTCGTTCGAAGACCATGCTAACTTGATTTTTTGTTCCGGTTTCAGATCCGAAGTCGTTTTAATCATTGAGAGTTCAAAAACCATAGTTATCAAAATTTCTAAGGTGAGAGCTATTTCGCAAACTTTTGTACTTTGTTCGAGAACTCTAGTTACGGATAGTTTAGTAACTAAATGTGATATGTATCAATGATCGAGTCTAGCTAGTTTGCTTGTTTAAATTGGACATATGAATATAGATGATTCAACCCAATTTTTTGTTCACATACTGTTGATGTCAAGTGTTTGTTAAATACGTATATTTATATATAAATTAAGATAAGGTAACGGGGGGTACAGAGATGGACTTTTGTATTGCGTCGCATTATGTGAGGGCTGGGTGAGGGCAATCCAAGTTGATATGTTGCCCTGCACCCTAAGATCAATAAGCGTCCCCTAGGCGGTGAGATTGGACACTATCCCATAGTTGACCTTGTTGGAGGGTGTGATTGGGCACTATCCCATAATAGAACAATTGTCTGTTGGTTGAGCATTGTAAGTGTTGTGTTTGTTCATGTTTTGTATAAACTGTTTTGCGATTAGTTACTCTGACCGAGTAAGAGACATGTGTATTCTAGCATCCCATACCTCACTGAGTGACTCCCCTGTTGCTCACCCTTCTTTATTCCCATTTCAGGTGAGTCTGGCGAGTAGTTTATTACTTGACGTGTCGGGTGTCGTTTTGGGTTTGATATGACGTTTTCCGTATTTTCTGCATTATTTTAATTAAACATCGTGTTATGGTTTTTATGGATTTATTGTGGATTTATCGGTTTTACGTTTAATAAAGTGGATGTTTAATAAATAGAGTTACTTGTGGTAAATTTAATTGTGGTAACATGCCGTTCTCGCGAGAGGGTGAGACGGGTGTTACACGTGGCACGCCGTTCCCGAGAAAAGGTGAGACGGGTGTTACAAAGATCTTTTGTTTTTGTTGTAAATTGTTCAATCAAAGTGAAATAGTCAATTGACATCTACGGGGTTTAGTGATTGGAGGAATGTTTTGAAAATGCTTAAAGAACACAAATCTAGTCGTGAACACATTTTGTGTATGAAACAGTGGGCAGAAATAGATCTCAGGCTGCGCAAGAATCAGACCATTGACAAATATGCTCAAGATGAAATCAACAAAGAGAAAATTCACTGGAGTCAGGTGTTGATTAGGATAGCTTATGCGGTAAAAACTCTTTGATAAACAAAATTTAGCATGTTTTGGAAAGCAACGAGAGAATTAGAGAAGAAGGCTGTGGGAATTTTTTAAGCTTATAGAGATGATTGCTGATTTTGATCATGTCATGATAGACCATCTTAGAAGATATAAAGAAGGTGAATCTCGTTCTCATTATATCAGTAACAAATTTCAGTATGAGTTAATAGCTTTGTTAGCCAATGCGATAAAATGTATGATTGTCAAGAATATTCAAGGTGCAAAGTACTTCTCTGTGATTCTTGACTGCACTCCAGATATTAGTCATCATGAACAACTTCGATGTGTGGATGTTTCAACAATTTTAACAAAAATTGAGAAAATACATCTGGAGAGGGACGTTTTCGTGAGTTTGAAAATGTATTGGCTACTTTTGATTTAAAATTAACGATATGAGGGGGCAAAGTTATAATAATGGCTCTATTATGAAAAGAAAGCATAAGGGGGTACATAGAAGATTTCTTGAGATAAATCTTATGGCCTTTTATACACCATGTAGTTTTCATAGTTTGAATTTTGCACTTTGTTATATCGCAACCACTTCTATTTCTTCAAAGGCAATATCATTTTTTGTATTATTCAACGTACGTATTGCTTCTTTTCATCTTCAAATAAGCAGTGGGAAATATTTGAAGATCAAGTGGATGACTTAACACTAATTAAGCCTTTATCAAACACTCGTTGGGAGAGCCATATTGAAAGTGTTAAGGCAATACTATTTTAGACTCCTAAAATCATGAACGCATTAGTGTACATTGCTGAAAATAGTGATAATCTGAAAGAGCAAAACGATTGAAAGCTTTTAATTCTTGGTATCCATAGTTATTTGGTATAATCTTCTATTTGATATTAATAACATCGTGAGTAAGCGTTTGAGATCCGGTGTTCAAAATAATTCAGTGTTCAAGATCTATTGATCACGTCCTCACCTCACTTTTAGCTAGAAAGAGAGAGATCGAAAACGGCTAGCTTGTAACTCACAATTGGCACATGAACGTGTACAACAAGTAAACTGCTTAGAACCCTAATCTGGAACGTGCAGATCAAGAAAACCAGAGACAAAGGATTCATAGACTTACTGTACAAGGAACCAGACGACCTACGACCTAACTTGCAGCAGAAGAAACCAACAGCCCGATATCAGATTACTTCCAGCAGAAGTTACAAACTAACAACTTAAAAACCAGAGACTTGCTCAAGAAGAAAACTGAATTAAGTTGGGATTTCCTTACCCAAACAAACTGGTAACGATGGATCTCGGCTCCGGTGAACAATTTGAACGATGGTGACGAACAGTGACTCAGGTGGTGATGATGGTGATTGAACGGCTAAGATCCCGATCTATTTCTCTCCTCCACTTACGACTCAGATCGCAACACAGCTACAACAACGGACGGTAGCTCCGATCTCAACAACGATGGATGGATGATGGTGGCTTACGATCGAGATTTACTGAAGCTTATGAGGATTTGAGGTTGGGACGTTATGATGTCGTGAGCGGCTGCGGTGAGAACGACGATACGTACACGTTTAATTTTTTAGTTAGGGAAGGGTAGTTGGGCCTCTTATGGGCTTGGCTTTTCTTTTAGCAAAAAAAAGTACCTAATGGCTTAGATGTTGGATTTGGGGGTGCTACAAACGCCCAACAATTTGTAGTTTATGTCCAAGACGGCAATACCCTATCGGTAATTTTCGACATCCACAATATCATCGGCATTTTCCGATAAATCTTGATATGTTGTTAGAAAGCTCCAGCAAATTTACGACGAAATTGTGATCACCCTCGTGGAAGAAATATCGCATAAATTTCAGTCAATATTTTTCTACACATTACAAAAGCAAATTGGTTGAATGATCTCAAGGTCAAAACAGTCCTTTGATTTTATTTTTATTTCTCTGTTCAAAGCTTTGATTTGTTATTTGTATTTATTGCATTTTAACGTGAAGTTGCAATATTTGCACATTATCTTGAATTGTTATTGAGTGGATCAATCTAATCTTTTATTACTAAACCCTAAACCCTATATCTTCAATTTAATCCCCATTCACCTCTTCCCTGCCTGCTAATTTTTTTCGTTGGAAAAAACAAAGATGTATATGAATATGACTACATAGAATTCACCATTCTTACTTTATAGAAAAGAAGTAGAAACTAAAACATCATATAAAATACAAGCATATGTAGCAATACATGACCAACAAATAATTACTTTTTGACAAACATGGAAGGATCAAACTCAAAATCTAAAAACTCTTAACGAATCCTGCGCTTATTCGGATCAATTATCTTGGCGAGCCACTCCGGCTTGTATGAAGCAATGACTTGTGCTATTGCCAATCCAACCAACACTCCAGATCCATACCCTATTGCCACTGCTTTCCAGTCTAATACTTGTTCTTCTTCCTTATGGTGCTGCATTGGAGATGTACTAGTATCGAAGCAACTTTCCTCGAGAGGAAGACCACAAAGCCCTGCATTCCCTTCAAAGGAGGATTTGGATTGCCCAGTAATTTGTGTTCCTTGTGGTATTTCACCCTTGAGTTGGTTATGAGACATATTTATGTACGCCAAAAACGATAGTGTCTTGAGTCCATTAGGTATAGTCCCTGAGAGTTGGTTTCTTGACATGTCTAGTGACTGGCTCTCCTTAAGATTGGACAAAGACTGAGGAATATGGCCTGTGAAAGCGTTGTTTGACAAGTTGAGTGCAATCAATGCCTTTAATAGGCCAATGGATTCAGGAATTTTTCCTTCAAGTAGATTTCTAGAAAAATCAATGGCGCTGTAGAAAGTGAGGACGTTCTGTTGCTCCATGTGTAGACCTTTGTATTGCAAATCTATATGATCCCAAAAGGTATATGAAACTAAACCATAAGGATTGTTCTCGTATACCATATATAAACCTGCAGCTTCATTCATCATGGGAGATGGTGCTTTCCAATTCACAAAGTATCTTGGCGATAAGCTTCCAGTAAACTTGTTATTAGATATCTCAAGTATCCGCAGCTCTGGGAACCCAAGAGGACCTTGATGAGGAGGGGATATAGGACCATAAAACTTGTTTGAGCTGAGGGTGAGGACTTGTAACTTTGGTAAAGCCTTGAGCCAGAAAGGAAATGTGTCTTTGATTCTGTTGTTGTCAACGCTTAGAAACTCTAGAGATGAGCAATTTAAAAGAGACCTTGGAAGTTTTCCGGTTAGTCGATTGTATCCAACATCAAATGTCCGTACCGAGGAACCGACAACAAACGTGTTAGGAATAGTTCCTTCCAAATTGTTTTTCCGGAGATTTACAAATGAGACGTTACTCATACATTGAGGAATTGGACCGATTAAGTTGTTGTAGCTTAGATCAAGGACAGCAAGCGAAATTCTAGTGCAGATAGAGAGAGGTATTTTCCCAGTGAAATTATTACCACCCGCAGAGAAGACGTTGATAGTGTGTGGTAGATTAGGAAGTGTTCCTTCAAGATTGTTTGACTCCAAAAGTAATATCCGCACCGATGAACGTACTAAAACTTCCACCGAACCTTCGAAACCGTCGAAAGAATTATTTAAAATATTCAGTGAATGGAGAAGAGGAAGACTCCATAACCACTCCGGTATTTTCCCGTTGATTCTATTGTTGGAAATGTCTATAAACTCCAACTTTTGAAGGTTCTTGAATATGTTTGGGAACTCTTTGATGCCACAATGCTTTAAGAACATCATAGCCATGGTCGACGGGATGTGCGAATCTGACCTTAAACTGGTTGGAGATATAATGTTACCAGAAAGATCAAGGTGCACCAACGATTTGAGAGAGGAGAAGAGTCTTAAGTCAATTGGGTAGCTTGTGTTTAGGAAAGAAAGATCGAGATGGGTGAGGTTGATAAGCTTTGAGATAGGCTCTAGGATTTTTCCTTCAAAATGGTTAAATCCAAGGTACAGGTACTCGAGCCTAGATGAGGTAAAGGATTTAGGAACTTCAATAGAACCGGTAAAATTATTTCTACGAATATCAAGATATGATAAAAAAGGAATCTTGAGGAGAGAAGAAGGAATTGTTCCAGAGAAATGATTTTCATAAAGATTTAGAACGGAGAGCTTAGTTAGATTTTGTACAAGCGGGAAACTACCGGTGAGCTTGTTTTGGTCAAGGTACAAAATTTTTAACTGGGTTAGGTTACTAATTGTGGGAGGAACTTGACCGAAGAAGTCATTAGAGGAAAGAGAAAAGACCTGTAAATTGCTGAGATAGCCAAATCCAGAAGGGAGTGAAGAGTCGAAGTTGTTGAACTCGAGATTAAGGTAACGAAGGTGGTGCAACTCAAAGAGGCTACTATTGGGATTCAGAGTTCCATTTAAGTGATTATGAGAAAGGTCTAAAACTGTGAGCTTGGTTAGATTTTGCAAAAGTGGGAAACTACCAGTGAGATCGTTTTGGGAAAGGTCCAACTGAGAAAGCATGCTTAGGTTACTTAATGAGGAGGGAACTTGGCCGAGGAAGCCATTAAAGGGAAGTGATAAAACCTCTAATTTTTTGAGATTGCCAAACTCGGAAGGGAGGGAAGAGGAGGTGAAGTTGTTGTGAGAGAGATCAAGGTAGCGAAGATGATGGAACTGGAAGAGGCTACTGTTGGACTTCAGAGTTCCACTAAGACAGTCCCTCAGTCGTAGCTTCGTCACCGCACCTGTGGAGTTATCGCACCAGATTCCATTAAAGTAGTTACTGTGGTTGCAACGGCGGGTATCAAACTCGTTCATGAACTGCGTAAGCGCTTGAATCTTGTGCGGGTGACAACGTACTAGACCAACAACTGGATTATTTGTAATAAATCTTATAATGACTAAGTTTGAAGGAGAGACACAACAAAGTAAGAGCAGCGAAAGAAAATGCAAACGCAAAGGCGATTCCAACATGGTCGTCATGAAATCTTTTTAAGAAGGATGTTTTTTTTAAGAAAAGTGAGAGACAAAAAGATTGCTATAAATAAAGATGTGGGTTTTCATTGAAAAGTATCTGGACTTAGAAGAAGTCAGAGCTAACTAAAGGTCAGCAGAAAAGTATGCATAAGTGCCAAGTTGATGTCTAAGAGCCACTCAAATCATGACGTGAAATCCACGTTATTGAATTTCTCTAACGTTAAATTTGGATTGGAATCACATAAGTTTGAAATTTATAACATATCTTCATACACATTTACTACGTTTGTGGATTGGAGAATGGAGAAGTTTGTAGCCCTTAGAGCTTTACAAATAATATGTGGCATCGATTATTCTTTGTTTATGGATTGTCAAAGTTCAAACTTCGTGACTTGACGAAGTGATCCCATTATGAAGAGGACCGGATCGATAAGATGAATGAAAATTCTAGGGCATAAATTGATATTGACCTTACAATGTCACACAGCGCATCATCAACTAACGGAACCGGAATCTTGTTTGGTCTTGTCACTTGTGTAATTATCATGTGGAGAAGAAAAGATCTCTCTGATTCTTCGTACACACGTCGCGTAAGGGAAAAAAATGTATTTCAACCTTCAACAACACGCATGGTGCTAATTTTATACCTCAACAAAGATGTGTATTTTTCAACCTCAACACTAAATTAATTCAAATAAACTATCTAGGCTGTTAGATTTGAACTAAAACTACATTGATGCAAACACAGTTAGTTAAACGTTATTTCTCGAATCAGATGACACATGGCGATGATGTGTCATTTTGTCTTAACCAACGACGTCGTTTTGGTCGTTTGAGTTCAGAAACTCAAAATGATATCGTTTTGTTCGTTTCAATTTAAATTAAAAATTAATAAAGAAGCAATTAAAACAAACAAGAAATTACCTTTCTTCGTTGGAGGTTTTACGTAGACGAGTAGATTAGCAGCTCGAATCAGCTGACGATTAGTAATACCCAGAACAAAACAGATGTAATTGTCGATGTTGGATTTATCTGACCCATTCAGACCCGTTATCGCGTTAAAATACTGATCAAAACCAGACACCGCCATCCTCGTCGCGTTCGATTAGAAACCCTCCAAGCATATCTGAAACTGGAATCTAAGATCGAAACTTCATGAAATTGAACCGTTGCAAGAGAAGTAGAAGACGAATATAAAGTCAATTTTGTTTAGGTTTTTGAAGATTATTAAGTTTTCAATAGTCCGAATTTTAAAATGATATATAATCTGGAAACATGTGATTTCATTCTGCATATTGTGGAAAATTTGGAAAACATATATGACAATTCTTTTGTTTGAGCAAAAAGATTCTTCATTTCTGATATTAGATTCTTTGATGATTATTGTCGGGAGCTCTTCGTAAAAGCTCCAACGAAGAAGAAAAGTTATTTTTTAAACGTTTTTAAAATTAAGTTTTAGTCATAAAATATAATTATTTTTATTATTATTTAAATTAAATATTTTTTTAATTATTTTTATTATTATTTAAATTAATTATATTTTATTATTATTTATTTTTTTATTAAATTCAAACGACTAAAACGACTTCATTTTCTTAGTTTATGGGCTCAAACAACCAAAACGATTTCTTTTGGTTAAAGACAAAATGACACATTATCGCTATCTGTCATCTGAGTGACCGAGAAATAACAGTTGACTAACTACGTTTGCATCAATATAATTTTAAGCTCAAATCTAATAGTTTGGATAGTTTATTTCAATTTTTTTAGTGTTGAAATTGAAAAAAGCACGATTTTTTTATTGAAGTAAAAAATTGTACCGCTCATGTTATTGAGGTTGAAATACACCATTTTCTCCGTAAGTAAGGGAGAGAGATGGCGAGAGGTCTGCTTCGATCGGTGTTTCGAGTACACTAAACTAGAGGTTTTAGTAGGTAGTGATTATTTAGGCTTAGTAGCTTTTGTGGGCTGAATGATATGCACCTTAATACAAAGATATTGAGTTTCTTTTTCCAACAAAATAATGAGAGTCTAAGGTAATAAACAAAGTATTAATTCATGCATTGATATAGAGTATTTTTCAGTGTTAAAGAAAAAATAAACAAAATAAATAATTAAATTTGGATGGAGTAAAAATCTTGTAGAATTTTTTTTTTTTCATTTTCACTTTTTTATGCTTTGCTTCTATGAGTCCGATTTATGATTGTAAAACTTGATCCTATATTCCTAATTTTTAAGTATAAGTTATAAACTCTTCGTGTGACACAAATAATTTAATGTGTTTTTCCGGTAAATAAATAATAATCGGCGATGTGCACAAAAATAATTAAATATTAAGCGTTTTATAAATTTTATTAGAAATGATTTTATTGCACGGTATATAAAATAATCTATGTTTTTTACTCGTTATCACGCATTAAAAAATATATCTTGTGTTTTAATCGCAAAATTTTATTAGTAATTAAGTTTCACTGTTAATTTATTAAAGCAATATATTATTTTAAATGTTATAATCATTAAAAATATTATAGTAAGAAATGAATCAGTGAAAATTGGATATGAATAAATCTGCCATCAATATACTAGAAAATAAAATTTGATATCATAGATGAAAAAATTTCAATTACAATAAGTTAGTTTACTAAATATTTTTCAGTCAAAAAATCTGCTACTCAAAAGCAGATTTTTCAAAAAAAAACCCAAAAAAAAAGAAGCTAATCTAAAACCACGTGATAAAAGATCAGCTGAAAATAATAAATTTGTAAGATTAAATCTGTGGCAAATAGAAATTTTACATGTAAATATGTTAAATAGAATATGTAAAATACATTCTTATACAAAACAATTGCAAATTTAAATAGAATAAACCCAAAAAAAACTACTACATGTTTCGGTCTTTATAATACAGTAATCATTTTGCTCAGCACGTGGCACAAATATCACCTAGTGTGACATTATGAAACACAATTTGATAATTGTAGCTCTAACGGTTGGCTTTAGAAAAACTCTCGGAAAGAAAATATATGACCAGGTCCTGGGTTTGAGTCTTACCGGCAGTGAGGAGGGAATTAAATTACATGTTATCCTGCCGAAACACCATATCCTGCCGAAACACCAAAAGATCTTAGTTAAAAGAAACAAAAAGATATAAAATAAATAAATAAAAATAATTTACAAGAGTTGAATCTTATAATTTTATCATTTAGTGATACTTATGTTTCTCATAATATTTTTATTTTTTTGTTTTGTATTTTATTTTAATAAACGCATTAAACACGTGTAATGGACTTTCAAGACCAGTAAACACTAACGGATGAAATAAAAATAATTTACAAGAGACATAAGAATCTTATAATTTTATCTTTTAGTGATACTTATGTCTCTCATAATATTTTTTATTTTTTTTGTTTTGTATTTTATTTTAATAAACGCATTAAACACGTGTAATGGACTTTCAAGACCAGTAAACACTGAGGACCTCTACTACTCTACTGTTTCGCATATGACCCCATAATCTTTAGGAAATTAGCAAATGTAAGGTTATATGACATGACATATCAACATAAACCGAAACTTGAGCATAGATATAGTCATTATTTGATTTTTGAAAATGAATATGATCTACACCAGTTCCATTTGTTTTGTTATATAAACGGAGAGGCCATAGAGCATTATTTAACAAATACAACACAACGCATACAAGGCTGTCTCTTCCTTTCTTTCTTTGTATATAAAATAACAAAAAAGAAACAGAGAGACACCATGACGAGAGAATACGACCGTGCTGCTGAGGTAAAAGCATTCGACGAGATGAAGATCGGCGTGAAGGGTCTCGTCGACGCAGGAATCACAAAGATCCCGCGCATTTTCCACAACCCGCATGCTACCGTAACAAACCCTAAGCTTTCCTCGACAGTAGTGATGATTCCAACAATCGATCTTGGAGATGGCGTGTTCGAATCCGCGGTCGTGCGAGAGAGTGTGGTTGCAAAGGTCAAAGACGGGATGGAGAAGTTTGGGTTTTTCAAAGCTATCAACCATGGGGTTCCACTCGGTTTGATGGAGAAGATGAGAAATGGGATTCGTGAGTTTCACGAGCAAGATACAGAAGTGAGGAAAATGTTCTATAGCCGAGACAAAACCAAAAAGGTTAAGTATAACTCTAATGGTGATCTCTATAACTCTCCTGCTGCGAGTTGGAGAGATACCTTAAGTTGTGTAATGGCTCCTGATGTTCCAAAAATGGAGGACCTACCAGAGATTTGTGGGTAGGAATACGATTTGTTTTATTGCTAATCTTTCTATAGAAGAAAGAAGACTTATTTAAAGTCTTGGTTACTTTAAATATCCGAACTTTGATTTGATACGTTTTGAAAATTGATTAGTGTGAATATTTTAGGGAGATCATGTTGGAGTACTCAAAGGAAGTGACGAAGTTGGCAGAGTTAATGTTTGAACTTTTATCAGAAGCTTTAGGGTTGAGTCCTAACCACCTCAAAGAAATGGATTGCACAAAAGGTTTATTGCTGCTCAGTCATTGCTTCCCGCCTTGTCCTGAGCCAAATCAAACACTCGGCGCCACTCAGCACACAGACAGATCTTTCCTCACTATTCTTCTTCACGACCACATTGGAGGACTTCAAGTTCTCCATGATGGATACTGGATCGATGTTCCTCCTGATCACGAAGCACTTATCTTTAACGTTGGAGATCTCCTACAGGCAAGTCGTTTATACTTGAGATGAAATGGTCTATATAAACCCATAAGGAAAATAAAAGAAAGTAACATTCTTCATTTTTTTGCAGCTTATAACGAATGACAAGTTTGTAAGTGTGGAGCATAAAGTTTTGGCAAATAGAGGTGAAGAGACCCGCATATCGGCCGCCTGTTTCTTTGTGCATACTTCGCCAAGTTCGAGAGTATATGGACCCATTAAAGAGCTTTTGTCTGAAAAAAACCCTCCCAAGTACAGAGACACCACTGCGGAAGCCTCGAATCACTATGTGGCCAGAAAACTTAATGGGAATTCTTCGTTGGACCATTTAAGGATCTAAAACAAAAATGCTGAACCTATATATCTACGAGGAAATCTTGAGTTTCCAATAAAATTTGGTGCACACAGATGTACCATGTAGTAGTCCTAATAAGATGTCTATTCGACTATTCCACATTTGGTCTAAGATATTATTGTGTATCCAATAGTTTATAGATTTTCTCTATTTCTTGAACGTTTCATTCAATAATTCTGGAGTTGTGAGTTTTGGTTGCATGTTTCTTCATGTACAGACGAATCAAAGAACTTCCGTGATTCCGTCTGAACAAAATGAGCCGAAAGTAGGGATCAAAAGTAGCAAACAGAACAGAACCTCTGGATTTGAACAATATAAGGATCCGAAAATTAATGGCTATTACTTAATGATCATTATTCAAGACTTGCAAAAAGTGACACGGCATCTATAATTGAAGGAAATACAAAATCCTGAACCAACTTTTAATATTTTGCTACATATAACTTTTACATATCATTGCTCATATGTCATGATAACCAGGAGTACTAGGTTCTATCTCGTACAATACAACTGAAATTTGATTACCAATAATAATCGGTTGTGAAAGTGATACGATGTTGATATATATGTACTTATATTTGTAGTATAAGAGATTGAGTTAGTCATAATGTAAAATTATATATCATATTAAATTTTTAAAATTTGGTTTAAGTTATCTATATAAAAAATGTTGTGATTTCATTTGTAATTTATTATTTTTCTTTAAAAATTAAAGTAGTTAAAAATATATTGAAATATTTGCACTCTAGCACACTTTTTTAAATTATTCTCACAATAGCACATTTTTTAAAACCAACACATTGTCTATAACTTTTTTATGGATGTAATGACTTATTTACCCTCTAACTAAAACCACTCTTCTTCTCCTTTCGTTCCCTTCCTTTATTCTCTCCACTAATATATAATATTTTTCTACAAAAATCAGGTTCTTACTGTTTCCTTGGGAGTCTCTCTCATACAAAACTAATACCTTTTTCATTGAAGTCTCAAACCCTACTTTGTCCAGCGAGAAAAAAAGAAGTTTTTCCTCTGATTCTTCTAAATTCCAAATTTTTAAAGGAGGTCATTCATGGATTCCGAAGATTACATGCGAAGTGGCATAAACAAGGATTCTAATTAAAAGATTCGACCATGACGATGCTTGTAAATGTTCTCATCTCTATCTTTATTCTATGTCACTTCTATTTGATTTAGGTTTTCTCGATTTGTCTCAATTATTATTATATTTGGAACCAATTCGGAGTCTTAGCTTTGCTAAATTTCCAATCAATTATTAATATATTTGGAACCAATTCGCAGTTTTCTCGATTTGTCTCAATGTATATTTGTCCATCATTACATATCCAAGCGGTGTAGTCCATGTGGTCATCTTTGACATGAAATTGGGGATACTCAATCACTGTTGTACATTCCTACATGTTTTGATGTTCGAGTATGTATAGTTAAGGTCGTGTGTGTACAACTCAAGGTGTCAAAACTATGTCTACTTCTACCTTGCAATGTCTATATATCCATATGTCTTAGTAGGTGTTCATCTATATGAATAAGTTTAAGTGGATATAGTTTTGAACCCCTCAATGTTGTACGATTGTACGGGCTTTGATATTTACAATCGTTCAGGCTTTGATGTACGATTTGTACATGTTCGGCTAAGCTTTCAAAATCGGGTCTACTTCTCTCTCTCAATAGACATCTGTATTGTCACATATATGGACAAGTACTAATGGATTTAGTTTTTTTTTGTTACGACACCACTTTTTAATCATGTCTACTACACTAAATCTATATAACTTAACATCTAGAGAACATGTATGTTGACAACAGTTCTATTCACTAACTTATCCAAATGTTTTTGACATTTTACACATCAATGGCGATCTTCCCTCAATGTTGTACAATTGTTCAGGCTTTAATGTTCAAGTGTGTATGGATAAGGTCATGTGTGTACAACTAAATGTGTCAAAACTGTGTACACCTCTACTTCGCAATATCTATATATCCATATGCTTTGTACAAAAAACATGTTCTTTGTCCATTCTTCTTTAAACATTTGGTTAGTATTTCGTAAGACATTTAATTACCACACTATATTCAAATAGGACTAAAAATCATATTTTTCGTCAATTCTTCTTTGAACATTTGTTCACACAATATTCAAATGGCTATATACTGCATACAAACTTTAGCTTGTGTACATTCATCGCTTAAACTTCTGTATTGATATAAAAGAATCCGTGAATCTTCAGATTTGGCCAACTTTTTGTTAAATTGTTCAGCAACTAAATTTATGATTATGGATTTAGAGTTCAAGGTTGAGTGAATAAGGGTTAGGGATTGAGGTTTAAATTTTATGTTTAGTTTCTGAAGGTTAGGTTTTAAAGTAAAAGGTTATGGTTTCAGGTATATTGTTTGGGGTTTAGAGTTTAGGATTTAGGGTTTAGAATTTATGGATTAGAGTTTAGGGTTTTAAATTCTTTTGTTGCAGATCTGAGTATATGGGAAACGATGAATCGTTAAGAGTAAGGAAATTCAAGTTGTGTAATATACTAGAGTAGGAGTGGAGGAAGACAATGGAAGATCGGTATTTAACGATGATGAACAATATATTATGTCCATAAAAAGCTGTCTATTTGGACGAGTTGTAAATATCTTAGATGCATGTATGTGAGTTGTGTATAAATGAGATTAACCATAGTGAATCATTCATTTAACAGCGAACACATGTTCAACTACAAATGAATATAAACCAGAAGATAAAAAGTTATAAAAAAACAGATTTCGTTTGTTCTAATCTTCGTAGACATCGAGTATTAGATAAGATTGTTTTAGACATGGAAAAAACCTTGTCCATAAAGTTCACCATTGACTTTGAATAATTGTTTGTTTGATAGTTATCCATGACTATTTTACCAAATCACAAATTGTTTGATCAATTAGGTGTTCATATTTTTTTAAATTACCAACCACTAGTAAGTATTCATCTATGATATCGCAACTGACCATCCACTTAGTAGTGAACAAATGTCCAACTAGAAATGGATAATGTGTAATATAATTATTCACTAAAAATATAGTAAAATGCATCTTAAAATGTAGAGAAAATATAATCATAACCATTTGTAAAAAATAATAATAATATACGTGATAATAAGCAAATAAAATGACAACAAAGAGAAAAAGAAAGAAAAATAAAAGGAGTGAGAGAGCAAAAAAAAGTGACATGATGCTCTCAGATTCTTGTCATAAACAAATGGCCTCAATTTGTTTAACTCCAGCCATACGATCCTAACTCTATTATTAAACCAATGGCTCAGATCTTAACTAAATTCTGAACTCTTCCTCACTCTTTCATTCTCCCAATTTATTTTTCTCTTCTAGTTAAAGGGCAAAACTGTATTGAATAATATTGTACAGTGAAAAAGTGTCCCAAATCTCAAAATTGTGTCAAATGCAAACAATTTTCTCAAAAGTGTGTTATTGTGCAACTCATCCTATATTTGATTAGTTTTATATTTAGGAATTTTTAACATAAAATTAAATATTTTTTAAAAATTATATTATAATAGATCAAGGTAACATTACCATACCACATTTGAAAATATTCTTTTGCAAAATACAACTTCTCAATATTCTTTTCTCATCTACCACTTTTATGTTGTTAAATGATCATTATCCGCTCAATATTTTAACTCATATTAAAACATAACTTTATCTCCAACTTCATATGTTTCTCTCTTTCTCCTTTCTCTCTCATTTACACATCTTCCCATCATCTTCTTTTCTAAATACAAAATACTCAAATCAATTTGATTCATAAGCTTTGAAATTATATTTTGTGTGGTTATAGATATTAAACTGCTTCGAATTTTGGAAAAAGATGAGAATCAGATCTAAAATTTTTTCCATGATAAATATATATTTTGTCTATGATAAATGTACTTTGTCCACCATAATCATTATTGTCCACCATTTGTTTTTTAGTTAATTAAAGATATTATAAATGTATACATATGTTTTCGGAGACAACTTGTGAGTAATGGTTATCGTTTATTATCTTCAGAAAAAATAAGATAAATAGTTTTGTGGACATTTAATAGGCATATGTCAACTGCTTCGATTTTTTGAAGAAGATAAGAGTCAAATCTAAAATTTTGTCCACGATAAATATATATTTTGTCCACTATAATTATTGTTGTCCATCATATGTTGTTTTTAGTCAATTAAATATATTACAAAATGTATACCTATGTTTTTGTGGACAACTTGTGAGTAATGACTATCGTTTATTTGTTCATGACATACTATTTCAGAGTTGGTGGACAAACTTATGTCTATTATAATTACTATTTACGGGATAAATATTATCGATGATCTATATAAGTGTTTTATGTATTGATAATCTAACAAACAATTATAAAGCATATGTGTTGGTAAATTATATATGGACCCACCATTTAAAATAATTAAAATAAAAATAATATAAAAGAAATAATAATTTTGTTGCATCACCTGTTAGAGACACCAATTTTTTATATTTAATTCAAAAATATTTTTGTCTGTTCTCGTTCAATCTACCATGAGAAAGTGGTATAAACGAAAAGAAACATAAAAGTGGTTGTTTGAAAAAGGTTTTGACAAAAAGTGGTAGATCACATTAAAATCCCATAGATCAAAAGGGTATTTTTTTGGTGTACCTATTTTCTAAAATGTCTATTTCAGCTGACTGTTTTCTAAAATACTCATTTTTATGTACAAAATAACTAAGTTATTCTTCTTTTAATAAAATACATTATAAATGTAGAAGAGAGAACATGAGAATGTCCAGACATCAAAACTAAAAATTTGATTTTGGCGGAAAAGCCAAAATTGCGGGATCACGTTTTTCCGCCGAAATTCTGGAAACACGATTTCCGACGAACCTACAAAATCACGTTTTCACGCGTAAATTAATGGGATCACGTGTTCTCGCCAAAATTACGAAATCGGATTTTTTCGCCAAAATTGTGGAAAATTATATATTGTAAAAACTTATAAAACCTTATAAAACTTTATAAATATCTTGTAAAACCTTATAAATATCCTGTAAAACCTTCTAAATACGTTGTAAAACAATTGCAAAATCAAATTTCTTTGCTAAAAATTACAGAATCACGTTTTTGGCGGGATAGATTGTGGGATCACGTTTTCCACTAAAAATTGCGGGATCACGTTTTCCGCTAAAAATTGGGATCATGTTTGCAGAATCACGATTGCCACTAAAAATTGCGGGATCACATTTCCACTCCCTCGAAGACGAAAGCATAGGAGAAATGATTAGGTCTTAATTATTTTTTAATAAAAATAAAATAATCATAAAATTTTGATAAAGGAAAAAACTGAAATTGGACAGAAAAAACATTTTTGAAAAAAAGTATTTCAAAAATGAAATTTCTTACAAATTCTCAAGATCAAAATATTATACATAATTTCATTGAAAAATAATTAAATGATTTATTCAGAAACGAGTAAAACATGGCCTGGTTACAAAAATGAGACACCTTTTACCTGAGCTGGTCACGAAGAGACTCCAGCTTAGCTTTTCATTTTATTATTCTCCACAAGCAAATAATTTAAAGGACTTGTCATTATACATATTTTAAGTAGTGGAAGGTCCCATCTTAGCTGTCAACTTATATATTAACCCATTGGGTCACCTAACTCTTTTCGTCTAACAGAGACTTCCATAGACTTCTCGTGCTTTCATTTTCCAATCTCAAGTATAAAATTATGTTTCACCTAATACAATTTGAACCAATGGCTTCAAACTTCAAAGAGTGGCTATGTTTCACCTGTCTGTTTTGGACAACACAACCCAAATACAATGTCCTACGGAGATCAACTCTTAAACACTCTTAAATCTGGCAAAAGTGTTCTTCAGTTTGGACAGTGGAAAACATCAAAAGAAGATATCAAACTGTTATACAGAAGGGAATCAAGAATCTCAAGAAAGTGTACATAAACTATAAATCAAACTCGAGCAGAGACAAGGAAGAAGATTGAATCGTTTTACGACAATCCGGGAATATAATAAAAAAAACACACGAGATCAAAGGTGGAAGACGAGTCATCTACACATATATAAGTGGGTGCAAAAAACAAAAAGAATGAATCAGTAAGGATTGTTGTAGTAATACCCCGTCGGTGGCGGTCCCATCCCGTTGACAGGTGGCATTCCGTAAGCTGGAACTGGACCGGTGTTCATCTTCGCCAAACTGGCTTGACCTCTCATCCCTTCACGCTGGTATTGCTGCCATAGCTGCTGCTCTTGACTCAGAAGATATTGCTTCTTCTCCATCTCGGCCATTTGCACGTATGAAGGTGGTGGAATGGTTAGTGAAGCTGCGAATGGGTCTTGGTTCACTTTTTCAACGGTGCCATCTGGTGCAGGTAAGGCCAATACTTGATTGTTGGTTTTACCCGGTAATGGTAAAGCTACGCTGCTCGCGCTACCACCTGTCAATTGCGAGGTGCTCACGTGTTGTCTGACCATTCCTTGATCGTACATCCCGTTGAGCAACAAGTTATCGAACCCACCGCCCAAAGCGGCCGTCTGTTTTTCTAAATTGCTAGCCGTTTCAACCAATGCCAACTCCCAATCCGCTTTACCAGGTTCTGCAGCAGGATTCTGCCAAGCCGAGGTCACTCCATTCGAGGAGAAAGCTTCCCATTTTCCGTTATTACCCGGTGGACCCGCGAAGAGGGCAAGCGCAAACTTGTTACCTTGGTCATCAGCTGTGACTTCATCCTCCCTCAAGTTAACTAAATCCTCGGTAACTTGCGGTTTTTGGGGTTGAGGCTCTGGTTCAGGAGGAGGTGGAGGAGTGTAATTCTCTGGAGGAGGAAGTGCTTTGATCTCATTCATATCAGGTTCAGGTTCCTCTTCTTGAACTGGCAGAGGAGGAGCTTCAATCTCTTTCCGCTCGGGACTCTTCCCTCTCTTTGCCCTATCTCTCACAAACTCTTCCAATGTCTCCAACAACTTACCTGTAATCCTCTGAACTTCCGGATACTCAGACGATCTCGCCACACCAGTTTCCTTACACCAGTTATAAAACGCAATGAGCTCATCAATCTGTTTAGCCGCACTAGCGTACGCATCAAAGGCCTTGACACAATCCGTATACTCCATATCAAAGAACTTGTCCAGCAAAACAGCCAAAACCTCACAGATATCAGCATACAACTTAAAACTCTCCCTCACAACGGGGTACAACGCGATCAATATCATCCTACTGTTCTTAGCTAAACCAGTAGGTCTCAAGGACAAAAACCGATCAAGTAACCTTTGCAAATGACCCATCTTTCCGAAAATCCTTTCGGGCGTCATTTCCCTTAAAGGCGTAACAACTTTCTTCTCATCTCTTCCTCCTCCTCCCATCTCAGTCATATCTCCGTAAGACCGAGATCTCTTGGGCACACCACCATAACCATTAGTATCTCCCCTGAAATCACCACCACCACCGTTCTCATAATCATAAGATCTCGGCGGTGGAGATCTGAAATCATCTCTTCCTCTCCCGTATCGATCATCACCATTACTATGATGGCTACTATTACCACCACTATTCACCGACACACCACTCTTCCTCTCAAACAAAGCTAACTCAAGCCTCTGATCCAAATAACCAGCATAAGTCCTAACAAAAGCCGAATGATCCCACGAACTCGAATGCGCTTCGTCGCGAAAATCAGACATGTTTAACATCCTCGTACCTCGTCTAGTCGAATAAAGAATCTCTTCTTGAAAAAGAGGATCTCCTTCATTGAGAAGTCGATGCACGAGCATAAGAGCCTTGAGAGCAACGACCCAATCACGCGTCTTACTCAACCGCCGAGAAACGGAGGTTACACAGGCGAGGATGTAGCCACGGGAGAGAGAAGTTAGGTTCAGAATCTCGCGTATGTACTTCTCGCTCGCTGGATCGTCGTCGTGGCTTGTAGCTTTCACGATCGCTACTTCTAGATCTGGAGCCATGTTGCTTGCTACTTTAGCGATTCCTATGCTTGTTTGATCCTTAACCGCACCGATCGCTTTCCGAATACTCGGCGCCATCTCCGATCAGGATTTCGAATCTCTAAGAAAAGGTTAACACAACAATTCAAAATTATTTGACATTGATGAAAGATTCGTGCGAAATCTGAGTTTGATTGATAACGAATCTAACGGGAAACACAATTTGAAAATTGAAATGGTTCTTTGAGCTATTTTTAGAAATTACCGTTGGGCGAGGTTCCTTGGCTAGATCTACGGAGGAAGATCCGTCGGAGTACAAAACGGTGTCGGATTTGTAGGAGGCGTTTCTTCGTGGATCTTGGATCTGTGGAAACGACAAATTTGGCGGTGTGAGATTCGGCGAAGGAGTAAAGAGAATGGTGGTGGCTGGGAGAGAGAGAAAATGGTCGATTTAAGAGGAGAGTGGAGTCCGTGATGACGTGGCAGTTTTAGAGTCGTTGATTTGGAAAGAAGGAGATGGGAAACTTTTTTTTTACAGCGCTGTCGGGAGCTGTGCGCTTGTCGGAAGGTAAAGATGTAATAATTTGCTTAATAACAGATTAATTTCTTTCCCCATTGGAAATTTTAGCTCTGGCTTTTGATGTCAATTTAACAGGAAATATATTTTTGTTTACAAAGGAGAAAATATTACTTTTTAAAGTGCGGAGAATCGAAGTTCGAAGGCGTTGAAAAAAATATTTTATCTAAAATTATGGTGGCACTAGAATGGTCTGAGCTGGAACCACAGCATGTTGATATCATTTATTGGAAAAAAATACCTAGTTATACTAACTATAACAGAATACATGATTCATCATACATCATAAATTTAAAAATATATATTCAATTATACAAACTAAATAGATTGTATACCCAAATGTACCACAATACAACGATATGTGCTCAACATCACAATCATTTTATTCTAATATACCATTCGTCGATCTTCAACATTGATCAGAGTTGACCGACGTTGTCCAACACAAATATTCAAAATTTTTATTTTTTATATTTTTAATATTAAAATTATTCTATCGTATTGTTTATAGTGTTATATATTTAAAAACATATTTTATATTCAATATAAAGATATTTTGTATATATATTTAATGCATTAATTTTTGTAATAGTTAGTTTTTCAATTCCAATACTAAACTAAAAGTGAAATAAAATCATTAATAAATTATTTTTAAAATATAAAACTTTAAATTAAAACCGAAAATCCTATTATAATCAATTAAGTAAAAGAATTGATTATATTTACATTATCAATTAAAAATATTAACTTCTTATTTGATTTATTTATACAAAAAAATCTATTATTTAATATTTTTCAACCACAAAAATTATTTTATACAGTAAAAATCATTAGAATCAAACCCAATACATATGACTTTCATTAGAAATTAATTGACAATATAAAAATAAGCAATTCCCTTACATAATTGATTATAATATTTATTTCTGATTTTAATTTAAAGTTAAATATTTTAAAATTATATCTTCGAATCACCGTAAACGAATCAATAGAACAATTTTATTATTTTTGTTTTTTAATATTAAAAATAAATAAAATTATTTTTTGAATAAAGTTTTGTTCGTCAATGCCGGCATCCGACGAACGATGTATTGGAATAAAATGGTCGTGATGTTGAGCACATGTCATCATATAGTTGATTCATGTGGGTATGCAATCCATTTATTTCGTGTAGTTAGCTATATACTTTTAAACTTAAAATGTGTGGTCATGTATTATGATATACGTCGTGTAGCTGATATCTTTTTCTTAATTTATTTATATCTCATTTTTTGTGGATTAATAAAAATAAGGTTTTTAGACACGAGAAATCCACTAACAAACCTAATTAAAAAACTAACCCTTCACGATTAAATAATATTTTAGCCAAAAAAATTGTTTAATTTTTAGTATATTTTATATTTTTGATAAAAAATTTAATTTTGTATCAACATATATTGCTTAAAATATAAAAATAATATTTTGTATTGAAATCATTTTTTCTAAATTAAAACACCATTTATTATATACCTAAAGAAAATTTAGCCAATAAACAAAAATTGTTGAATACAACTTTTGTATAAAAACACGATAATTTAATTAGTACTTAATGCATTTTGTATTGAATATAAAAAATTTATCAAATAATAAAACAAACTACATATTATGTTCGTTTCTGTCAGATCTTTCACTATACATATGCTAATTATTATGAGGTCCTTCATTGTTTAAGAGCTAGCTGAGATATGTTCCCTCTTTTTTTTTTTTTTTTTTGAGCATCAAACCCTATACATAAGTTATCGGAATTGACTCTCATCAAGAGAGAGCGAGTCGGGAACCGACGGAATTACATGAGAGAAACATTAACCACATGCTCTTGCACATTTCGCAAGTCGATCAGCATAGATATTGGCACCACGGGGAATATGCATAATACTAAAAGATAAAAAAACATATCTCTATAATACTTGAAATCTATTAGCTCGGATGTGAAAGAAGGTCAATCCTCGATATTAGAAGCCATAGCAAGTAGATCTGAACAATCCGTCGCAAAAAGACTATATCCATTGAAAGTACCAACATGCTCTTCATTGCCAACAGAAGCGATTCCAGCTCGGCGTGAAGAGGGGATAGGCTCCGACGTGAACCTTTCATTCTCACGTACAAGATTCTATCATCTATACCTACTGAGACGACCACACCCGTTTTTTTTTTTTCAATAGTTAAAACTCCATAACAACAACTAAAAACCAAAAACACAGTTAACATAATAAGACTCGATGTTATTAAACAATACCATCAACCGTCATACATAATATTCGAATTATTTAAACAATACGAAAACAACACACAATATCGAGTCCTAAATCAGCTCCTTCTTCAATGTCTTGATTCCACGATCACACTTTATCTTTACCTGCAACAGAACAAAGAGTTGCGTAAGTATTACCAAAAATACTTAGTGAGGCAGTCCTCCCATCTACGAACTATACACATAAGTAAGAAGATAACAAATCGCTCACAACGCAAAACACAACAACCACAGCCAATAACAATAAACAGGATCGATCGATCCACAACCTGGATCGATCGTTCCAACTACACAGCCGGAACCCTGCAAACTTAAGGCAACTGGATCAATCGGTCGAATCATGGATCGATCGATCACTTACCTTCTGTCACCCTGAGAACTGAAGGCTTTGGATCGATCGATCCAGCCATGGATCGATCGATCCCACACTTCCTGCAACTCTGAACTCGACTTCCTCCACGGCCGCATACGACCAAAGACCTCCCTGAGCCTCAACCTTGCTTCCTACAGCCAATTAAGCACAAACCCAACCCTAAACACCAAGGAAACAAGCAACAAAACCCAAGGATCTAGCAACTCAACCAAGATTCACCGAAACACACACAAAATGCACAAACCGACTCAATTGCTTAGATCAACTCATGGTCATGCACTCATCTTGAAAACGAACGGACAGCACCACGACGAAGCCGGTGAACTCCCCCCCCCCCACACACACACACACTTCGGCGAACACAAACATCTGCAACCTAAGCCACACCAAGCTATCTTCCTTTTAAGCAACCAACAAGCTTCTCTCTTTGATCTCCCTCACACAACAGCCAAACCTTCGAATTCCCACTCTCCTTTTCCTCCCACAAGTTCCAACAATAACCCAGGAAGAAGAAAGAAGAAGAAAAACGTGTTTTGGGAGGTAGGTGATGCCAAAGAGAATAAAAAAGAAGTAGCCGACAGTGTTGGATCGATCGGTCCACACCTCCTCTGTGCAAGATCGATCGATCCAGTCCCGGATCGATCGGTCCACACCTTTTTCAGCCAAACGATAACTTGGCAGATCAACCGATCCATAACCTAGATCGATCGATCCACACCCTTAAGCCACTCAGCGGCTGGATGGCTTAAAAGCTCGGATCGATCCACGCCTTTAAGCCAACCATTGGATCGATCGATCTTCTCTATTTTCTCATCAAAAGTTTGATTTTCGACTTTCGATCAATCCGCTTCCCGTTCTCGAGAAAACTCCATTTCCGAAACACTTAGGATTGTCTCCAATGAGAGAGATCACATTTCCGTCAACCTCATCGAATCGAAACGCCTTGATACGATCCTTCTGTAATGTCCCGATCAAAATTCCTTTTTCCGAAATACGGGCGTTACAATTCTCTTCCACTAACATAGATTCGTCCTCGAATCTTCAGCACAGTTCATCCGCGATGAAGGCGGATGAACTCAACTCACAATCGTCGCAACGATTCTCTTAAACTTTGACCAGTCCGGCCAACACAACACAAACACGAGATTGATCACTATCAACCTCCGAGGTCTACATTCAGTCGCTATGCTTATAACCACGTCCTAGACCTTCATTGCTCTTAACACAACTCGTACTCGTACCACTCCACCCTTAGGACTGAAGTTCCTCGAGTTCTTGGTACCACATGCCACTCGCACTCTAGGGTCACAAAGTCCCTCGAGCTATCGGCACAAAACTCGTACCACTCACACTCTTAGACACAAAGTCTTCGAGCTATCCGTACCAACTCATACCACTCGCACTCTCAGGTCACACGTCCTTCGGGCTATCGGTATATCTCTCATACCACTCCCACTCTCCGGTCACATGTCCTTTGAGGAATGGGTATCTGGGAATTACTCATCCCCTTACGAGTTGTATAGGACCAAAACCGTCCTTAGAGCAATAAAATCTAAACGTTTATAAGTATCTCCGACCAAAACTACCTCACATTGTCTGCGTAAAGCATCGCAATGCCATCTTCGACCATACATATTCCAGACCAGAATATCACCTCCACCCTGACCAATCCTCAATTCAACTCAAAACATCCCAGACACACAGGACTGTTTTTCATATCCAGATACGAAGGATATTTCCAGTTTATAATCTATCGCTCATTTAAATCCCATGACACCACAAGTCATAACCAATAAAAAATACTCATCTTATTATCATTCAAATGTATTAATCGTTTACACACACAACGAAATACAAAATGAAAACACAGAGAAATAACTCTCACTCTGAACCTGGAACCAACGATGAAAAGCTCAAGCCTCTACTTGTTTCTCGAACCACTTCTTGAATCTAGCTTTTATCCACTCTTCTGGTTCCCAAGTTTCCTTCTGAACACCGTCAAAGTCCCACAAGACTCTCATCATCGGAATCTTCTTCCGACGAAACTCCTTGACCCTCCTATCGAGAACCCTCACTGGTTTCACTTCTAAGGTCATGTTAGACTGAAGATCTGACGGAATCTTAGCCAACACCTTATCATCCATATGCAAGCACTTCTTCAGCATCGACACATAGAAAATCTTGTGAAATGCTTGCATAAACTCCGGTAACTTCAACTGGTACGCGACTGGTCCAACACGACCAATAATCCTAAACGGACAACAATCAACATCGCCATCTTGAGATACACTCTATCTCCCACCTCAAACTCAAGCTTTTTTCTCCTCTTATCGGCATAACTCTTTTACCGATCGTGAGCTTCCTTCATGTTCAGCTTCAAAACCCGGATCTTCCCCATTGTTTCCTGAACAAAATCCGCACCCAATGTGCTCCTCTCCCCCACTTGGGTCCAGCACAACGGTGTACGACATGGCCTCCCATACAGAGCTTCGTATGGAGCCATCCCAATACTCGGCTGGTAGCTATTGTTATAAGCAAACTCTACAAAGCTCAGGTGATCCACCCAATAACCTCTCCAGTCAAACACACAAATCCTCAGCAAATCGTCAAGAGTCTGGATCGTTCTCTCGGATTGCCCATCCGTCTGAGGATGATACGCGGTATTCAAATGTACCTTAGTACCCATCTCTGCCTGGAATGTTTTCCAGAATTCTGAAGTGAACTTAGGATCTCGGTCTGACACGATACTCATTCGTACTCCATATAGTCTCACTATCTCCTGTACATACTTCTTAGCCAACACCAAAACTCCATCGATTTTCTTGATGGCCAAAAAACGTGTAGTCTTGGTCAACCGATCCACAATGACCCAAATTGCATCCTTGGTTTGAGAAATTGGCAACCCCACTACGAAATTCATCGAAATCATATCACACTTCCACTCTGGAATGGGTAAACTCTGCAACAATCCACTCGGAACCTGATGCTCTGCCTTTACTAACTGGCACATATCACAGGCTGCGACCCAGTTAGCTACATCCTTCTTCATCTCGACCCAGTGATAATACCGCTTGAGATCTCGGTACATCTTTGTCGCTCCCAGATGAATCGAAAACATACTCGCATGAGCCTCACTTAGGATTTCTCGCCTCAAACCCTCATCCTTGGGTACGCATACCCGCCCATGCACCAGAATAGTCCAATTAGCAGAGACCTGATATTCTGAACCCGCTTCCCTAAAAGCATTAACCAAACCATCATCCTTCTCCTGAGCCAACTGAACCATGCTCAGAATATCTGCCTGATCAACTGCCTCCAAGCCTAATGGTTCCTGAGATAAAACACACAACTTCAAAGAACCAAGTTCATACACCAACGACTCCATGTCTTGCTTCCGAGCTGAAACCACACGTTTGCGACTCAAAGCATCCGCAACCAAATCAGCCTTACCAGGATGGTAAGCTATCTCGAGATCATAATCCGCCACTACCTCCATCCAGCGCCTCTACGTCAAATTCAACTCAGACTGAGTGAAAATGTACTTCAGGCTCTTATGATCTGTAAACTCCTGAACCTTTCCGCCATAAAGATAAGACCTCCAAATCTTCAAGGCGATCATGGGCAGGGTAGTTGCCCTCATGCTTCCTCAACTGCCACGAAGCATAGGCAATTACCTTCCCCTACTGCATCAAAACATAACCCAGACCTACTCCCGAAGCGTCTGCATACACCACGTAAGGCTCACCCGGCTCAAGCAATGCTAATACTGGCGTACTAGTCAACATCGTCTTCAGGTTTGCGAAACTCTCCTCACACTCAGGAGACCAAACAAAAGGAACATCCTTCCCTGTCAGCTTCGTCATAGACTTAGCCCTACTCGCAAAACCCTTGACGAACCTCCGATAATAACCTGCTAACCCGAGAAAACTCCGAATCTCAGTAGCATTCCTCGGCCTCGGCCATTCTCTGATAACCTGGATCTTCTCTGGATCCACATAAACTCCCTCTGCAGACACAATGTGACGCAGAAATCTAATCTCTCGCTGCCAGAAACTACACTTTCTCAACTTAGCAAACAGTTTCTGTTCTCGTAACTTCTCAAGAATAACTCTCAGATGCAACTCGTGTTCTTCGGGACTCTTCAAATATACCAAAATGTCATCGATAAAGATGATCACAAACTCATCCAGATACTCCTGGAACACGTTGTTCATCAACCTCATGAAAGCTGCTGGTGCATTCGTCAACCCGAATGGCATCACCATAAACTCGTAGTGTCCATATGTCGATAAGCCATCTTTTGGATATCCCTCTCATCAATCGGAATCTGATGATATCCCGACGCTAAGTCTATCTTGGAGAACCAAGTAACCGCTCTTAGCTGATCCAACAACTCATCAATCCGAGGAAGAGGATACATGTTCTTCACAGTGACTCGGTTCAGTCCCTGATAATTAATGCACAACCGGAAACTCCCATCCTTTTTCTTCACAAACAATACCGGCGCTCCCCACGGTGAATACTCGGTCAGATAAAACCCTTATCCAACAACTCTTCCAGCTGCTTCTTCAGCTCTACCATCTCTGCTGGAGCCATCCTATACGGTGCCTTAGATATCGGCATTAATCCCTGCAATGACTATTGGAAAGGATAAGACCGAGACGACGGTAACCCCTGCAATGACTGGAAAACATCCTGGAAATCCCGAACAACCCGAATATCCCCAACCGTAACCTCTCTAATAGTTTTTGATGTAATAATCGTCACCAGATACGCCTCGCGACCCTTCTCGATCATACTCTCTGCCTGCATGGCTGAGATCACGAGACTCCCAGAAGTCGGTCTCACTCCCTGATAAACCAACCTCTCTTGTTTCCTTTCGAAAACAACACGCCCTCGGTGACAGTCCAGATGCGCTCTGAACTTTCTGAGCCAATCCATGCCCAAAATAACGTCATAAAGCTCCACCGAGCAAATAACCATATCCGCTGGCATAGACTCCCCAGCCACCTGAACCTCCACGTCAGCAACTCGACCATGAATGGTCAGTAGCTTACCTCCAGCAACTTTAACGAAACCCAACCGCTCCTCGGTTGTTCCCCATAATTTGTCATTCTCGGCAAATTTCGGAGTAATGAAACAATGCGATGCTCCAGTATCAAACAACACGTGGGATTCAACACCTCCCACAACCAAGGTCCCTGTATATTTCTCATATGCTCAGAACCCTGACACCCCATCATGGAGACAATAAATTCTACTACAAAAGAAATTAACTCAGGTAAGTTTAACAAAAATACATGTGATCGATCTGGAACTTGGGCCTCCCGTATCTATGATAGAATACACTCGGGACGCCACTGCACTCTGGCTCGCTGGCGACGCCGGTGCTACCTCCCTCTGCAACTTGGGACATCTCGCCTTGATATGCCCCGTCTCCCTGCAGTGATAGCATACACGCGTATCCACATGCGCCTCGCCCTTCTGAGGGCAACTCGCAACCCTGAGATCCTTGCTCCCGCACCTAAAGCATCCTGGACCACTCTGGGTAACACTGGAAGAACTCTCCATCTTCTGCTTCTGTCCTTGCATTGGCCTCCCGCCTCTGCTCGGACCGGACTACTGCTGCGGCCTCCTCGCCTGAAAGTTGCGCTAGCAACCACCACCTCATCTCTCAGACCTTCCTCCAGCAGAGCAGCTGTCTCCACTAACTCAGCAACCATGCCAAAACCCCGCACAAGGCAACGATTCCTTAACTCAGCCCGAAGATCCAACAAAAATCTTCGTACACGGGCTCGCTCATCCTCCAACGCTTGACCTGCGTACACACTGAGACGGTTAAACTCCGCCTTATACTCGCGGACGGTCCTGTCCCCCTGAGACAAATCCAAGAACTGACCCTCCAACCGATCAAGCGGCTCCTAAGAAAAATACTTGGAGTTAAACTCCTCCACGAAATCCTCCCAGGCCATCTCCGCCTGAACTCTCCTGGCCGCCACACCCCTCCACCAGAGATGTACATCACCCTCCAGGTAATAAACTGCCAGGTAAACTCGGTATCCCTCGGGACACCTAATCGAATGGAAATTCTGTTTCATCCTCATCCTCCACGCATCTGCGTCCTCAGGTTTGGCACCTCCCGGAAAGAATCCCGTGCCAATCCTCTGTAGCTGCTCCATCATCCTCAGATAAGATGGGAGCTCCTTTGTAACCACAACCCTTGGTTGCACCTCAACCACTGGTGGCACAACAGGAGTCTGCACTGGTACCCTCTCTGGTAACCGCTCCAACAGCAAAGTAAGCAAACCCACAATACAATCATCTCGGCCCTGAGCAAAATCCGTTGCAGCACCCGCTGGAACTCCAGCCACATCGGCACTCGTACCGGCCACACCCTCAGACCCCTCCTGATACACATGCGGAGCCGCTACTCGCTCAACCGTAGCACTCCATGCTACACTCTCTACCACCACTAGAACACGACTACGACCTCTACCGCGACCACGACCTCTAGCACCTCTACCCATCTGAACAACCAAGAACATAGGCTAAGATACTAAGCAACTCAACAGAGTAAAGATAACTCACCGTGGAATCTCGAAGGCTCGTAGGGGATGATTCGAAGACCTCATGCTCAACAAATTGACTAAATACCACTTAATCAATTTTTAGCATACCACAACAATTCAACGGTTCAATTACATGCATCAAGCAACACGAAAATTAATTAAACTCCAATTAATTTTCCTAAACCATCCTAGAACCGTCTACGCTCTAATACCAAATTGAGACGACCACATCCGTTTTTTTTGTTCAATAGTTAAAACCCCATAACAACAACTAAAAACCAAAAACGCAGTTAACATAATAAGACTCGATCTAATTAAACAATACCATCAACACCGTCATACATATTATTCGAATTATATAAACAATATGAAAACAACACAGAATACCGAGTCCTAAATCACCTTCTTCAATGCCTTGATTCCACGATCACATTTTATCTTTACCTGCAACAGAACAAAGAGTTGCGTAAGTATTACCAAAAATACTTAGTGAGGCGGTCCTCCCATCTACGAGCTATACACACAAGCAAGAAGATAACAAACTGCTCACAACGCAAAACACAACAACCACAGCTAACAACAATAGACAGGATCGATCGATCCAAGGCATGGATCGATCGATCCGCCAACAACACGCCTGGATCGATTGATCCACAACCTGGATCGATCGATCCAACTACACAGCCGGAACCCTGCAAACTTAAGGCAACTGGATCGATCGGTCCAACCTTGGATCGATCGATCCCTTACCTTTTGGAACCCTGAGAACTGAAGGCTTTGGATCGATCGATCCAGCCCTGGATCGATCGATCCCACACTTCCTGCAAATCCGAACTCGACTTCCTCCACGACCGCACACGACCAATGACCTCCCTGAACCTCAGCCTTACTTCCTACAGCCAATTCAGCACAAATCCAACTCCAAACACCAAGGAAACAAGCAACAAAACCCAAGGATCTAGCAACTCAACCAAGATTCACCGAAACACACACAAAACGCACAAACCGACTCAATTGCTTAGATCAACTCATGGTCATGCACTCACCTTGAAAACGAACGGACTGTAGACTCAAGAACAGCACCACGACGAAGCCGGTGAACTCTCCCCACACTTCGGTGAACACAAACCTCTGCAACTCAAGCCACACCAAGCTTTCTTCCTTTTAAGCAACCAACAAGCTTCTCTCTTTGATCTCCCTTACACAACACCCAAACCTTCGAATTCTCACTCTCCTTTTCCTCCCACAAGCTCTAACAATAACCCAGGAAGAAGAAAGAAGAAGAAAAAAGCGTTTTGGGATGTAGGTGAGGCCAAAGAGAATAAAAAGGTAGTAGCCGACATTGTTACTCTCTCTTTTCTCGTCAAAAATTTGACTTTCGACTTTCGATCAATCCGCTTCTTGTTTATGAGAAAACTCCATTCCCGAAACACTTAAGATTGTCTCCAAAGAGAGAGATCATATTTCTGTCAACCTCATTGAATCAAAACGCTTTGATACGATCCTTCTGTAACGTCTCGATCAAAATTCCCTTTTCCGGAATACGGACGTTACACCTACAATCTAACCATGTCCACTCCGAGCCTCTGTAGCATGCCAGGATCCATTAGCTAGAATCGATGATACTTCCTCAGTTGAGACTTCTCTATTGATGGCTTGTCTCCATACTATTTCTTATTGGATAGCTCTATCTAGGGTGTCTTGAGAAGATTCAAAGATATTTTTAAAGATCTTCCGATTTCTTGCTTTACAAACATACCACATGATCCAAGGAAAAATGCGCAAACTCTCCTCAGTCGCTCCAAAGTCTTTGTCCCTCCAGAAAAGGTAATCGAGGTTACTGAATATGGAGGACGAGGGAAACAATATAGGAGAAGACAGAATAGTCGAGAGGGGCCCAAACTTGCATAACCGGAGGGCATTCGAAGATCAAGTGATTAATAGTCTATTCAACGGCCCAACATCGGCATTCTTTATCTCTATCAATATGGCAATAATGAAGTGATTGGCAGGTTGCCAAACAACCGAACACACATTGCCACACGAAGTGTTTAACTTTCGTGTAGTTTTTAGATTTTATGCTTGCGCCTTTAGTGTCGTGATACAATGTCCCTGAAGAGGATGGTCGCAAGCAAGACGAGATATGGCTCTCGCGGCTACATAACCATATTTGACGGAATAATTTCCTAACTTTGTCATGGTCCAACAATAACCGTCGCTCGAGACTTTATGACTCGGTTTAATCCCTAAGATAAGGGTAATTTCATCTGATGGGAAGAGATCCCGAAGACGATCCATTTCCCATAATTTGGTCTCAAAATCTATCAACGTGTTCACGTAGATCAATGGGTTTCTGTCTTCAGAAGGGCATATCTAGAATTCAAGGTTCCATCCAAATGCTCGTTCCAAATCCAGAGCCGATTGTCTTACGGATTCTAGGAATAAATAGCGACTTTGATGCTTGCATACTTCTCCATCCGTAGGAGGGTCGGTTAGAAGCTTGAATTTTTAACGGATTACATTAGCTGAAATACCTTCCCTTGAGAACTCGGCTAAGGAGGGCATCTGGGTATCTTAGCAATCTCCAGAGTTGTTTCGCCAGTAAGACCAGGTTAAAATCTTCTAGGGATCTAAATCTTATACCTCCGTCTCCTAAATTAGAGCATAGTTGATCCCACGCAACCCAATGGATTCTTTTACTATTCGCTTTGTTGCTCCACCAAAAGTTGACAATTGCACTATTTAGTTTAGAGCAAATAGCTTTAGGTAAGAGAAAACACGACATAACATATGTCGGAAGGACTTGCGCCTGAGACTTAATCAAGGTTTCTTTGCCTCCTTTGGGGAGAAACTTCGAGGACCACGTATTAACCCGTCTTTGTAGTCTGTCTCTCACAAATGCAAACACTTGTGCTTTTGAACCATGAATTTTTTTCAGATAGTCCTAAATAGGTTCCCATTCCTCCTTCTTAGAAAATCTCCACAATCGTAATGATCTCCTGTCTTAAAAGGGCTGAGACTTTATTTCCAAACATGATTGAAGATTTGGAGAAATTGATTTCTTGTCCTGACACTACGCCATATGAGCAGATAATATCTATCACCTCTTTGCTTTGATGCGTATCTGCCTTACAGAAGAATAAACTATCATCAGCAAATAGGAGGTGGGACACGCAAGTGCTCGCACACGAAATTCGTAACCGTTGGATTTTTCCCTCATTTTCCGCCTTGCGAATCTGAGCAATGAGGGCTTCTGTACATAAAATAAAGATATACAGGAAAATCGGGTCTACTTGGCGAATCCCACGAGTTAGTCTGATTCGGGCTTTAGGGTCCCCATTAATCAGAATTTGGTACGAAACAGAGGTAACACACTGCATAATCCACTCAACCCAACGTAGATCAGAGCCCATCTTTACCATCAGCGCTCGAAGAAACGGCAACTCCACTCTGTCGAATGCTTTACTCATATCCGTTTTAATGGCCATAAACTTTTTCATGTTAGCCAAGTTAGACCTGAGGGCATGAAAATTTTCTTGGGCGATAGAGGTTATTATTTGTAATCAATATGCCTGTTACAAATGCAGATTGAGTCTCGGAAATCAAGTCCGGAAGAAATTGTTTAAGGCGTAAACTCAAGATCTTAGAAATCATCTTGTAGTTTACATAACATAAGCTAATAGGGCGAAAGCCCGTCATCTCCCGAGGCCTATCTCATTTTATGAGGCCTATCTCATTTGGGGATAAGACAAATATTTGTCTCATTTAGTTTCCTGTCAAAGAAGCCGGAGCTAAAGAATGCCTTGACCATTTTTGTCAGATCTTCTTTGATGATTTTCCAGAAGCGATGGCAGAACAAAGCAGTCATCCCATATGGGCCTGGAACTTTCCCTAGATTTAGTAAAAATAAGGCACTCTTGACTTTATCTTTTGTTACTTCTCTAGTTAGTATCTCGTTCATCCCTGGGATAACCACCTCGGGAACATCCCTAAGAACTGAGGCGGAGTCTCTCGATATCGAGGAAGAGAATAATTCACCAAAGTACTCCACCGCTATTTTCTCAATGCCTTCTTCATTATCTACCCACTCTCCGCTCTTATTTAGAAGGTCGGTGTTCATGTTTTTTGCTCTTCTTTGTTTGGTAAAGGCATGAAATTTTTGTGTGTTTTTGTCTCCTTCTGTCATCCATAATTCTCTACTTTTTTATATCAAATGGATTCCTCCTCCCTATATGCATCAAACAATCTCATTGTTAGGTCGAGGAGGGCTTCAGGGGTGACAAGGTCATCCTCATATGCTTCCT
Organism: Turritis glabra; assembly: GCA_900406565.1. Classification (NCBI taxonomy): domain Eukaryota; kingdom Viridiplantae; phylum Streptophyta; class Magnoliopsida; order Brassicales; family Brassicaceae; genus Turritis; species Turritis glabra. Next base: position 1,692,091 of record OVBN01000188.1, read on the forward strand.
CAATCTTGTCGTGAAGCTCCTTTATCAATTTTTCTGAATTCAATGGATTAGATTTCTTCCAGATGGATAATACCCGTCTACAATTTTGGATCTTCTTTGTGAGGAGACAATTATTTTGGGAGTTACCCACCCCACCCTTCTTATACTGCTTCTTTCAGCCCTGGCTTGCCAAATCCATCTCTTATCATATATAAAAGTTCGCGAAAATTTTTTTGGACTATTTCTAATGGATGCTAGGAGGGGCTTATGGTCCGAGCCCCACATCTTCAGGTACTCCACATTTGTGTGGACAACTTTCTTTTTGAACTTGAGAGGACGTGTTACATCTACAACAACCTGGATTCGTGCATCAGTTTCGTCAACAACGGAGACTTGTCCGAGGGATTCCCCAATCTCTGTAAACGCTCTTTCCATCCAGCACCTGAGGGGGAGTCCTCTTACTCGGATCTAGAAAGTCACATTGCACAGGAGATTTTCCTGGAAATTAAGCTTCCATCGTTCAAGTGAAAAAGTTCACTTATTGAAGTGGCAAGGCTTTTTCCTCAGCACCTTTTGTAGATCTTCCTCTGTTTCGAAGTTGAAGTGGAAGCGTACATTTCCTAGATCAAAACCTCGCACGCGTCCTTCAAGATCCCAGATTCCCGTGCTGGGTAGGAACGCAAGGAAGGCTTCAACACTGCGCCCTCCTGAGTGAAAGATGCGACTTATCAGCGTGAGTCTGAAACGATGAACAAGGGCCGAGTTATCCAAAGCTGGCAAATGCACCGGTTCATCATCCTTTGATGAGGGAAAGTCTCTTAGAGCATTTCTCTTGAGGTGAGAGTTCTTCATTTGTGAGTAAGAAAAGTTTAGAAAGAGGTAGCCGCAAGGGTTTGTCGAGCCAAAAAAATGTAAAGGGAGAAGAAGAAAAAGCTAACTGGTAAGGGATGGGAGAAAAGGAGAAGGATGCAGCAAAAGAAATGAAAATAGAGAGTAGAGAAAGCTGGACGCTAAAGAAAGAGAAGACATCTTTAAGAGGGTTTTTACGAGGATGCAGAGAAGAGAAGAGATCAAAGGATATGTCTGATGAGAGGAGACAACATCTTTTTGTCCATAGAAAAATAGGAAAATTACTGAAAGAGGAAAAATAAGGTAGGTGAGATCCAAACTAATTTGAAATGTTTGTTGCTTTTAAGAGTCTCAGCGATCGTGCCTAAGAGAGAAACACCAAATTTATATATTTTCAATCACTGTTATAGTAACAAAAATATAAACTAGATATGTTCCTTCTTATCCTTCGCCATATGTTATTTCCTTTAAGGTCACTCCCAAGAACCACTTAGAAGGATTTATTCGTTTTCTTGAGATTTTTTTATTGATGCTAACTGCCTAGAAGTCTCTCACCGTCCATGAGCCATCTAGAATCTATCTGCCCCTCTTAAGTTCCTCACAATTTGCTCACTCGCCAAAATGTCACCCTCCGGAATACTTTGTTTACACTTCAAAGGTCATTCACCGTCCAAAAACACTCAACGATGTTCTCCCTACTCTCTGGAGATCTCTCACCCTCCAAGGGCCCTTCTAGAGGTTCTACTGAGGACGAGCAACCATCCTGATCTAAGGGGTACCACTTCCATATAGAGTGATGTGGGAGGTCAATTCTCAAATCCATTGAAGGTTTTGAATTCATATGTTGAGCTGTTATTAGGGGTAACCTAAATAGCTGAAAATTATCCCAACACCAACAACAAAACCTTGCGTCATTAAAATGATATATAATGAAAAAAGGAACACTATTCTGCCCGCAAATTGGCAGATATTCCAATCTTATTGGAGAACAAAAAGAGAATGCATTAACTTTACCAGCACTAATCTTCTGTCTCCATTTAATAACTAAGTCATAAATATTATAAGAAAAAGGTGCAGAGTAAGTTGGTAGCTTTTAACAGATGCTTAACGAATAATAATACACAAAAAGACAGATTAATTACGAATTACGTACATAGACAAAAAAAAGGGCAGTAAGCACAATTACATACAAAAAGAGCAGTAAGCTCAATTCCATACAAAAAGATCAGTAAGCTCAGAGATAAATACAGAAAACTAAAAAAACCTCTGTGGTCAGTAACTATGATCTGAGTCATCAGAATAATCTCCATCGTCTTCAGGTGGAGCTGCTTCACCCCATCCTCCACTCCACAACGGCTGAAGGACGATGACCTTACCATTGCTGAGCCCAGCAGAGATCTGACTCGGAAGTGAAGGATGAGCGGCAACAACAGTCGGATAAACCTCGAGCCTGTGCCATCCCCAGTTTGGTAGCCAATTCAATTACATCATTATTTGATCAAACATAAGTATGGGTAGGGAAACTGTACCTGATGTTGCTAGGGCTGGGTTGAGTAAAAGAAGTCAGATTGATTCGACATATCGTCACCAAGGTCTTGGAGTCCAGAATTTTTATAGATCCACTTCCAAAGCCAACATAGATGATCTCACCATCGGAAGAAAATGTAACAGAAGTTATTGAAGTATCAGATTCATCGGGTATCCACTGCGTAGCATTTTTTATTTAGAGTCGATACGATAACTAGAGGCAAGGGAATATTATCAGAGAAGAATGTCTTCAAAGTCTTTGCCTTTTACCTGCACACGGCAATCAAGAGTTCGAACTTCGTATACACCTATCCACCCCTCATGGACCACGAGTATCTCAATATGATATGGGTCAAACTGGATGTGAGTTACTAAAGAGGTGGACTCAAGGTTAGACCGGGTGCAAAATTCATGCGTAGAGTTCTTACTTGTTAGCTTAACCCAGGTCTTTGTGCTCCAAAGACAGAGCTGGAGAAAACAAAAAAAAATTAGAAATCCTGAAAGCAACAATTTTGGTTATCTACATATGCATGTACAAACCTTTCCATCAGAGTCAGATGAGACGAGGACATTAAAACAGCTCGAAAATGCTAGGCAGGTTATTTTCTGATTGTGGCCCTCCAGCTTTTCTTTGACCTAATACATTTACAGCTTCATAATATCTTTTAGCAGCAGACAAGGTCAGGCAAACCGGTTTCAGGCGATTACCACGAATACGAAAACTTTACCTTTCTTGAGGATAAACAATGGATAAAGATAGAACCATCATCTAGTCCGACGGCAAGTAAATCACCAGGAATAAATATAAAATATGTAGCCATAGGTGTAGGACTTCCAAAAGCAGCTACCTTCTGCAGAATTGTGCGAACAGTGTCATTTGATGATGCAGACACAAAGGCAGGACCTAAAAGCTTATAACACTACAATGCTTATTACCTCAAAACTCTTTAGATCAAAAACTGCTATTTTTCCTCCTGAAGTAGAGAAAAGATAGGAACCCTTGATCGCAAAACATGACATTGAATTCTGAACAGAAGCGGCCATCTCGTTTTTCATAGTTTTCCCACTTTGAGGTTGATGTAATCGTGGCTTCGGAAATACATTTTCCTTCAATATTCGAGGAGTATACTATAAGCAGAAAATTTAAAGAATCAAGTAGATAGGGTAAGTAGTCAAGACATCAGCGCTGAAACATAGCAGAGATAATTTTGTCATCTGAGACTAAACCTTGCAGAATTCATTTTGGCTACTCGACCACGTCCAGAGTTTATGTGTGGCGTCTTCTGCCAAAGCCAGTATGTAATCTCCAGAAGGGGAATAGGTCAAACGTGCAATCTAGCAAAGTCAACAAAATCAATGAGATTCCAATAATTGAAGATATAGAAGACAAGTTTGACTATATGCATCAACAACCAGCATTGTCATTCAATATTCATCGAGGACTACAAGCATTGGTGATACTTTCATTCCAAACAGCTCAAGCGAAATAAATTTCTCAGAAAATATGGTTTTTCCATGATGCTACTACCGAGAATGTATACACAGGTGGCAGGAATTATGTAGTCAAATAATAAAATGCTAATATGAGACATCCCCCCTAAATTAACTGACAATATTACTATGAACAAAGTAAAGTTCTTGGGAGCAACAAAGCACAATCCTTGATGGCTACAATTTCTCAAGAGCCATGTTCTTTTTCCCCTTCTAAATATCAATTAAAAATGTGAACGAATGCCTTGGATGATATGAAGTACATCAATTTTAACAGATTCTGGAGAAAGTAACCTTACCCTTTCTTCTGAGCAACAATCGGGAAGTACGAGTGCATTGCACTGAGATGGATCATTGATTTCGTTTGGTTTGCAGTTAATAACCTTCTTCCTTGGCCCTGTTTTATTGAATTTGTTTCTCAAATAGGATGGTGTGCCACAAAGGTATGACACTACTGGAATATTTTCCAGAGAACTAGAGTTGTTGCGTGTACGTGTAGTCCACCAGTCCATACTGCATGAGGTGAAGAAAATCAGAACTAGAAGAAACCGCGAAAAGACAATCAAGACTAGAAAACAACCCATTTGGCAGCCTTACGTCTGCTTCATCAGTGTTAAAAGTCTTGACTTTTCCATGCTAGGAAACTTGAGTTTATCTTTCAGTACTGGATTCTTCTTGGCTAGCATGGCAACAGAGGCACGTAGCTTTATCTTCGGCGACATGTTATCAAGAGATCCAGATGGGGTTGCAACTTCCCTGCAGTAGAAAATCTTCATCAGAGTGAAAGCTGTGGCCGAGCAAAAATAATTAATAGGATTTACTAAAGAAAGATAAATCTAGAATTGCTCAATCAATTTTTACAAGGAAATAAACAGATTAATGTACTTTTCATCAGTATACAGTGGATGAATAACTAGCTTTTTAAGAGGTGTTTTCTGTATTAAAATAGACAAATTGAAGCTGAAAACTGACTAGTAGAGAAACTGGCGATAATAACATTTCAATATGAATTGAGTATAACTACTTTATGTTGCACTTCTGTTCATGCTTCCATCATATGCAAAGTACATAACCAAGTAATTGGGATCTCATAAATAATGAGATGTAAATGCAGATAAATAAATCTAAACCAACCATTCTGTAGATTCTAGGCATTTTAGTTTCTGAATTTCAAGAAACATAGCCTTTGAGTACTTGTTATCTCCTGAGTCTGTAAAAGCTCCCAGGTACTCTTCAGCTTTGCCCAATTCACCGAGCTTCATCACTTCCGCCAAATAATTTAAGTTGAAGAAGACTTTTGTTTCTTGTTCTAATCTTCAGAAAGAAAAAGTTATCAGCAATAAGAAAACAACGAAATATCCAAAAATCACATTTATCCCTGCAAAGCTTACTTATGCAGAGTGTTCTTGTACTTCGCTTCATAGAGAAATTGAAGGATTAAGCAAATGAGATCTTCCTACAAGAAACGCACTGATTAGAAACAAAAGAACTCGAGAAGCCAAAATCTTCGTCCATTGCATTATTAATTTCAAAATAGCTTTTCCAGTACCTTCAATATAAGCATATAAGAAAATATGTAAAATTTTACCTTCAAACCTTCCTTTCTACCATTACAATTTGGACAAATGAGAGAGATAAGTGACAGCAGTGCAGATTTATTCAACTTCGGAAAATCGAGTTTGCCACATAAAGAAGGATTGCTTTCTGCTAGTTTATGGAGATCAACACACACTTTGGCTCTCCCCGGTGCTTTGTCCACGCAACAAGTTTGCTCAGGAATTCTATAAACAAAGCCACCACTAAAAAATCTATGAGATCTGCAATGGGAAAAATTATTAACGGCTAATATCTCTTAATCCTTGCCTCATATCATCTACAGCAATCACCTCAACCAAATCATCGAAGCTATCGTCTTTTAAAACAGGAATCCGTCTCAAATCCTTGGAGAATATGTTCACAGATTCAGAGCCACCACTTCTGCAAAACACAACTAAAAAGGAATAAGAAAACATAAATAAGAGACAAACATGACAAGAGATATGCATCCTTTCAATTAAACAGACAATAATTAAGCTTTTTGAGATAAGAAAACTTATAGCTTTTGTTTCTGTGCCCTCAAAGGAAGGAGAAACGAATCCTCAGTTTAAAATTTGGAGCCAATAGTGGTAAGAATATTTAACTTAGACATCCATGCATACCCAGCTAATGACACAACAAAAGGATTTCTCTAAATGAATCAACATCAAACTCTTTCTATTCCTTCTACCAGAGATCCTAAGAAATGATTCACTAAAACTGCCATAAAAATGAGTTGTAAGAAGAGTAGGGGCCTGCTTGCCTATCTTTTGCTTCAGAAAATTTCCACTTGAACAAGTCAAAGAACATCTTCCTTGAAAATGTATTTGCATCTGGACTAGTGAATGCTGAAAGATAGTCCTCAGCGTCTTTCCAGTTACCATTGAGTATAGCATTGGAGAAGTAGCTAAAATCAAAGTAAACCCCTGAATCCTGCTCCAATCTTCATAACAAAACAAATCACACATAAATTAAACTATTGATCTGCTTACAGAAGCAACTTTGCATTGTAAATCCTAATCCCAATTCAAACAGCAAATCAAAGAACCAGTATTGAGAAAGACCAAAATCAGAGGTCACCGTACAAGTGTAAGCTTTCTTCGTAGCCCTCTTCGTCAAAGAACTGTAAAATAAGGAACACGAGATTTTTCCGATTGGTCTCGTCTAAGATCATTGTTGAACCAAGGATAAGAAACAAGCAAGCATTGAAATTTCAAAATTCCCTGAAATCTTAGCTCCAGAGGAAATTTAGGGTTCGAGAGAAATCAAATTCTAGTAGGGAAGAAGATGAAATCACACGGAACGGCAAGTAGAATCCCCAAATTGTATCGAGATTGGAGAAAGAAGACGAATGAGAAATTTGCAAGTCAGTTAAAGCTTCTCTCGTCGTCTTCGTTTAATCCGCTAATGGGACAGTCCAGTGTGGTGAAAGCAAATGAAGGTCAGAGAGAGGAGCGAAAAATAAGGACTGTGATCAGTGCCCTTACTTATCATTACCCCACACTAGTATAATTTCAATTGATACATAACTGACAAAACTGCACTTTCAATCGTTATTAAATAATTTATATAATTTTTATTTATTTATTTTGTCATCCGTCATATTATCATTATTATTATAAAAAGTATTTGATTTTATGAGTATATAAATAAAAATAATAGAGAGAAAATTTATACCCGCAAAAGAATCGGATACCAAGAAATAAGAGACTTTTTAGTATTGTTTTGTTCTCTCGTTGTAAATGTTATGGTATTATTTACAAATGAATCGAACATCGCTTATATAGAAAAATAAAAGTGAGTTACTGTGTATGCATAGTGACGGTGGACTCCACACATAATATTAAACGTAAACGATTGTGTGCGTTATAATTGATTTTTCTTCTTCTCGAAGCACTCTTTTTTTTACTTTTCTAACACTCCCCCTTGGAGACTAGTGTCAATATGTGTCTTGCGCAATATCTTCTGTTGCCTCGTTAAAAACCTTTCCAGAAAAACCCAATGGGAAAAACCATAGTAAAGTAAAAAGAGTACAACCACGCAAGCTCCCCCTCGAATGATCAGGATCACATCTTATAAATCTTTTTGACGACGCATTCCAATATTGTGGACATGCTTCCTGAACATAGTGGTGGATAATGATTTCGTGAAGAGATCGACAGAATTCTCGGATGATTGAACATATCTTACTTCAATTTCTTTATTCTTCACGAGCTCTTGAGTGTATGAAAACAGCTTCGGAGGTATATGTTTAGTTCTGTCACTTTTGATATATCCTTCTTTCGTTTGAGCAACGCATGCAGCGTTGTCTTCGTATAAGATAGTTGGCTCCGTATTTTCATGAATCCCACTATTTGACCGGATGTGTCGGCTTATTGACCTTAGCCATACACATTCTCTACTTGCTTCATGGAATGCAATGAGTTCAACATGATTTGAGGAAGTAGCCACAAGTGTCTGTTTCTGAGAACGCCAGGATATAGCGGTGCCTTCAATTGTGAACACGTATCATGTTTGTGATCGAGCTTTGTGTGGATCTGATAAATATCCTGCATCTGCAAAACCAATCATTTAACCATTAAATTATTAGGATAAAATAACCCTAAATCAATAGTCCCTTGAAGATAACAAAATATATGTTTAATTCCATTCCAATGCCTTCGTGTAGGGGACGAGCTAAATCTGGTCAAAAGATTAACAGAAAATGAAATATCAGGTCGAGTGCAATTTGCAAGATACATAAGGGCTCCAATTGTACTTAGATACGGTACTTCAGGACCAAGTATCTCTTCATTCTCCTCAGGTGGTCGGAATGGATCACTTTCGACATTGAGTGATCTAACGACCATTGGAGTACTGAGAGGAGTTGTCTTATCCATATTAAAACGTTTTAACACTCTTTTAGTGTACGTGGATTGATGTACAAATATACCCTTTTGAGTATGTTCAATTTGTAGGCCAAGACAAAACTTTGTTTGTCCGAGATCTTTCATCTCAAATTCCCCTTTTAAATAGTTTGCTGCTTTCTGTATTTCAGCCTGAGTCCCGATTATGTTTAGATCATCAACATATACCGCGATTATCACAAATCTGGATATTGTTTTCTTAATGAAAACACATGGACATATAGGATCATTCATATATCATTCTTTAATTAAATGTTCACTGAGACGATTATACCACATTCGTCCAGATTGCTTTAACCCATATAATGATCTTTGCAACTTTATTGCACATAACTCTTTGGGTTTAGATTTTAATGCTTCTGACATTTTAAACCCATCGGGAACTCTCATATAGATATCTGTATCTAATGATCCATATAAATATGCTGTAACGACATCCATGAGACGCATCTCAAGATTTTCACCAGCTGCTAGACTCATTAGAAATCTAAATGTTATGGCATCCATAACTAGGGAATATGTTTCCTCATAATCAATCCCGGGTCTTTGACAAAATCCTTGAGCTACAAGACGAGCCTTATATCTCGTAATTTCATTTTTCTCATTTCGTTTTCTAACGAAAACCCATTTATATCCAACTGATCTCACATCTTCAGGTGTGAGTACAATAGGTCCGAGTACATTTCGTTTATTTAACGAATCAAGTTTGATTTATATAGCATCTTTCCATTTTATCCAGTCATGTCTCTTTTGACATTCATATACAGACGTTGGTTCCGGATCCTCGTTTTCCTCATCTATTTCTCTTGACACAAGGTATGAGAAAACATCATCAACTTCATCGATTTCATTTCGATTCCATATCTTTCCATTATGGATATAGTTGATGGAAATTTCATGATTTCTTTCCGGCTCAAGATGCTCAATATTGTCATTAGACTCATGATTTGTTTCTTCCAAAATATTTTCTGTTATTTTGGAAATATCATGCTTTTCAACTTCTTTTCGTTTTCTAGGATTTTTATCCTTATAGCCAGCTGGTCTACCACGCTTCAAGCGTGTTCTAAATTCACGTGTATCATCTGCTCTTCCACTTTCTTGTGGTATTTCAATTCGAGCAGGAACATTTGTAGCTGGTATATATGATTTAGTTACCGTTTTACTATCGGCAAATGCATTCGGAAGTTGATTTGCTATACTTTGCAAATGCATAATTCGTCGAACTTCTATTTCGGACTGCTTTGTAGGAGGATCAAGGTGTAACAGAGTTGGTACACACCATTTGATATCCTTTCCTACTGGATTATTTTCTCCCCCTAGAACCGGAAATACTTTCTCATCAAAATGACAATCGGAAAAACGTGCCGTAAATACATCACCAGTCATTGGTTCTAGGTGTCTTATAATTGATGGAGAATCACAGCCAATATATACACCCAACCTTCTTTGTGGTCCCATTTTTGTACGTTGTGGTGGTGCTATAGGCACATACACTGCACAACCAAAAATCCTTAGATGGGATATATTTGGTTTTCGACCAAATACTAACTGTAATGGGAAATATTTATGGTATGCACTTGGTCTTATCCGAATAAGTGCTTCTGCATGCAATATAACATGTCTCCATACAGAGGTTGGAAGTTTTGATCTCATGATCAATAGTCTTGCAATCAATTACAGACGTTTAATTAATGATTCTGCCAAACCATTTTGTGTATGAACATGTGCTACAGGATGCTCAACTTCGATTCCCATTACCATGCAATAATCATTAAATGTTTGGAATGTGAATTCACCATCATTGTCTAGTCTAACTCTCTTAATAGAATAATCAGAGAACTGAGCTCTTAATTTGATTATCTGAGTTAGAAATCTCGCAAATGCCAAATTTTGAGATGACAATAGACAAACATGTGACCATCTGCTAGATGCATCAATCAACACCATAAAATAGTGGAATGGGCCACATGGTGGATGTATTGGTCTACAAATATGCCTTGAATTCGTTCAAGGAACTTTGGTGATTCTTTATCAATTTTGGTTGGCGATGGCCGTATAATCAGTTTTCCAAGAGAACATGCTTCACATGTCATTTTATTTCTCTCATATATCTCATGAATTTTCAGAGAATGACCATGTGAGCTCTCTATAATTTTTCGCATCATTGTAGTGCCTGGGTGACCAAGACGATCATGCCACAATGAGAAATCTTCTGGATTTCTTTTGATCACAAGATGTGATTAAATTGCATCTATATAAGTATGATGCAAACCAGAAGGAAGTTCTGGAAATTTTTTCAGTATATGCATTTTTCCGGTTTTATTAGAAGTCATATATATGTACTTCTTTCCTTCCTCAGTAGCAGACTGAGTTTTATACCCTTGAGAGTATATATCTTTGAAGCTTAACAAATTCCTTTTAGAATTCGGAGAATATAAAGCATTTTTTATGGAAAACTTTGTTCCATTAGGCATTACAAAATTAGCTTTGCCACTTCTTTCAATCTCGTTCGTAGGACCCGATATTATATTGACAATAATTCTTTTTGGTTTTAGCTCAGAGAAAAATCGTTTATGCCTCAGAATAGAGAATGTTGTTCCACTATCTGGTATACAAATTTCTTTGATATTTTTCCTTGCTATTGAATCCTCATCTATTTCTGTAATCAACATAAATGTTAATACATATAAGCAAACTTTTATTATATAGAAAAACATGTAATAATTATACATTGATTTATTTAAAAAAATATCATTATTTTGAAATAATTGAAATAAGTAATACTTATATGATGGCATTACTGGAGACTAGTAGTCTCACTACAAGCATTTCAGTTATCCGCATAAGCGGTAATGTCAAAATCATTCATAAAGTCTGAACCATCAAGATATGATGTTCCCTCAAAGTGTTCATTGAGGTTGACTTCCTTCCCTTTTCCCTTTTGGGACTCTTTGTATAATTTACAAAGATGTTCGGGAGTACGACATACATGAGCCTAATGATCCTTTGATCCACATCTTTAACATATGTTTTCACGCTTTTGAGCGTTATTCCCGTGAGATTCTTTTCTTGTAGGACCTTGTTCAGGTTGAATCGTCGACCACGACCTCGATAGGTTTGACTTCTCATCTCCGGATTTTTCACATCCGTTGCATTAATCTCAGGAAATGCTTTCGTTCCTGTAGGCCGAGAGTTGTGGTTTTTAATGAGAAGTTCATTATTCTTCTCTGCCAGTATTAGTGTCACAATTAAATCGGTAAACCTTTTGTATCCGCAATTTCGATACATTTCTTGCAGAAGATGCTCTTTGTGAAAAGTAAAGTAAGTCTTTTCGAGCATCTCTGCTTCAGTAACAGGTTTTCCACAATATTTTAATTGTGAGACTATCCTCAGCATAGCAGAGTTATAATCCTCTACTTTCTCAAAGTCCTGGAACCTTAGGTTTTTCCAATCCTCTAATGCATGAGGGAGAGTTATTTCTCTTTGGTTATCAAACCGAACTTTTAAAGCTTGCCACATCTCGCAGGATCTTTTATATTCGCATAATCATGCGTCAAACTCTCATCGAGATGTTTTCTTGAAAATATTATCGTCTTTGTCTTATCTTTGGCAAGCGATGAATTTTCCGCTTTTATAGTCCCGGACAATTCTTGTGACTCAAGATAGAGTGTTACATTCGTGGTCCATGCTATGTAGTTTGCTCCAGTAATTTTGAGAGCCGGAAACTTAAGCTTCTCAATATTTGCCATTATTTATCTAAACACAAAACCAAATAAATATTATTAGTCGGATAATTTTATTTATTTTTAATGCACCATTTATATTAATAATGCATGCGATTGCAAATAAACATTATTAGAGATTTAATTTAAAACATGGGAGTTGCGTTTATAAGTATCGCAATTACAAGAAACACGATTACATAAAAGAGTAAAATAACAACCATTAAAAATTTTTCGGGAGAGAAATCTCCAAAGATTAAACCATAAATAGCAACAAATATAAACCCGTAGGCAAAAGCTAAGAATGGATAAACCATTTTTCTTAGAAAAATAAATTATATTCTTAGAGAAGATTTTGAGAAAGATGAAATGTTTGAGTGAAATGAATGAATGAGAATATTAGTGTATTTATAGATTGAAAAACACTGTTCATAGCCGTTTTGAAAAAGTGAAAAGTTTTGAAATTTTTCTTCATGACCGTTGGAGACAAATATTGAACGGAAAATCAATCGTAAAAATTATAACAAGCAATCAGATAAATTTTACCGATTTCAAATAAAAAGTTTATATTCAGATGGTTTAGCATGCTTTAATAATAACCAAAATATTAATTTATTTAAACAGTAATATTATGGTGACAGAGTCATCCACATTAGAACAATAAATTATTCAGCGGCTCAGCCGTCCAATAACATTAAATAAATAATTATGGCGGCTTAGCCGTCCATTAACAGTAAATAAATAATTATACGGCGGCTTAGCCGACCAATATAATGATCTTTTTTTTTCATCTCCCTTTTTTTTTATGAGACATAACACCCGGTATAACAGGGTATATATTATCAATATAAAAAATATCCGATCATAGAGTGATCGTGCTGATAACGTGTTATAAAAAGTATTTGATTTTATGAGTATATAAATAAAAATAATAGAGAGAAAATTTATACCCGCAAAAGAATCGGATACCAAGAAATAAGAGACTTTTTAGTATTGTTTTGTTCTCTCGTTGTAAATGTTATGGTATTATTTACAAATGAATCGAACATCGCTTATATAGAGAAATAAAAGTGAGTTACTGTGTATGCATAGTGACGGTGGACTCCACACATAATATTAAACGTAAACGATTGTGTGCGTTATAATTGATTTTTCTTCTTCTCGAAGCACTCTTCTTTTTACTTTTCTAACAATTATAGATATTTTGATTTACTTTTATAAGAATCATCAAGTCTAACTGTATGTAACATATGCGATTATGATGAATGATTTCATAAATAATTTTATATGATGTGCAGCTCTCCTACAATAAAACATATTTTTTACTGACGATTCTTACCTGTTTTATACTAATGATAGACAATCATACCCCTAATTCTTGAAACCATGACGAATGGTTATGCTTGCAACACTTTATGACTTCCGATTAATTATGCACCATATTTCAAAAATAAATTTTAATCATCGACAAACATTCACAGCCGCAAATGTTAATGAAAACTAACTTTTAAATCTAGCGATACCAAACTATTCAAAACGGTATAAAGTGATTTTCGTGATTAATATCAAACGCTAGCATCCGCAATTATCTACAAACATAGCATTTGTGGCAATCAAACTCTACTTATTGAGAGAAAATGTTAATGTTGCATTGATTTATCAGACAATTTCACTAAAAACATAAATCCTTAACTTAGTAGCAATGATCTAATTTTAAAAAATCAACATAAACTTAAAATATAATAAAATAATTGGAAGCTAAAAAAATTAAGTTGGAGATTAATTTTCAGTTTTTCTCCATACATATGTAGTAGTATCATAGCAGGTTTTTAACAGTAGCAGAATGCAAGAACTCCGTAAAAATAGTAGTATAGTAAACATTAAAAAAATGTAGAGTAAGAAATGACAACATAATAAAATAGTGCATTCAATAACAAATCATTTTGATTGGTAGTATTGTTCCATTTGAATAGGATATTGGATTAAATCCCTTAGTATATTAATTAAGAAACACTCTTGCAAAATAACCATATCCTCACGTGTGATTAACGAAAATGTCATGCTGACGAGTGACATGTTGCTCTCAGAGAGCTCCTCAGCCCATTTAATTAATTGTTCAACCTTGACTAGGATATTTACAGATTTTACCATGGTGTTACATACACATATTTCATTCAAATTAAAAAAAATTACAATTAAAATATGCAATTACAGGATACAAATCTTTACGATTAAATAAATACTGATTTATGCTATAAACATATGACAAGTAGTTGCATTATTTAAATATTTTTTTCTGTATTTAAATCCACATATAATATTTTAAATTATGTTTTCTATTTCTGTATTATTTAAACATTAGTTGCATATATTTATATATTTGAACATCTTTATATTCTTATGTTTATTCCCACATAATTATATAGTCTAATATATTTATAGATTTATCTGCTTATATGCTGACATATGACATCACCATATAACATGCTAATTTGAAAGAAATGTAAATTTTTAATTTGATAAATTGTAATCGAAACTAGCATTTATATTTTCAAATATGCAATCTATAAATATTTGCTTACTGATAGGAAGTTTAAATTCTACCCCGGATTGAGTTAATAACAGAAATTATTTATAAGGATGAATATCCATTTTACCAAATTGCAATCAAAATTATTCTAATGATATTCTAAATTATGCAAACTAAAAATATTTGCTAATTGATTGGCAGTTTAAACTCTTCCCCCAATTATGGAATATGCTAACTAAGTTAACAACCAAAACTATAATTACCTCAAAAATATCATATCATATATGGACTTATATTGTTAAGTACAAAAATTACAATTAATTATTTAAGTATAGTATTGTTATGTGCATATTCATTTTATGGTTTTAACTTAATTTCTTTCCAAACAAAATCCTAACTAATAAAATTTCCTCTAATATAGTAACTAATAAATTCATTTATATTGTTCTTCTAATTAATTAATTATAATTTCTATAATTTTACTATGAGGTTCAAATTAACTATTTTAATTCGTTTTAACAATTTGAACATATTATGTAAATGAACATGTTTAAAATATATATATATTGTAACATATAATATATCTGAAATGCATATTATATTACTTTGACGTTCATATTGTAATCCCTTATTTCTGAAATACATATTCTATTACTTTCGCATTCATATTAGTATATTAATTTAATTTAATTTATCACTTTATACGGTTATATGCTAAACAAACATTATAAACATATAATTACACACTTAATTTCGAAATAAATTCTAACAAAAGATATATATAATAAAAATATTATGGTTTTAAATAATTTTCGTATAAAATGATTAATTTCAAAGATTTGATAATATGGGAGTATCTAATTTAAAATGTATTCAAAGTTGTAGGAATTAATGATATTTCAGAATTTTATTTGCTCAACCTTAATCTTATCCCGAATATGGAATATGGTAACTAATAGAACCTCCCAAAATATCAAAAACGAATATTTAGTTAAATACAAAATTCACAATCACTAAATTGATTTGTTTTCAAAACGAATTCTTAATTAAATTAGATCATTAAATTCGTAAAAAAGCAAAATTTTAACCAAAACCTTAAAATCATAACTACCTAGAAATAGAGTGTCAATATCATCTTCATCCACACAACTTTTCCGAACACATTAAAATTTTACTAATAATTCACATATAATATACAAAACATGTACTTATTTTTCTGAACTGAGACACATTCAAATTTACAAAACATATAATACATAAAAATCGTAATTCTAATTATTTTACAAAATTATTTATCCTATGAAAAATGAGTTATAATACAAACAATCATCATTTTGTACGCGAAACGTATTTTTATATAAAACAACATAAAGTTACTATTACAATCTTATATAATAAAGTAAGGTTTTCTTTAAACGAGTTATGAGAAGCTATCATTTGGTGCTTTCTGCTTTCGACATGTGTTTTTTCCCTTTCCTTTGATGTATTTATAATATAGTATCCACTTTTTTTTTCTATTTATCTATTTATTAAATAATATTTGTGTTCCTCTTTTCTTTCCACTAATTATTTATTAAATCATATTTAGTGTCTATTTTCTCTGTCCATTAATCTATTTATTAGATAATATTTAATTAGCTCTTAAAAGTCAAATTGTTCTATAACGTCTTCATGATTTTGCTCCAAAAATTCTAACTCATATCTCATAAACACTTATTTACAACCAAATTATTATAACAACTATGCACCAATAAAAGTTGTGAGGAGTTGAAGAAAATTGAATATGATTATCTATAATATTTATAATCATGTTATAACATAAAAAAATATTTATAACATGATTATTATAAAAAAAAATTATCTAAAACTTATTATAATCTGGTTATAGATTATTATGTCTTACCAAGAAAGCCTATAGTGTTATGCTCTCTTCTTCTCTTTTTGTCTTTGTCCCCTTTATGATGTTTTTCTCTTCATAATATCATCTTATCTCTTATTCTTTATGTTGCCGCCGGAAGAAGTAGTTCAAGCGGCAACAGAGGAGGAGATGACACGAAAGTCGATTGGTTCGCCGTAGAAATTGACGGAAAAGTTTGATACTTTTAGGGAAGCGATCCCACTCCCAAACCAACCCATTGACACCACCGCCGACCGACAACAAAAAAACAAAAAGAGAAAAAGCAGCATCTCTCTACTTTTTCTCTCCTTAAGACTTTTTGGTTCTCAAATAATAATTTGGTTAACTCTCTTTCTACTCTCTCTCCTCCTAAGACTTGTAAGTTTTGTAATGCTAATAATTTACATGTTTTTAATGTTAATTAAATATTTCCATGATTACATGTTTGTAATTCAACCACCCAAACTCATATGATATAAAATAAATTTATGACAATTTAGTAATAAATCTTATTAGTATTTGTGCACTAAAATTTGAGTAGAAATGCATTAGAATTAGCCAACCATTATCTTCAAACCACCATGTTTGGTTTAATGGCCTCTCTCCAATGTGAGAAATTTTTCTTTTATAAAGTTGTTAGGTCGAGACCAACTCTGAGATCTTTCCTTGCACGTGCAGCTTGCTCCAACTCCTATGCTTGATCATCTTCTTTGTTATTGTCACTTCCATCGCCGAACTAGCAACAGGCAAACGAATAACTTTTGGTTGATGTCGCTGGTTTGTCGCCAGCGATAAGCAAACGAACAGGGCCTAAGTGTAACTTGGTCTAGTGGCGTGGGCAGGTCACTTCCAAAGAAGTGATCGAAGTCGTGGTCCCTTGTTTCGAACAACATTTGAGAGAGGTGACGATGTTAATTAAAGAAAAATCTGAAAATGTTGGCCCAAAAGAAAAAGACTATTGGCTTTGGCCCAAAAGAACATGCTTTATAAAAAAAAGCTCGAGTACGGAGCTCAAAACAACAATAAGCCCCCAGTTCTTGTAATGAGTGGTTTAAATATTAATCATTGAGTTTCATGAAGAACCACAAGATCTAGGTTGATATAGTAATCTCCATTAAAAATCTTTGAGAATTCTTTTTAGCCGTATGTT
This sequence comes from Turritis glabra, assembly GCA_900406565.1. Classification (NCBI taxonomy): domain Eukaryota; kingdom Viridiplantae; phylum Streptophyta; class Magnoliopsida; order Brassicales; family Brassicaceae; genus Turritis; species Turritis glabra. Next base: position 1,709,717 of record OVBN01000188.1, read on the forward strand.
CTCTCTAATTCTCATTTGCCAGCGTTAAAAGAAAAAAAAGTGAAGAACGTATTTAAAAAATGTAATAAGTAACTTATATCACACCCAGTGGGATTCGAACCCACAATCGCTTGATTAGAAGTCAAGCGCCTTATCCATTAGGCCATGGGTGCTTGTTGGTAAATTGAAAAACTTTACTATTATAAAGAATTTTGAATCGTTATTAGAAAGTTCTTTGGTAAGCCCTAACCTCTCAGGCTTAAATACTCGCCCATTCTAGGGTTTCTCGCGTCGGAGCCATATCCCATCTCCTCGTATAGCTAAGGAAATCTTCACCGATGACAAAGAAGACTTATTGTGAGGATCTGAGGAAAACTTCCGAATTTATTTACAAAGATTTCTCTATTGATTTTTACGTTGTCTAGATAACTTGATTGGTTTATCCGTAATTTTTAAGGTTTTGTGATTTAACGATGATGTGTAAGGATTATGAAATGCAATTTTAGTTATTCAAAGTGTTTCAATGATTTGAAATATTAAGAAGTTGATTAAGGCCATCAATAAGTACGATGCTTGCTTATGCTTAAATACTATATTAGTTTCCTTTAGACAAGCTGTATTCGTCTCTAATGCTTTGACGGTAATAATTAAGATGGTTAGTTAAATTATTGGTCATCATTTGTAACTAAAGCATATGTTATTTATTATATACTAATAAGGAAACTGAGTTGTATTGTCTGTGATTTCAAGGCGGCATTAGTATAATGTCTTGGTTTGATGTTCATGTTATTGTGTTTCGGTTTGATGTTGATGATATTAAATATTATTATGTTTCGGTTTTTTAACATAGTTTCTAATTTTTCAGCGATGGTGGTAAGTCTAAAAGAGAAGATGATATACAGAAAATGTGGGAAGACGAGGGATGATCTGTAAAATTTGGTGGTTACTATTGAAGTTAGAAGTGATAAAAATGAGAGTTAAAAAAAACGACATTATGAACCATAGGATACAAAGGATCGGTTTGATGAGCTTGAAATTGAGGATCATGTATCTCGGATTGTGGATTAGATTCCTCTAGGCCACAATGTATGCCCCGATAGTGACAACTTCGACGAAGAAGACAATAGAAGTTGGAAGAAAAGGGAAAATTATGAGGATGAGAGACGTAATTTAGCTTTAGGCAAAGTATTCACTGAGATTGAGATAAGCTGTTAATCTGCCCATATTTGCCTACTCCAAACTCGGCATTAGCTTGTTCTTTGTGTGGATTTGGCAGCCCACAATAAGCTAATTCCACCACTTGATGTATTAGCTCTTCCAGCTTTGGCTCCTTATAAACAGATTTTAGTGGCAGCTGAGAACCGTTATCTTGTGGGTTGACAAATCAATGCAAAGAGCAAGAAAATGCCAGGACTAAATGTTGGAACTGATTTTTCAGAAAAATATTTCTGAAAATTGCAGGTTTTTGAAAATGGTTTTCCGGAAACTTTCAGGCCTAATTCCGGCCAAACGGCTGAACGGAATTGTCAGGCCTATAGTGAGTTGGAAAGCTGGTAATGAGTACTACAAGATGGTATACTCATATGTCAAAAACAGAGTTGATTTGAATGAGAAATAAGGGTGTAAAGTGAGCAACTTGGGATGATTTGGGAAATGCTCCACATGCGCGCCGAACCGAACCGAACCGAACTGGGCCGGGCTGGGCTGGGCGTGGGAGCAGGGCATGGGCTCGTGGGCTCGTGACTCGTGGGCTTTTTTAGGCTCTTGGAAATTTTCCAATTTAGCGAGTTGAATATTCTTGGAAATGTTCCAATTTTTGCAAGTTGAAAATTCTTGGAAATTTTCTAATTTTTGCAAGTTGAATATTCTGGAAGTTTTCCAATTTCTACAAGTTGAATATTCTGGAATTTTTCCAATTTTGCAAGTTGAATATTCTGAAATTTTTCCAATTTTGCAAGTTGAATATTCTGGAAGGTTTCCATTGCATGTTGAATATTCTGGAAATTTTCTAATTTTTGCAAATTCAAAATTCTAGAAATTTTCCATTTTGTGAATAGACTTGGGGATCACTCCAAATATTTTCCTCTATATAAAGAGACCCTCGCCTCCAGTATTGGGACACACACTCACGCACTCATACACTCATACACTCAGACACTCAAAAACAGAAAAGACTCTCAGTTCTAAAATCTCGTCTATCTCTTGCTTTGTCCAAGTAAGTTTCTTTAGTTTAATTCGAGAGTATATCGTAGATCAAGTTCGCTTGAGTCTACTACTCGTGTGCTTGAGTATTAGTTCGTGATCGGTTGTATCCTGGGATTCATAAATCGTGATAGTCCGAAAGCACTTACGGCCAATTTATTGAATTAAGGAAAAATATATCATATCTTGCCTCCGTGATTTACTTTACGCAATTTTATATTGTAAATGTAATTCGTTTCTGTTATCGTTATAATAAAATTCGCATCTTTTTCTCAATTCGATTATTGCACTCCTACAATCTTAATTCAATAAATCCGCTTTCTGCTCATCGCTTTAAACGGATTGAGAATTCTTCGAATTTTTTAAGAAAAAACGATTTCAAAATCTTCTTAAATTCTTTTTGCGTTCATCATTGGGTGCTTACGCGAAAATTTTATAGAAGAACGTTATTTTTACAATTATCTTTTTTTCTCGTTCTAACTGCTTCACAAACGCTCTTTAGCGATTGTTGTGGACAGTTTCTTAAACGACACATCTTTAGTTTCCACGAACGCTCATACCCGAGTGAGTTTGTGAAACGTTAAACAAGTTTTTGCGAACGCTTCTTAAAGCGAGTTTGCAAAACTAATTCAGTGTAATTTAGTTACCTGAATTGCTTGGTTGATATACTAATCAACTCTGTTAATTGTGAACAGAATGACTGATATCAACCCGAACAGCGGAGTCGTTGGCACAAGGACTCAGACTCCTGATGAACAAGCTTTACGTCTTGCAAGGGAACTTGAAAAGACAAAAGATCGACAGTTCTAGTATGGGAGAAGTTCGCTGAAATTTGTTCGGTAATGGGTCAACCCACAATCCTATACCTCCTTCTGCTTCCCAAGGGATGATGCCAGACAAGTTTGATGGCAAAGGCTACAAAACATGGCAAGACAAGATGCGTTGTTATCTAGCCAGCATGCACATGGAAAAGTACCTCACAGAGGATCCACCAACACTTCCTGAAGGCACTACTGATGTGTATGCACTTGGAAGTATGGATAACTGGGTTCAAGGGAACTTTTGCTGCAAAGGTCAGATTTTGAACCGTTTGGTCAATGATCTCTATGACGTCTACAGTAAGTACAAGTCTTCAAAAGCATTGTGGTTGGCTTTGGAGAACAAGTACAAGACAGATGAGTCTGGAATGCAGAGATTCTCAACTGCGAAATTTCTCAACTTTAAGATGGTAGACTCCAAACCAATTATGGAGCAAGTGGAGGCCTTTCAACGTATCTGTCAAGAGATTGATTTGGAAGGGATGTCGCTCTGCAACATCTTTAAAACGAATTGTTTGGTTGAGAAGCTACCACTAGGATGGTCAGATTTCAAGAATTACCTTAACTTCAAACGTAAGGCAATGACTCTTGATGATCTCATCTGAAGATTGAGGATTGAAGACAACAATCGTGGGGCTCATACAGGTGCTCCTACTCATGGGCATGGTGTCAATGTAGCTGAGCATAAGGCCAAGCTGAAAAGCAAGGGAAAAGGAATTTCTATGCATCAAAAGACCTTGAAGGTGTCATCCATACCGAACTTCAAGAAGAACAACTATGAGAAGAAGTTCAAAGGGAAGTGCCATCATTGTGGAAAGATTGGGCACAAGGCTGACGTTTGCAAAAGCAAAGCAAAGGACATCAAGAGCCAGGCAAACCTAACTGAAGAAGACATGGTTGCAGTGGTAACTGAAGCTAACATGGTGGAAGACAATCCAGTGGAGTGGTACTACGACACTGGTGCTACCACACACATCTGCTCTGACAGGACCATGTTTTCCACATACGTGAAGAACAAGTCAAACGGGCAGCTTTTCATGGGCAACACGGCGGTGTCCAAGATTGAAGGTATGGGCAAAGTAATTCTGAAGCTGACCTCTGGTCGTGAGCTTACTCTTCTAAATGTGAAGCACGTACCTGACATGCGGAAGAATCTCATCTCGGGAACGGTGTTAAGCAAGCATGGTTTTGCCACTAATTTTGAGGCTGATAAGCTAGTTTTTAAGAAAAACGGGGTGTATTTGGGAAAAGATTTTGTTAAGGGTGGACTGATCAAGATGTCTGTAATGACAGTCTTCTCGAAAAATGTAGATTCTGCTTCTATTGCTGAAAATTAATGAAAACCCTATTGCTTACTTAGTTGAGTCGTTTACTACTTGACATGAACGATTAGGGCATGTCAATTATAAAACAATGCGGAAAATGCAAAACATGAATTTGATTCCAAAATTCAAAACTAACCAAGAAAAATGTGAAGTGTGCGTACAGGCCAAACTCACTAAAACTCCCTCACCATGCGTTGAAAGAACAACCGAACCTCTAGGTTTAATTCACACAGACTTATGTGATTTAAAATATGTGCAAACTAGAGGTGGTAAGAAATACTTTGTTACCTTCATAGATGATTGCACAATATATTGTTATGTATATCTGTTGCATAGCAAAGATGAAGCACTGGTAAAATTCAAAGAGTTTACACTTGAAGTGGAAAACCAACTTCAGAGAACTATAAAAAATAGTTCGCAGTGATAGAGGAGGAGAATATAATGAGCCATTCAATGCATTTTGTAGAGAAAATGACATTATACATCAAACAACTGCTCCATACTCACCAGAATGTAACGGAGTTGCGGAACGGAAAAATCAAACTCTGAAAGAGATGATGAATGCGTTGTTGCAGGAATCTGGGTTGGCCCAGAACATGTGGAGGGAAGCTTTGCTTACCACAAACTATATCCTCAACAAGATACCGCATAAGGTGACTGGTAAATCACCACATGAACTTTGGAAAGGTACAGTACCTTCGTACAAATACCTGAAAGTGTGGGGGTGCCTAGCAAAAGTGGCTGTACCACCTCCTAAAAAGGTCACAATTGGGCCTAAGACTGTAGACTGTATCTTCATCGGATATGCGCACAGCAGTAGTGCTTATCGATTTCTGGTTCATAAATCAGATATTCCAGATATCCATGTAAATACAGTTATGAAATCAAGAAATGTATCATTTTTTGAAGATATTTTCCCTTGTAGGAAAGGTCAAAAACGAACTTGTGAACAACGAGATGCAGTGACCTCAGAAGTTGAGGACAATACTTCGGGTACTATTGCTGGTGAAGAACCTGAACCTGAACTCGAAGAGGAACCTAGATGAAGCGAACGAGCTCGCAAAGAAAAATCGTTCGGTGAAGATTTTTTGATGGCGTTTCTAGCTGAAAACGTACCAAGAACTTATTCAGAAGTCATGTCTACACCTGATGCACCTTATTGGAAGGAAGCAGTCAATACTGAAATAGACTCTATCTTGCAACATCATACTTACGAGATAGCAGATCTACCCCAAGGCTCTAAACCATTGGGGAGTAAATGGATTTTCATAATAAAACGGAAAACCAATGGTGATATTGATAGGTACAAGGGTAGGCTTGTGGTACAAGGATTTTGACAAAAGGAAGGTTTAGATTTCTTTGATATCTATTCTCCGGTATCGAGAATAACTTCAATCAGAATGCTCATAAGCATTGCAGCTTTAAGAGATCTTGAAATCCACCAAATGGATGTAAAAACTGCCTTTCTGAATGGAGATTTGGAAGAGAAAATCTACATGAAACAACCTGAAGGTTTTGTGATCCCAAACAGGCTTGTGCAAACTTGTGAAGTCATTATATGGACTCAAACAGGCTCCTAAGCAGTGGCATGAGAAGTTTGACAGTGTGATGATGTCTAATGGTTTTAGCATTAATCAATGCGATAAATGCATATACTTCAGAATTACTCCAGTGGGGTACATTTTGTTATGTTTATATGTTGATGATATGCTCATTATTGGGAGCAACAAAGACATCATAAATCAAACAAAAAACATGCTCAAAAGACATTTTGACATGAAAGACTTGGGTCTAGCAGATGTCATTTTAGGAATCAAAATCATCAGAACTGATGAAGGCCTTATCTTGTCTCAGACCCACTATGCTGAGAAGATACTAGATCGATTCAAGCATTACTCAAATGGGACTGCGAAAACTCCAGTAGATCCTCAACTTCACTTGACCAAAAATTCAGGTGAACCTGTGCAACAGGTTGAGTATGCAAGAGTAATTGGCAGTTTAATGTACTTAACAAACAGTACAAGACCAGATTTAGCGCACTCTGTGAATGTACTTAGTCACTACACGAGCAATCCTGGACATAAGCATTGGAAGGCTATAACTAGAGTTTTGAACTATCTACGTTATACCAAAGATCATGGCTTGCACTATGGTAAAGAATCAGCAGTTGTGGAAGGATACAGTGATGCCAACTGGATCGCAGATTCCAAAAACTCAAAATCCACGAGTGGATACATGTTTACACTTGGAGGTACAACAGTGTCCTGGAAATCTTCCAAACAAACTTTGTTGGCCAAATCAACCATGGAATCTGAATTCATAGCGTTAGATACAGCTGCAGCGGAAGCTGAATGGCTTCGTAATTTTTTGGAAGACATCCCAATGTGGGGGAAACCTGTGCCTGCAATACGTGTACACTGTGATAGTCAATCGGCTATAGGCAGGGCACAGAGTACCCTATATAATGGTAAATCTCGTCACATCAGACGACAACATAAAACCGTTAGACAATTTATCTCAACTGGGGTAATCACCATTGATTACATCAAATCAGCAGACAACCTAGCGGATCCATTTACAAAAGGTTTAGCACGAGATCAAGTTGCGAAGTCATCAAGAGGAATGGGTTTAAAGCCTACTACTTGAGAGGAGGTTTGATGGTAACACCACCTACTAAGATTGGAGATCCCATGACGTAGGTTCAAAAGGACATCTAAATCAAGCTAACTCTTTTACGAGCACTAAGAGACTTTTTTCTTTTCCCAGTTCCTAATATGATGTACGGTGTTCCCTGTATGTGTCGAGGTTAAGCATATGCTTTTAATGATTTGAAATCAAGCTTTGTAATTTATGTGAAGTACTTACAGGATACCTTTTGAAATACAAGCAGCTAGTAAATCACCTTGTGAGTGTGAAATGGGGCCGTTTCTAGGAGAATATGTGAGGCTATACTCTCCAAGTTCACTCATGATTAACCAGGCATGTTCAAGGCCACAATGAACACAATAGAGAACCTCGTTCTACGAGAAAACGAAGCTGTGTTATACCTGCTGTCTAAGTTTACATAAAACTCCGGATGGTTCAAGACATCATGTTCACCATCTGGCCGAGTGAACTCGACAGGTACTAACAATGAGTAGGTTCAAAGCTGAAAAACACCACTAACTCATATACAGTTAGTTAGTCTAGCTAGTTGTGTCAGTCCATAGGGTTAGTTAAGTCCTTATATGTTTAGACTTATTTCTATTCATGTGGGGAATTGTTAGAATTGATTTTTCAGAAAAATATTTCTGAAAATTGCAGGTTTTTGAAAATGGTTTTCCGGAAACTTTCAGGCCTAATTCCGGCCAAACGGCTGAACGGAATTGTCAGGCCTATAGTGAGTTGGAAAGCTGGTAACGAGTACTACAAGATGGTATACTCATATATCAAAAACAGAGTTGATTTGAATGAGAAATAAGGGTGTAAAGTGAGCAACTTGGGATGATTTGGGAAATGCTCCACATGCGCGCCGAACCGAACCGAACCGAACTGGGCCGGGCTGGGCCGGGCGTGGGAGCAGGGCATGGGCTCGTGGGCTCGTGACTCGTGGGCTTTTTTAGGCTCTTGGAAATTTTCCAATTTAGCGAGTTGAATATTCTTGGAAATGTTCCAATTTTTGCAAGTTGAAAATTCTGGAAGTTTTCCAATTTCTACAAGTTGAATATTCTGGAATTTTTCCAATTTTGCAAGTTGAATATTCTAGAAATTTTCCAATTTTGCAAGTTGAATATTCTGGAAGGTTTCCATTGCATGTTGAATATTCTGAAAATTTTCTAATTTTTGCAAATTGAATATTCTAGAAATTTTCCATTTTGTGAATAGACTTGGGGATCATTCCAAATATTTTCCTCTATATAAAGAGACCCTCGTCTCCAGTATTGGGACACACACTCACACACTCACACACTCATACACTCAGACACTCAAAAACAGAAAAGACTCTCAGTTCTAAAATCTCGTCTATCTCTTGCTTTGTCCAAGTAAGCTTCTTTAGTTTAATTCGAGAGTATATCGTAGATCAAGTTCGCTTCAGTCTACTACTCGTGTGCTCGAGTATTAGTTCGTGATCGGTTGTATCCTGGGATTCATAAATCGTGATAGTCCGAAAGCACTTACGGCCGATTTATTGAATTAAGGAAAAAGATATCATATCTTGCCTCCGTGATTTACTTTACGCAATTTTATATTGTAAATGTAATTCGTTTCTGTTATCGTTATAATAAAATTTGCATCTTTTTTTCAATTCGATTTTTGCGTTCCTACACTAAATAGGGTACAGGACATCATCTCTATCTCAGTGAACCATGAATGCCTAGATTTACCATAATGGGAAGAGGGTTAAGGGTAAACCTTACCAGTTGCAGATATGAAGCTGGACTCCAAAAACTCATGTGGCTTTGGTTTAGTCCTTTTCATGCATCAAGCGTTTGCGGATATAGGTGATAATGCTGTCCATCGCCTGCAATATATAATGGAACAACGGAATATGTTAATAAATAATCAGCTATACGGTTCAGATATACAAGTGCCTGAAAATATATGGTAATCTAAAGACAAATATGGCCACACCGCCGCCTGAACCTATCCTCCTTGGAAGGAAGAAGTTTCCAAGGAAAAAAATCAGCTACGGAGTCGGAGTGACCATCTAGGAAAAGGCCAAAGACAACACTTTCTAGAAGTGGACACATTATGTGGTATGAGAGCTTGGTTATTGGTATGGTTACTGTTTTTATGTTTCATTCAAATACTGTTTATTTTTAGATTTTTTGTTGGTGCTGGTTTTGGTGTGTTTTCACTTTATATTGCTGTTGGTATTTAGACTTCTATAGGTGCTGATTCAGATATGATTTTATCTTATAGTGCCGCTGGTTTCTGTGTGTTTTTCACTGCTTAATTCTGCTAATTGTTTTTAGACTACTTGTGCTGGTTTTGATATGTTTTAATCTCATAATGCTGCTGGTTTTTGGTGTGCTTTTACTGCTTGTTGCTGCAGATTTTGTTTGTTCCAGGCTGGTTCATCTTCTCAAGTGGTAGAATCTATTGCACCCTCTTAACGGACACAATCAAGCCAAGTATGACACAATCGATGAAGTCGGATAATATTGCATTGGAAACACTCTGTTTTGATTATGTTATTATTATTTGACATGAAGATGATAAAATTCATTTGACTTATTGTGCCGAATGGGCTCTTATTAAGTGGGAAAATATCGGCGTGGCTTATTAGATCAGTCTTGAAATCGAGCCCAATTCACTCACTATAAAATGAACTCATTTCAGGATCTAGGGCACTTTTACCTCAGGAACACGAAGATTCGTCTCTTCAACCCACTCGTCACCATACGTATTTACCAATTGATCGTTTCTCTCAGATTTCTCCACCTGTTCGTGGATTAGTCTGTATTGAAGATAAGAGAAGGATGCTTGTGATTTCTAATCCGATCACAGGTGAATCTGTAACTTTACCTAAATTGGAATCGAAGATGATGTGGTCTAAAAGCTTATTGGGATATGTTCCAATTGATAAACAATTCAAGGTATTTTGCACTACTTGGTCACCACACCATCCATTGAATACTCATGGAGAGCAATATGTTGTGACGTTACCTTTTCGTCCTGTATTTGATGGTGGGATTTGCATCAATGGTGTTTTGTATTATATTGGTAAGCTCAATTGCTATCCAGAGGATGTTGTGATTGTTTGTTTTGATGTTAGGTTTGAGAAGTTGAGCTTTATCAACAAACCTAAGGGCATGAGACAGTTAACAACAAGGGCCAATTGGGTATAATTCAGTGTTCAAACTCCGGGAAGGTTACTGGAAGTGCTAAAAGTTTTGATTTGTGGATTCTTGAGGATACCAAGAAACATGGATGGACGAAGCGTATCTACGTATTGCCTCTTCCATGGAGGCAAATGGTTGCAAACACCAAGCTGCGCATTCTTGGAATGACTGGTACATGTGAGATTGTGTTGTCGCCGTATGATTTATCTGACCCTTATTATAGTTTCTACTACAATCTTGAGTTGAACAGTGTTAGAAAAGTTGGAATCCGAGGATTTGGATCGTTTAAGACTAGTACCATAGCTCACTTATTCGTAAATTACGTAAAAGATGTGAAGTTTGTATATATATATGATTTTACTTGCTTTGGCTTGAGACTTTGTAGCACCGGTAGGCGGGAGCAGGAGCTAGTTGGGAATTCAAGTTTCATTGGAGAATTAGTCCTTTGTATCATTTTTATATATGTTGGGTAAGAATAATAAAAACGATTTGTTGATTATATATTTGTTTTGAATTTGATTTTGATATTTTTAAACTTAAAATCCACTCTGGTGAGGCGCTGGCCCAGCTGTCGTGTCTATTGGTTCTCTTTAGCGGCTGTTGAGCCGCTTACGCACATATATATTTGCATAACAATACAAATTGAATGCAGAATTTTTGCTTGTAAATGATTTTAAATTATTTTAATAAATTCCAAATTCGATAACATAGGATTTGAGAAGATATTTAAAAACCATTAGTTGAAGAGTATGGAATTGATGGACCTGAAGAACCAAGACGAAGGACATCAAACCCAAAACCGGAAACCATGACGATTTTGTTTCATGGTTTACTTATTTAATTATTTCTGTATTTCTTTCATTGTTTCAGTTGCAACATAAGAGCAGCATGAGTCTTCCTCTTGTCGAGGAAACCATCTTCTCTATTTCCCATTATTCCCGTGTTCGTAGGAGTGCGCAACTCCGTCATTTGTTTCTTGTAATCTTTCTCTATTTAAGTAATGAAAAACCTAAAAATAGGCAATCTCAATTGCCAACAAAAATCACTTGTATCCTTCTTGTCTTCGATACTTTGTTTCCAAGCTTTGACAACCATCGAAGCTATCAATAGGTATCAGAGCACTTGTGCTCGATCCAATTTTTTTTTTTTTTTTTTTTCTGTTAGTCGTGGCTCAGACATCACCGGAGTCCATGGCTAGCAACAAAGAAAGACTTGACGAATTGGAGAAGGGGATGGGTTTGCTCACAGACGATCTGCACAAATTCAAGACCGGGATCGGTGACAAGCTGCTTAGTATGAACGAGACGACTACAGAGAAGTTTCGTCGTTTGGAGGAATCTAATAAATCAATGGATGATACACTAAAAAGAATGATGGAGATGATGATGCAAGACTGCGGCAACAACTCTAAAGCTTCCCCACACATCAACGACCTGAACTTAATCCACCAGCGGGAAGGAAAGACGAGGTGGCGAATCTGTTTCCGGCACCGGCTAATCAATATCGCCACATCAAGCTTGATTGTCCGCGATTCGATGGAGGAGATCCTGCGGAGTGGCCGAGCACCGGCTAAACAGTATTTTACCTTTCACGAGATACCGAGGGAGCAGCGAGTGAGCTTTGCATCATCATATCATCTCACTTCGGAAGCAAACGCTTGGTGGCAGGCTATATCCAAGGCGGTTTGCCTTGATCCAAATACAGCCCCATGGGAGACAATTCCGCATGCGCTTTGGGTGCGGTTTGACTCATCAAGAGGCGAAAATTTCCATGAAGTATTATCAAAGACGTCAAACCGGATCATTACGAGACTACCAGAAGGAGTTTGAGAGTTTCATGAACAAGGTTGATAATTGGTCGGAGGAAGCTCTCGTAGGGCCTTTTCTAGGTGGCTTAAAAGACTCCATTGTAGATAATGTCCGTATGTTCTCTCCGACGACATTGCGTGCAGTGATTAATTTAGCTCGTCTACGAGATAACCAACTACAAAAGCAGCGGAAGACGTTCACACCACGACCCTTGTCACTGCCATCTAATGCACATAATTTCACTTCGCCGACAACTCCACAGAACCAAGCGCGCGAGTCACCGGTTCCCAAGAAGCTGAGTTGGGACGAGATGAAACGCAAACAGAGTCTCGGATTGTGCTTTAGTTGTGATGAACGGTACAGTCCTCGACATCAATGCCGCAAATCGCAATTTGATTATAACGAAATTTTTTTTTTTAAACTGTTTGTTAAAAAAAAAAAATATATGAAATTTAACAAATCTTTTTATAAATTAATAGTTCGATAAATTAATAAAATATTATAATTCTAATATTAATAATTTATAGAAGTTTTACTGTATGTAGTTAGTTTCAAAGTGGATACAAATAGAAAAATTGTAGACAAAACGGAGTATATGACAAAAAATTCAAGATCCTATTTCGTATGCACCCCTAACTGCTACTCCGAGATAATTTATGGTCCCCGCCACTCCGGTTGAGACATGGCTAATCACTTTCCAATACAATCCTTCTGGATAACCCAACGTCTGCAATTTTGGCCTCAAGCTTTTTGTTATATAAGATCATAGAAAATTGAGTTTGATGAAAAATATGATTCAATGCCTTTTCTATTTTTATTTTTTTTTGTCAACAACTTTAATCTATAAATGCCAATGTCCAGGAACATTGTTTACAAACATCGAAAGTTGCGGTTCAGAGCGAACCTTTCGTGCCAATTTATCCGCAGTAATATTTTCACTGCGAGGAATCAAAGATAATGAAAAGCAAAAGAATTCATCTTTGTCACTCTGGATCACCTCCAAGTAAGTAGAAAACGCCGGCCAATCATCAGGATAGGTGACCATCTTCACCAGATCTGAACAATCTGTCAGGAACACTACCTCCCGTTTGTCTTGTCCTATCATGCAACTCATTGCCCAAACTAGGGCTTCTACTTCGGCATGTAATGAAGTTAGGCTTCGTCGTAGATTAACAGCTCTCATACTAGGATTCTCGTTATTAGATACTAAGCATACCCATCCCAGGCCAGAAAACCTATCAATTTCCTTCCAAGATCCATCAATAAAACACCTTACCCCTAATCGGGGTAACTCAATCCGTTCACCTCGTACTTGACCAAGATTTGAATTTCTCATCGGATTCCAAATTTTTATTTGCCTCTATTTGCGCCAATGTCCATATTTTTTCCTCAGTTTCTGCCAATTGTAAAACCTCCATCGGGTTTGTATCCACATTTTCATAGTTTTTCTTATTTCTAGATTGCCAGATATACCATATTATCCATGGGAACATATCGCAATTGAATTCGCCGGTATTCTCCAGAACATGAAGTCCATATTTGCATATAAGGATTATGATGGGAAAAACATAGGTGAGGTTAGGATTGTTGATACTGCCCAAATTTGCAATGCTGGCAGACATTCAAAAATTGCATGATTTATTGTTTCATTTTTTGCTCCACATCTAACACATACTATTTCGGTATCGATACCCCTTTATTTTAAATTCGCGAAACCGCCACACAACCTGAGATTACCACATAAAATGTTTAATCTTTGGTGGACATTTTGCCTTTCAAGCATAGGCCTGCAACTCCTGTATATCTAGACCTAATACCCTATTATGCTGAGTTTTCGGATTTACTACCCGTAACAAATGATAACAAGATTTAACCGTATATTTTCTGGATTTGGTAAAATGCCAGCCTAAAGTATCTGGTTTTGTTAACGCCCCTACCGGCAATGCACAAATTAGGGATACATCTTGTGCCTCAAAAAAAGCATTCATGTATTCCATATTCCATGTATTTGTTTGAATGTCAATAAGACTTTTAACGTGAAGCAGAGGGTCAAAAACTGAGTCATATTGCTTAATGCTGGCCTCGGGAATTGAGCTGGAATCCATGGGTCATTCCATACTAAAATTGACTCTCCAGAACCGACTCTTTTAATAGGTCCTTAACTAACCAGAGATCGAGCAAATATTATAGTTCTCCAACCATAGGAAGGAGAGTAAGATTTAATTGGGTATAAAGGTGTTGTATTCCAGAAATACAGTCCTTTAAACACCTTAGCAAGAAGTGAATCTGGAACTGTTATCAAACGCAAAAGTTGTTTCGCTAGTAAGGCCATACTAAAATGGTCTACATTTCGAAAGCCTAATCCACCTTCATTCTTACTATAACATAGTTTATTCCAAGGCAGCCAATGCAATCCTCTCGAAAAACCGTTATAATTCCACCAATATTTCGCTACTGCACTCGTGAGTTTTGATGTAACTGTTTTTGGAAGCCGGAAACAGGACATTACATACGTTGGTAATGCCGCCATCACTGATTTGATCATCACCTCTTTTTCCCCCTTGGATAGAAGCTTTAACAAAAGATAAGATCTTCATTTTAGATCCCCCTAGACTTTCTGGTAACCCCAGATATGAACCCATACCTCCGATAAAATTTATTCCCAAAACTCCTTTTATCTCTTCTCTCCGTGAGTCCTCAATTTTATGACCAAACTGAATTGAGGTTTTTGAAAATTGATTTGTTAACCCGAGGCCTTTTCGTACTGCTTTAGTAAATCCAGAACTACTCCACCTTGTTCTTTATTTGCCTTGCAAAAGAACAAGCTATCATCCACGAATAACAAACGGGTAATTGAGGGACTTTCCCTGGCTACCTTTATGCCAGTAGTTAATTTGGCTTATTCTGATTTTTTCACGTTTGCGATCAAAACTTTGGTACACAAAATAAACATATATGGCGAAAGGGGATCGCCCTGCCATAATCCTCTTTTTAGTACAATCGATCCTCTCAGTTGTCCATTTATAAGGACCTTATACTGAACTAAAGTAATACACCACATTACCCAGGAGATCCACTTCTCGCAAAAACCCATTTTCCTATGTAAGAGTTTCATAAAGTCCCACTCCACCTTGTCATAAGCCTTACTCATATATGTTTTTATTCCTAGAAAATTTGTATAACAGGATGAGTTAGTCCATAGACCATGAAACATCTCATGTGCTATTAGGATATTATCCGATATCAGTCGTCCCTCTACAAAAGCCGATTGTGTCTCTGATATAAGTCCTGGTAATATTGATTTCAATCTTTGGCAGATGAGCTTAGATATAACTTTGTATCCCACATTGCAACGACTGATTGGTCTCAACTCTGTCATCCACGTCGGTCTTTCCATCTTTGGGATAAGACATATATTAGTCGTATTAAGTCGTCTGTCAAAAACATCCTCTTTTAAGAAGAAATTAACCAATAATACCAAATCTGACTTAATAGTATTCCACGCCTGTTGATAAAATAAAGCTGTCAGTCTGTCAGAACCTGGAGTGTATAAGACCGTTTTTACTTCTTTTTCTGTAGCTGGTGCCACTAAGAATTCCTTAACTTCATCCGTTATTCGAGGTCTAACCTCCATCATTATTTTTTCACAATTTTGGGGATTAGAGCTTGTAAATAAATTATGAAAATAGGAGACCGCTATCTTTTGAATATTCTCCTCCTCCGTAAACCATGTACCATCCTCATCATGTAAACCAATTATTCGATTTCTTGCCGTCTCTGTTTTGTTTGAGCATGAAAAAATTTGGAATTATTATCCTCCACCGTCATCCTTAAATTTCGACTCTTTTGATGCCAGTATAATTCCTCATCTCGGTAAGCCTCCCTCAATCTAAAAGTCAAATCCGTAATTTTTGCATAGGGCTTTTATCATCACTCTGTGCCAGAGCTAGATCCGTCTTTAATTCTTCGATTGTTTTTCGACCATAACGTTCTAGCTTTTTCCGCCACTGCGATAACTGATATATCATAGTTTTTACGGTTTTTAACCATGATATAGGAGTCGTTTTTAGAGTATTTATAGAATTTTTACAGTATTTTTGAGTCTTTTAGCGTCTTTGCAAGTTTAGGAGCGTATTGGACTTATTTGGAGATTATGGGACGTTTTGGAGCAAACCGAGAAGCTATGCTAAAGAAACGAACTCGGAGAGCAAAATTGGTGTGGGTGTCAATCGACACCACCCCTGGTGTCGGTCGACACCAATATCTGACGGCAATCAAATTGCACATCTTTTTGAAGTTTTGAAGAATTGCAAATTTGGCCCAGAAGTTATTCCTGTTTACAAATAAAGCTCAAATCGTGTTTTAGCCTATATATATATATATATAGGATTTTAAAGTCATTGTTTAGACCTATGCTTGATTTTTGAGCAGCCACCTTTTCAGAGATTTTTGGAGAAGATTTCTAAACTCTTTTCTTCTTCTTTTTGTTTTCTTGATGCAATTTATTCAGTTACTGATTTGTGTTTCATTAATAATGTTTGAGTAATCTCCCTGTTATGTTTAGGATTTTCAAAGAAATTCATGAATTGTTAGGTTGTTAGATTGTTAGGATTGAATCTATAGAGATCTTCATCTAGATTGTGTTTATTGCTTATTCCAGTTTAGCTACCTAGAATCTGATCTTAGGTTGATTAGTTGACACGAAAGTGTAATTGATTGCCTGAACTATCTTAGATGAGCAAATACCCTATTCGCAAAGAGATTTGGTTTACGGATTTTGTGAACATATCAAACCTGAACTTTAATGCTTGTTTAATTTGAAGAATTCGCAAAGAGATTTGGAATTCTAAAATTTAGGCATAGATAATCTTTGCAGCGAAAGTTGATTGATTTTACATTCGTGATTTGAGTTCTAGAACGGTTCTTAATTACAATCCTGATAATTGTTTTGTTCTGCAATTCTGAATTTCTGAGAATTTTCCTAAGCTTAGCTTTTCTCCCATTCATCTTACAACCCGATTTTAATTCTCCTGCTATTTTTAACTTACAATTTCTTCTGTTTAGCTATATTTTTGAACTGATAATCCATTACGTGAATCTCTAGTCCTTGTGGATTCGACTCCTAAGTACTACATTGATCTCTTAATTTGAGAGAGTAGCTCTAGGGTAAATTTGAGCATATCAATAACGCACGTCTATAGTGTACCACTTTATCCACAAAATTTCTTCCAATTGGTCCATTTTCCGAATTCCATCCTTTTGCGATTACCTCTCATAATCCTTCCTTCCCAATCCAACGTTTATCAAAACAAAAACTTCGTTTTCCGCAAATTTTTTAATCTTCTATTGATGCTATAATCGGTTTATGATCCGACGCAATCATTGGTAAATATTCAATAAAAAGAATTACTGAACATTTCATGTCAATCCTCGTGCTAAGGCCCTGTCCAACCGACATCTAATAGGTTTCTTTTTCCGCCAACCTCTCTAAGATAAACAACCACCGATATACGGAAATTCAAGGAGACAACAATCCCTTATCATTAAATTAAAAGGAACGAAAGATGATGCATGTCTTAAATTACCACCTCTTTCTCATGATTGCCTTTTAGTTCATTAAAATCTCCAATTAAAAACCAAGGCGTATCCCGACTCAAACCGATCCTTGTTAACCATTCCCAAAATTGATCTCGGTCTTTGGGTACCGGATCACCATACACAAAATGTCAAATGAATTGTTTTTCCTTTAACGCTTGTCTCAATATCAATTAATCTCCGCGATTCAAATAATATAGAAACCTTAAATTCATTATTATAAAAAGGGCTAAACCACCACTATAACCAATTGGATCAACCGCTTTTAAATAATTATAATCAAAATGACCTACAAACTTTTCTAGAAAAGAAGAAGATTGTTTTGTTTCCGAGAAAACAGAAAATCCGGCCTATGTTGCTTCCATAAATCCCGAAGATACCCAATTGTTGTCTTATTTCCAAGGCCCTGGCAATTCCCACTTAGAATCTTCATTTATCACCCAGTGGTTTTGGTGGTTTAGCTCCACCCTGTATTCCTTTTCCCATCCCACTATCCTTTTGATTCTTATCTTCATCCACCAGCTCCTCATTCTTAGGTGTTGGCCGCTTTCTAGGAGTAGTAAGCCTATGCACATTCCGGTTCTTCGAGCTGACCCCTTTAAGACTCAAGCTTCCTTTTTGCTTTTTCCCTCTCTCTAGATCAGTAGCTATGCTAGTAACCTTACCACTGTGCATCGCTTGAGCTAAAGTCCCCGATTGCTGAACAGTAGCTACATAAACCGGTCCCTCCCTATCTATCCCAGACCCACCAGTTCCAACAATGAAACCTTCATCCTCCCCTGCATCTGTTTCCTCTGTTTCCTCTAACCCTGTGGTTGAACCCATCTGTTCCAATTCGCCACCCTTCTCCTCCTCATTATCAACTGTACCACCTGTACCAGCACCAAAACCAAACAATCCAGAGAAAAAACCTACATCATCCAATAAATCATCTAACTCCATCGACCCCTCGGACAACCTATCCCCTGGACCTAGCACCGAGTCTTGACCCGATTGTACACCACCTACCACATGTTGAGCTGTGTTTTGCATTGCCTTTTCCATTTTATTACACAGTGATAAAGGTTATACTAAAACCTGATGGTAATTATATCAATCAAAAAGCCCAAAGATGTTACCAAAATAAATAAACCACTACAATGTCTCTAATGCTCTCAAAGATCATAAAGAAAGAAAATGCCAAAGAAAAAGATGGAATGTGTTGCAAAACAAACTCTAATATCTGTGTTGATATAAACAGAGATTAAAGAGAATAATAATCCCTGAAAAGATCCTCATTAAAGCCTCCTTCATCACCTGAATCAGTTAAACCTCCATAATTGTTGTAGTCGTCCCAACTGTAATCATTTCCATCACCATTCCCTTCTTCAATGAAAAACTGCTTAGGAGAAGGATACTCATGTACCACATCATGATTATCCAACGGCAGGTCGTAGCTGCAAGAATCAAAATATTAGTCAAATACAACAAACGCAGTGAGAGTTTAGGAACCAAATGAGTTAGATAAGAGAGCAAAACATCACTCTTGGATTTGGTGATCAATAAAATCTTCATAGTTACGCCAACGAACACCATCTTCATCGAAATAACAATTACGCATATCTTTTTCATAATCATGTTCCGAGTCATCTTCATCTTCGTCATCACCACGGCCAATACCTAGGGCAACCAGAAGGGCGAGTCTGTTGAATCCCATTCAAACCCACATTTGCAACAAAACTCATATCCACATCTAGACAATGTATGGAGAAAGAAAACATTACGAAATGGAAGTATTCGAATGAAGTAGCATAATCCAGTTAAATATATGTACCTGCATGTCATGTGGTTGCAGCCATAAGAAAGTTCAATCAAGTGCCTACACTTGACACATTGACGCCACATATTGTCGCTAGCTAGACATTGTTGTTAGGATATATATCGGTCAAATTTCTGAACGATTGCGAAAAACATGCACAATTTGTTAACGGAGTTCGGCCAATTTGTGCCTACGTCTCTGGACTGCTACAGAACTTTTATTATTAACCGGGGAAATTTATCCGCCGTGAACAGTAATTTTTTCGTGAACAGTACTCCGACGATATTACAAAGCTCTTAACACACACACCCAAACCCAATTACACTCAAAGATAACAACTCTCTTTCACAAAGAAAAATTATTTTTTTTTCACTTTTTTTCTCTCTCACACTTACTTTTTCTTCTTCTTCTTCTTTTTTGTTTTGGTTTAGGGATGATTTTTACTCCTCACCTTACATGGGTATTTATAGGAGCTGAGAGGTTTCGTGGCAGCTAGCATTTGTTGACAAAATGATATCACTTGGTTTTAGCATTTTTAGAGCTTTATTTCTCTTTGTTTTCATGCATATTATATTTATGTTTAGGTTTTTAGTTGCATATTTGTATTGCATTTGAGTTTGTTTAGGTATACGGAGGAACATGAAGTTTTGGAGCCTTATGGAACAAAAAGAACATCAAAAGAGGTGATTCAAGATATAGAGATCAAGAGCCAAGAAGGAGAGTGAAAATGGAAGAGAAGTGAAGCCAAAGAGGAAGAGATGGGCATGCGATCAAGCCAACTGAAGAAATGATGATCCATAACCCATCTAAAGCGCTTGAAAGATCACGTCATATGAAAACTTTGGCTTGCAATTGAAAGATTATCTTAATCGAACGGTTTGTAAAGGGACAAGTATCACGATAGTGGACTAGTCTATCTAAGCGACTCATGTCATGGAATTAAGTTTAGATTGTTTTTTTGAATTATCGTTTATCAAGTTATCATTCACCCTTGTCGAATTACCTTACCAATGATCCATACCCGCTTTGTTTAGGTTCTATTATTGTTAGTCTTTTCTATTGTTGTTAGTTGATATGCTCAAATTATCTCTAGAGCTTACTCTCTCAAATTAAGAGAACAGTGCAGTACTTAGGGGTCGAATCCACAGAGACTGATGTTCACACAATAGATTAGAAGTTTGGGTTTTAGCTAAATAATGATTAAAGAAATGTAAAACAGGCAAACAAAAGTAAATGTGTTTGTTTTCAGATATGGAAAAGCTAGACTTAGGGAAATTCTTCAGGAATTCATAATTGTTAAACAGATATGCATTGCAGGGTTGGTTAAGAACCGTTCTTGAACTCAAACACAAAATTCAAACCAATCAACTTTCGTTGCAGAGATTATCTATGTCTATAATAGTGAATCCCAAATTTCTTTGCAAATTCAACAATCAAAACATGCATTAAATCCAAGTTCGATATGTTCACAAAATCCCTAAATCAAATATCTTTGCAGATAGGTATTTTGCTCATCAAGGTTTAATTCGGGAAACCAATAACACTTTCGTGTCTACCAATTATCCTATGATCTAAGTTCCAGTTGATCAGTCTAGAACTAGCATTAATCTCAACCTAGATGAAGAACCATATGATAACCCTAACAGAACAATCCAATTCAACAATTCATCCTATCCTTAGAAAAACCCTAAATCTAACAAGTGAATTACTCAGACATAATCAATGTAACACAAATCATAGTCTGAATAAATTGCATTAGAATAGAGATAAAGGGAGTTCGAAATCTTCTCTCTACAATGAGTTCTGATCTATTTCTCCCAACAAGTTCTCAAAATCCAATTGCCAAAAGTAAGATAAGATATGTTCTAAAACTCTAAAAACAACTATTTATACTCTAAAATACGTCAGAGACTTGTCTTGCAATTAGGAAAAACTTTTGGGTCATTCTGCAATTCTTCAAAAGTCCTTAAAAACTCGTGTGCAACAAGTAGTGGTAACCGGTGTCGAGCGACACTAGGAGACAGTGTCGATCGACACCAACATCCATTGTGATCTCCAACTTGCTCTTCTCAGCTACAGAATGCCAAATGCTTCCAATCATCCCAATATGCATCCAATGTGTCCAAAACGTACCTGAACCTACAATGACTCGATAAAGACACAAAAACACCAAAAAGACTCTAAAAACAGAACTTATATCATGGTTAAAAACCGTAAAAACCATGATATATCAACTACCCCAGACTTAGCCTTTGCTTGTCCTCAAGCAAAACAGAAACTTAACCTGTGAAAGAAGTTTGCAAATCGCGGAAACTCCCTTTCTCTTAAACCAATGCATTCAGCATTCAAACCAAGTTCATATGCTCAGCAGACCAATTCAAATCCAACCTCCATGTACTTCTCCGTAAGCTTTTCTTTACCCCAGATTCACCCCACAATTCCACAACAATTCCCATTAGCCTTCATCGCTGGGTCTCATCAATGAAATCAGTGCCAAGGACCTTCTAGACTCATTCTCATTCAATACCATGACAAACTAGCCAATTTCCACATCTTTTTGGTACTCTTTCTCTCCCCCCAGACTTATTCTTTTCTCAACATATTTGTGTTGTTTCTCTTTTTTTTTTTTTTATCTCAAAAGTGTAGGCGAATAATGGTATCATAGGAAATTTTCCTAGCCTCGCTTCCAACTTTTGTGTGATCATTCCTTTCAAAGTAAAATAATGGGGTCGTTGGAATTTTTCCTATCCCTTTACTTTAAAGAAAATCATATCATCTTTTCTGCAAATAAACACACTCTTTTTACTGAATAAGGGAGAGGAGTACCATCACTTTTTCAATTAGGCTTTTTGTTTGTCAGGTAAGAACGAGGAGTCAAGCCCTAAGAACACCAGTTGCATTGATGAGGTAAAAGGAAGAGCTCAGAAATTAGCTCCAGCTTGTGTGGAAACTGTTGCAAAACATGGGTCTTTCTAGAATACTGATCAGTTTTTGGATTTTTCATTAGTCGCATCTGAACTAAATCTGCATCATTAATCACTCAAGCACATAGAGTAAGAAGAAAGATCATAATTTCCTGACCAGTTTTGACTCAATAAAACAAACAAAATTTGACTCAATAAAAACCAAATAAGTATAACAAAACAAAAACAATGTCAGCGACTACCTCCCCCAGACTTGAGAATCACTGTCCCCAGTGATACCAAACTAAGGGTTGGTAAAAAAAAAAGAAACCAAATGGAACAATATGGAGCTATGAGAGTCATGGAGTAACCTGTGCCTGGTGTCGAACGACACCTAACGTTGGTGTCGGTCGACACCAAGTGCATATCGTCTGGTGTTATGGATGGAAGTCGGTGTCGAGCGATACTAAGAGAGAGTGTCGATCGACACCATTCCTGGTTGCAGAAACGATTTCTAGCAAGAAACATTGAATTGGCGATCTAAATCCAAAAAACACTGTAAATACGCACACACAGATCAAAAGCAATGACGTAGAACAACATAAATCCATACATAATCCAAATAGTAGCTGACAAACTGACTCAAATAATGAAAAAATGACTCAAGAGAAAAATAAAAATAAGAGAAAAGAAAAAGAACCATGACCAATCGAAATAAGCAAGAACCAAATGAAATAAACAAAAAGCAAAAGAAATATGATATAGAGTTACCGCAGTGGGTTGCCTCCCACTCAGCGCTTGTTT
Source organism: Turritis glabra (assembly GCA_900406565.1). Lineage (NCBI taxonomy): Eukaryota > Viridiplantae > Streptophyta > Magnoliopsida > Brassicales > Brassicaceae > Turritis > Turritis glabra. Next base: position 1,732,774 of record OVBN01000188.1, read on the forward strand.
AGCTTGACTTGGCAGTTGATTAGGCAGAGGGTGCATCGTCCAAACGGATAATGTGTCTGTCAGGGATGGCGGGATTCGTCCAGTAATGTTTCACCCTTTGTCCATTCACAGTAAACTCTTTGCCGTCAGAGTTCATGAGGACAACAGCACCATATGGTCGAACCTCCTTGATGGTGAAAGGACCTGACCAACGAGAACGCAATTTTCTAGGGAATAAAGTTAAACGAGAGTTGTACAGAAGTACCTGATCATTCGGTTCGAATTTCCTGGAGATGATTTTTTTTATCATGATAAGTCTTTGTTCTCTCCTTGTATAGCTTAGAGTTCTCATAAGCGTGGAATCGTATCTCATCCAACTCGTTCAGGTAAACCATTCTTCTGTCCGCGGCAAACTTGACGTCGAAATTCATCATTTTAACAGCCCAAGCTGCTTTGTGCTCTAATTCCACTGGAAGGTGACAGGCTTTCCCCTAAAGCAGATAAAACGGTGTGGTGCCCAATGGAGTCTTGAAAGCTGTCTTGTATGCCCAAAGCGCAGCTTCCAATTTGGCGGACCAATCATTCCTTGTCTTGTTCACTGTTTTCTCTAGGATCGCTTTGATCTGCCTGTTGGACACTTCCACTTGTCCACTTGTCTGAGGGTGATAAGGAGTGGCAACGCGATGATGTACCCCGTGCTTCTTCAACAACTTTTCAAAGACCCTGTTGATGAAGTGTGAACCGCCATCACTGATCACAATTCGAGGAACTCCAAAGCGAGGAAAGATGATGGTCTTAAACAGCTTAAGAACCACCACAGAATCATTCTGAGGACTAGCAATTGCCTCCACCCACTTTGAAACGTAATCCACAGCGACCAGAATGTACTTGTTCCCGAAAGATGAGGGAAAAGGACTCATGAAATCAATACCCCAGCAATCAAATACTTTAACCTCGAGGATGAATTTTTGTGGCATCTCGTGTCCTTTGCTGATTTTTCCTCTGCGCTGACAGACATCACATGTGGAGATGAATGCATGAGCGTCCCTGAACATAGTAGGCCACCAAAACCCTGCTTGAAGAACTTTGGACACTGTCTTGAAGGTAGCAAAGTGTCCTGCATAGTCAGACCCGTGACAGTGAAACAACACATCTGAAACCTCAGATTCCGCAATGCATCTTCTGTAAACTCCATCTGAACAGTGCTTGTACAAGTACGGCTCATCCCAGTAGAATCGCCTGAGTTCTCGCAAGAATTTCTTCTTAGCATACCCTGTGAAGTTGTCCGGCTCGTCCTCTGCAGCAAGGTAGTTGGCAATATCAGCATACCATGGACGAGGTGAAACAGCTACAGATGCTGTGTGATCTTCACATTCCAATTCTGGAATACCATACGAGGAGTGTCGATCGACACTGGACGTAGTGTCGGTCGACACCGAGACCATGTGTCGAGGGTGTGTGTCGAGTGTACCATCGCTTGGTCGACAACCGTCCGCCTCGACGTATGAGGTGTCGAGCGACACCCTGTTGGTGTCGGTCGACACTGAGACCAATCCAGAAGTGTTCTGCAGATTATGTCGCAAGAAAGCTTGTAAATCTTGCTGAAATCCGGTTTCGATAAAGTTGATGGTCTCCTCAGGTAGAGAATCATTAATAGGAACACCATCATCAATTCGAATTCTTGAGAGATGATCAGCAACACCATTCTCAACCCCTTTCTTGTCCCTGACTTCGACGTCGAATTCCTGGAGCAGAAGAATCCATCTCAACAATCTCGGCTTAGCATCTTTTTTCTGTATCAAGTATTTGAGAGCTGAGTGATCTGTATGGACGATCACCTTAGATCCTACCAAGTAGGTTCGAAACTTCTCAAAAGTAAACACAACAGCCAACAGCTCCTTCTCTGTTGTTGCATAATTCCTCTGTGCGTCATCAAGCGTTCTACTTGCGTAATAGATGGCATGAAGTTTCTTGTCCTTTTTATGTCCAAGAACAGCCCCAACTGCGAAGTCACTAGCATCACACATTACCTCAAAAGGTAGACTCCAATCTGGGGGTTGGATAATAGGAGCACTCACTAATGCTTGCTTGATCTGTTCGAATGCTGAAAGACAATCATCATCAAACTCAAACTGAACATCCTTGCAGAGCAAAGCAGTTAGTGGCCTGGCGATCTTGCTGAAATCCTTGATGTATCTTCTGTAGAAGCCTGCATGTCCAAGAAAACTCCTCACTGATTTAACAGAGTTGGGAGGTGGTAAACTCGTCATCACCTCAATCTTTGCGCGATCGACCTCTATCCCAGCGGCGGAAACCCGATGCCCAAGCACAATACCATCTCGAACCATAAAGTGACACTTCTCCCAATTCAAAACCAAATGCTTCTCTTCGCATCTAGCGAGCACCTTGCACAAGTTGTCCAAGCAATCTTTAAAGGAAGACCCATAAACAGAAAAGTCATCCATAAAGACCTCCATGTAGTCCTCGATCATGTCAGTGAAAATCGACATCATACACCGCTGAAAGGTTGCAAGAGCATTACAAAGTCCAAATGGCATCCTGCGGTATGCAAAAGTACCATAGGGACAAGTAAAAGTAGTCTTCTCCTGGTCGTCTGGATGGATCGGAATCTGAAAAAACCCTGAATACCCATCAAGGAAGCAGTAGTACGAGTGACTGGCTAACCTTTCTAGCATTTGGTCAATGAAGGGCAGAGGGAAATGGTCTTTCCTGGTCGCAGCATTCAACTTCCTGTAGTCAATGCACATCCTGTGGCCTGTCACTGTTCGTGTGGGGATCAGCTCATCTTTGTCAGTCTTAACCACTGTAACCCCTCTTTTCTTAGGAACCACATGCACTGGACTGACCCAATTGCTGTCTCAGATAGGATAGATGATACCAGCTTCCAGCAATTTCATGATCTCCTTCTTAACAACCTCCTTCATATTCGGATTCAGCCTCCTTTGATGCTCAACTGACGACTTTGTCTCATCTTCAAGGTAGATCTTATGCATGCACAAATCTGGAGAGATACCTGCAATGTCATCAAGAGAATAGCCAAGAGCTTTGCGAAACTTGGGCAGCTTACTTAGCAGTAAAATGAGCTCTGCGTTGTTCAAAGAAGCATTCACAATGACAGGGTAAGAAGAGTTTTCACCAAGAAATGCGTACCTTAGAAGGGAGTTGTTTAAGATCCACCTTAGGGCTTTCTCTGCACTCCAATCACTAACAAGGGCTACCTTTTCAGAAGTTGCAATACACTCCTCTGTACCTGTTGACTGCGTCATCTGATCGCTTGTGTCCATTAGCCTGACATACCTAGCAGCAATGTCATCTAGATTCTCTATTTCCTCTGTAGGAGTGAGCAAAGCCCTTTCCAAAGGGTCATCAGGGTGCATCTCGTGGAAAATCTCTAGAGCAAGGTTGGATAATGTATCCACATAGAAGGTCTGGCCGTCAATGGTGGGTCTCGTGACTAGCTTATCCATATCAAAGTTCATCACCAAGTCACCAACATTCAGCCCGATCCGTCCTTTCTTTACATCAATGATGGCACCAGCTATAGCCAAGAAAGGTCTTCCTAAAATCAGAGGATCCTTAGGTTCTTCCTCGTATTGCAGGACCACAAAGTCAGTGGGAATGAGACAATCTCCTATCTTTATCGGGACATCCTCAAGTACACCATCCAGAATCCGAACAGAACGATCAGCTAGTATAAGCGTGATCCGGGTTGATTGGAAATCAGTCATCCCAAGGTTGACTACAACAGATCGAGGCATCAAGTTGACACTAGAACCCAAATCATACAAAGAACGTGCAAACCTGTCAGAGAAGATGTTGCAGTCCAAAACAAAGCTTCCAGGGTCTGAGAGTTTTTCCGGAATCTTGTTCTGGATAACAGCGCTGACATGAGTAGAGATCATCATCACACTTTGCTCAACATTCAAATCCTTGGTCACCATCTGCTTCACATACCGTCTGATCACAGGAGAAGTCTTCACCGCATCGATCAAAGGAATCTCAACAATGAGCTTATTCATCATGGCCTTGCATCTGGCATCTTCCAACTCCTGTTTATACTTCCTAGGGTTCTTAGGATAAGGAACCTTAGGCTTGTATATTCGTTCTGTAACTTGAGTAGGAATATCGATTGACCCTGGTTGTGATCGCTCATGGTGTCGAGCGACACTGGCGTAGTGTCGACCGACACTAGTTGTTGATGTCGACACCGTAGTGTTGATCATGGTCGATTTTGGTCCATCAGACGTAGAATTCCTGTTATCCTCTGGGAGGTGTCGATCGACGCCCTGTTGGTGTCGGTCGACACTGGTACCTTGTGTCGAGTCCTTGGTGTCGACCTTGGTCGATTTCTCTCCGTCATACGTCGATTTCTCCGAAGTTGCGACTGGTGTCGATCGACACATAGGGGTGGTGTCGACCGACACTAGTCATTGATCACCAGACACTTCATCTTCCATATCCTCTAACTCCTGGAGATCGTCTGTTGTGAGATGCTTCAACGCAGGTTGAAGCGTCTTGCCACTCCTCAACGAGATGGCATTACAGGGATACTTAGGATTTGCATCAGTCCTTCCTGGAAGGAATCCTTCTTGTCTCTTTACAGACCTAGCAGTCTGAGCAACCTGAGTATCTAGCTTCTTGACATGCGTGCTCAAAGCTTCAAACTTCCCATTCAGGTCTGTGTATAGAGCATCAATCTTCCCATTGAAGTCTACTGTAATCTTCTATTGACCTTCCAAAATCTGTTCTAGCATAGCTTTAACATCGCTATCTTGAGTCTGCGGAGAGGGTTTTTGGTATGAAGAATTTCCATAGCTTCTGCTGAAACTGCTGGTCGGATATGGCTTCTGATAGTCTGGCCTTGGAGGATAGGCTGAAGAGTTATGATTACCTGCAAAGTTCGACCGCTGACTGTTTCCACTGTAGCCTCTATTCCCTTGGTAGTTACTGTACCGCTGACCTTGAAACCCAGCCTGATTGAGAAACTGCACTTCTTCTTCTGATCGTCCTTCTGGCTCAAAGGTCTCAACTTCTGCAGCAAAATGAACAGACTTCTTACCAACAAAGAGGTTGTGAACTGAATCTAACTTTGCCTTGACCTCAGAAATCTGACCACCTTCAGAGCTACCAGCTAGCTTTTTCCTCCCAAAATCTGCGTTCTTCGTGCTGTTACTCGAGGCTAAGTTCTCAATCAAAGTGACTGCATCCTCTGGATATCTGGTGTTGAAGTTGCCATTACTCGCAGCATCCAGAGCCATCTGATAGCTCCAATCCACGCCTCTGAAGAAGATACCCAGTAACTGAACCTCGTTGAACCCATGATGCGGACAATCTCGCTGATAAGCCCTAAATCGCACCCAAGCAGCCTTGAATGCTTCAGCAGGTTGTTGAGAAAAAGTAGAGATCTTTGTTCTCGCATCCTCTGACCTTGCATCATCATAGAAGTTGTTCAAGAATGCATTCTTGGTCTCCCATCAAGTCGTGAGAGATCCTGGCTTCAATTGCTTGAGCCAGTAAGCTGCTTCCCCACCAAGAGAGTAAGGGAAAAGTTTGCAGAAGAGGAAATCTGTAAAGACCCCATTAGCCTTGATGCTTGTAACGAGATCCTCAAACCTCTCAATATGATCCATGGGTTGCTCGTGAGGAAGACCATGGAATGGATGCTGTCCCACAAGGGTGAAGTATGCTGGTTTCAGCTCGAAGTCATTCTTCTGAAAAGGTGGGGGAATGATCGCAGATCGATTCGCATAGAACTGATCTGGCCTGTTGTAGTCCCCTAGTGTCCTGCCACGAGCAACCGCAGCTGCAGCAGTAGCTGCCTGCAGATCCGGAGCCTCAATAGCAGGTGGGTGTCGAGCGACACCCTGTTGGTGTCGGTCGACACCATCGGCGGGTTCGGGTATTACATTGCCCTCAGCATCAAGTTTCTGTCCCTACTCGTTACGCACGTGGCCCTCTTGATCACGTAGTACCCTAGCTTCATCCCTGACCAAAACAACCAAATGATCCATTGCAGCAAGTTTCTTTGCTTTGCGGTTAGTACGCTCAATTCTTGTTATGTCTTGGTTGGAAAGATTTGCAAGCTGAAGATCTTTGTTGCTCCAGGTTTTGCGATTAGGCATAAACCTGAAACACAAAGAGAAAAGAAAAACGATAAAAACGTAAGTAAATAAATAACAAAAGAATTTAGACTAAAACCTAACAGAAATCTAATGGTGAAATAAGAGTCCCCGGCAACGGCGCCAAAATTTGATATGCTCAAATTATCCCTAGAGCTTACTCTCTCAAATTAAGAGATCAGTGCAGTACTTAGGGGTCGAATCCACAGAGACTGATGTTCACACAATAGATTAGAAGTTTGGGTTTTAGCTAAATAATGATTAAAAAAATGTAAAACAGGCAAACAAAAGTAAATGTGTTTGTTTTCAGATATGGAAAAACTAGACTTAGAGAAATTCTTTAGGAATTCAGAATTGTTAAATAAATATGCATTGCAGGGTTAGTTAAGAACCGTTCTTGAACTCAAACACAAAATTCAAACCAATCAACTTTCGTTGCAGAGATTATCTATGTCTATAATAGTGAATCCCAAATTTCTTTGCAAATTCAACAATCAAAACATGCATTAAATCCAAGTTCGATATGTTCACAAAATCCCTAAATCAAATGTCTTTGCAGATAGGTATTTTGCTCATCAAGGTTTAATTCGGGAAACCAATAACACTTTCGTGTCTACCAATTATCCTATGATCTAAGTTCCAGTTGATCAGTCTAGAACTAGCATTAATCTCAACATAGATGAAGAACCATATGATAACCCTAACAGAACAATCCAATTCAACAATTCATCCTATCCTTAGAAAAATCCTAAATCTAACAAGTGAATTACTCAGACATAATCAATGTAACACAAATTATAATCTGAATAAATTGCATTAGAATAGAGGTGAAGGTAGTTCGAAATCTTCTCTCTACAATGAGTTCTGATCTATTTCTCCCAACAAGCTCTCAAAATCCAATTGCCAAAAGTAAGATAAGATATGTTCTAAAACTCTAAAAACAACTTTTTATACTCTAAAATACGTCAGAGACTTATCTTGCAATTAGGGAAAACTTCTGAGTCATTCTGCAATTTTTCAAAAGTCCTTAAAAACTCGTGTGCAACAAGTAGTGGTCACCGGTGTCGAGCGACACTAGGAGACAGTGTCGATCGACACCAACATCCATTGTGATCTCCAACTTGCTCTTCTTAGCTACAGAATACCAAATGCTTGCAATCATCCCAATATGCATCCAATGAGTCCAAAACGTACCTGAACCTACAATGACTCGATAGAGACACAAAACACCAAAAAGACTCTAAAAACAGGACTTATATCATGGTTAAAAACCGTAAAAACCATGATCTATCATTAGTCTTTTGCATTATAGTTCCTTTTGCTTTGTTTTGCATTTTTTAGTTTGATTTACATTGTTTGTCTTATTTTAGGAAACAAAAAAAAAACCCTTTTATTTTGCTTAGATTAAGCGAACTTGTGTATTCTTAGTGTGTTGGTTCATTGCTCTCTGTGGATTCGATACCTTAAGTGCTACCAACGACATACCATTAGTATTGTGGTATTGTTTGCACCCAAGGTTTAATTGATGTGCATTGTCTGAGTTGTTGGAAATTCACGCCTATCAATTTGGCGCCGTTGCTAGGGAGCAATTGCAATTTGCCATTAGGATTTCAATTTTGCTTGAAACTAAGCTTTTTTTTATTTTTTTTTAATTTGTTTTGGTTGATAACTTTCTTTGAAGTGTTTGTTCTTTTTGCAAGGTACAAACACAATGGAGAAAGATATTTTTTTCCATTGGTCACAAGAGAAGGGGACATAGAATACATTGAAGATGAGCCATATGTGGAGCCACCATTTGATGAGAGTGTTCTTACATCGGAACAAAAAGTGAAGTTGGTTGATCTTCATATAGAAAATCCAACGTCGACAAGGAGTGATTTAGCGGCTTTAATCCGGTTGAACATCTTATCATTACGGGCAACATATGAAGAGAGGGAACTCACATCCTATGAGATTAGAGAAGCTCATGCGCTTAAAAAGGTAATATATTGGGTTCCACCATGCGAACTAGAAGGTACATGCGATTCAACCTTTGAATTTCATGATTTTGAGGATATTCACATGCCTTGTAGTGAAGACGTAACTTCTATTTTGCATACTACCTTGCTCATCGATGAATCCTATGATTTGATATGTGAGTCTCAACGTCTAGACTTTCTAAGGGCAGAAAAACTTGTTAGAGATTACCATGAAATATGTTTTGATATTAAATATCATTGTGCTTTGAATGTTCATGATCTCGAGTTTAAGTTTTCAATGTCTGATGTATCTAGATCTCTTCTTGAAGAATCTTACCTAGGAAGTGTGCTTGATATTGATAAGATTTTGCATAAGGCTGACCCTAAGGTAGATTATATGGATGAAGATATTGTGATGTATGAGATTAATGGGGATAAAGTTGATTATTTTGTTAAAACATCGTTTAAACCTGAAATCGATTTTATTTTTCCTCCAAATGCATTTGATCCTCATGAGCACTCAACCATTGAAGACTATTTGAAGATATATGCTACATTTGTAGTAAATTTGGTTGATGATTATTTTTTCTCTTTACCAAAGACAATTGTGTGCTACTTTGTGCATATTGTTTTGTGCGGTAATAGGAGAAGGACCAAAGGTCCATTGCCTCAACCTTTTGATTCTTATGATTAATATTTTGTGTTGAGCGGTCAAAAATAAGCGCACTTGGGAGGTTATCTCATGTTATCCTTGTTTATATTGATTTTGTTTGTTTTGTGTGTGTGTGTGCTTTGTATGTGTTTGTTTGTTTTGTGTGTTTTTGGTATTGTGATTTTGTAGGGGGACAAGGCTGGACTCCATCTCACTATTATCCTAAGAGATTCCTTTATGTAACTCCTCTAGCTCCACCACTCTTTAGACACTCCAAGGTACCTTTACTTTCATTTGAACACACCATTTTGCATTTCATGTTTTGTATTTCGTTAGTCTTTTTTTTCAAAATTATTATCACACCGGGACTGTGTGAAATAAGTTTGGGGGAGAGGCTTGTTATCTAACATTGTGTTTTCTTTTGTTTTATTTCTCTTGAGTCATTGCATTGTGAAAAAAAAAATAGAAAAATTTAAGCATTTAGTCTAGATGCATATAGACTCAATGTGAAAAACCAAAAATATTCATATAAGTTTTTGCATATTTATTTTAGGATAGTGTCTAGATGCATGTAGTTTGCATTTTCATGTGTATGGGGATAATATTGCCTTGTTGAAATTCAAATTTAGGATTGAATTTTTAAGCTCTCGATGATAGTTAATTGTTGCTTGAACATCTCGGTTATAATTGAAAAATTCCTACTTTTGTAAAACTCGCTTGACATTTGAAGCATCTCTATGAATTCGGTCTTAAAATGAATTTCAATCTCTCACTTAGGGCTTTTAAATACGTTTTCATAGTTGTTTAGAAGCATGTTTTTCCATAACCTTAACCCTAACCATTTTCTTTCAAACTAATCATTATTCGTGAGTGAGACATTTTCTTGATAATGCTACAATTTGCAAAATCTTGAGAGTATTGGGAACGACAAAGTTAACTCTCGTTTAAGCTAGCAATGGTAAGACTAGCGATTAGGTTGAAAAAGAAATGATTAGATGGATAGATGAATATTTGGGGTTTGGGGTTTGAAAAAAAAAGAGGAAAAAAAAAGATAAAAAAAAAGGTTGATCAGAAGAATGCAAAAGAATTCCTAGGAATTAAGATAAAGAAGCTCAAAGTCTCAAAGTGAGAAGAAAGAAAACAAATTAAAGAGCTTTGTGTTAAAAGAAAAAATTATTCCTAGGAGACTATGAAAATATTGATCATGAGGTTTGTAGAATATAAGATCAAAGAGTTTATTGGCCTGAAGTTGATGAAAGAAAGGAAATCATTATGCAAAAGGGTAGAATTTAGAAAGTATTTTGTAAGTTGGGGTAGAATGACGACATGCAACACTTTGTATGTATCAATTGTTCCCTTTCTTAGATAAATTTTGCATATGTCTAGCATTCCTAAATTTTGAGAGAAACCCACCAAGAAAAACTCCTTTGAAAACACCTCAAAAAGTTTTTGCCTAAAACCAATTGAGAACAATTTACTTGCCTTTTGTGAGACCGCACTTAATCGTAAATGAATGTTAAAGAGATGTTTTGATTTGATTGTGAGATGTTTTGTTCTTGCACCTTTTAACTATCATTGAGGACTTTGAGTTGAATCCTTCTATTGATATTTCTTGGCTATTAATCCCCACTTTCAAACATTTTTCTCTTGCTATCCTTTGAAGTTTGCTTGAGGACAAGCAAATGATAAGTTTGGGGGAATTGATATCACTTGTTTTTAGCATTTTTAGAGCTTTATTTCTCTTTGTTTTCATGCATATTATATTTATTTTTAGGTCTTTAGTTGCATATTTGCATTGCATTTGAGTTTGTTTAGGTATACGGAGGAACATGAAGTTTTTGGCGCCTTATGAAACAAAAAGAACAACAAAAGAGGTGATTCAAGATATAGAGATCAATAGCCAAGAAAGAGAGTGAAAATGGAAGAGAAGTGAAGCAAAAGAGGAAGAGATGGGCATGCGATCAAGCCAACTGAAGAAATGATGATCCAGAATCCATCTAAAATGCCTGAAAGATAACGTCATATGAAGACTTTGGCTTGTGATTTAGCTTTGGATCCCTTCATGAAAGTTATCGATAATTGAAGTATCTTTCCAATGGTTATAAAATCATGGAAATCCGAGCTACGAGTCAAATGTTATGACATATTTACGGACGATCGGTCTGCAACCGATTGAGGTAACCGAGCGGCAAATCACGTTTTAAAGAACGACTCATATGAAGATCTGCTGATATGATACTAGTCGATTCAAGAGATGGTGGAGGCCTGGCCGAGCTCGACATGCAAGCTCGACCAGCATGTCGAGTCCGTGCTGCATATGACAAGCTCGATTTGCATGCTGCACCAAACAAACAGAGCCCGAGCGCTGAAGATGACGAGCTCGATTTACAAGTTGCACCAAACAAACAGTGTCTGAAAAAGAGGAATGGGAATGGTGACACTAAGGAGGTTGAAGCTGTTCAGCAGACTCGTAAAGAGCAGCTAGAATCCGATCTTAATGAAGATAAAGATGGAGCAATGGAGCAGCTTGTAGCTGAGGAAGCTGGAGAAGAAGATCTACATGTTCCCCTTGGTCCAGTGACTCGATCTAAGGCAAAGAAGTTCAAGCAAGCTATCAACAACCTTCTACACTCTATTCCAGGCCAACTTGAGTTTTCTTATCCAACCACATTGGTTGTGATTCAAGCTACTTAAGTCTTCTTCAAGAGAGGTATTATGGTTTGTACTCTTTTTCCCTTGGTTTGGTTTTGTCCCATTGGGTTTTCCAAACAAGGTTTTTAATGAGGCAAGTCCATAATACTTTACCCAAGGCTCTTGATGAATCCAGGCCCATTTCTTCAAGACAGCCACGTCCAAGAAGAGGAGGAGCCAATTTCAAATGTTCAAATTTAGTTTAAATGTTTGTGTAAATTTCCAAGACAAATCTTTAATGTTTTTGACTTGTCTCTTCTTCTTCTTTGCTGTATAAGTTCGTGGAGACTCTTGGTGTCTGATTTATCAACCTTCTTTTATCAAAAACTTTCTTAGAATTTGATCACAAAACTCTCTTGCTTGTTGAATTTCGGATTTTAATCCTTTCACATAGCGAGCCTTTTGTTATTGGTATTTTTGGATTCCTTGAACAAGTATTGAAAGTCTAAGAGTCTTTCACAACTCTTAGAAGTTTCAGACAATCCATTTTCAACCCCAAACACCATCCTAAATCATAGATCCATCCTTACCAATCGTTCCATACTATTCCAGACTACATCCGCCGCATTCCTTTGTCCTTAAACCCACAGATCTTCTTTGAAACAAACCACAAGCCACGAAGTGCATCAAGGGACAAGATTCTAACACCTAGAATCACATCATCTGCCCGTGGGAATTAGCTTTTGAGATCTTCATCAAAGTTATAGGAAATTGAATTATCTTTCCAATGGTGGTGAAATCATTCCAATCCGAGCTATGAGTCAAACGTTATGATCGGATTGGTCTGCAACCGATCGAGGTAACCGAGCGGCAAAGTGACAATCGCTTTACAACCAATTGTGACAACAGATTGGAGCCTCCAAAAGCTTGTTTTTTTCTGTTTTCCTTTGTTTTTCTCAGTCCGAACCCTACCACTATAAATACCCTTTTTAGTGCATATTATAAGATATTAGGATATTTTCTAGCCTCAAAACCTCTCTCTCTTGTTCTTGAGAGTTCTTCTTTGTTTTTATGTTTATAATTTCATCATCTAAACTCATGTTATTTATTTATTTTTTAAATCTTTTTATAGAATCTTCATTATATCTTCAATATCTATCTGTTGTACGGTTTACTTTTGTGATTTGAGCATGTCTGAGTAGTTGACTTTTGGATTGTTTGTTTGGTAGATCTAGGGTATTGAAGCTTGTAAATGATGTTTGATGGTTGATTAATCTTGCTTATGATTATGCATAGAATGATCTTAATGCTAGAAATGAGCTTCAAAAGAGAGTTTTCTAGATCTTAGATTATTTCACACCCGAAAGGTGTGATGAAATAATCTGAACCGTCTATGCATACGTTCTAATTCTTAACCAACGAAAGTTGAGTTCTAAGAAGGAATTGATGACTAAAATGAGTTTGTGTTCTTTGCTTATAAATCGTTAGGTTGCAATTGAAAGATTAGTTTAATCGAACGGTTTGTAAAGGGGCTAGTATCACGACAGTGGACTAGTCTATCTAAGCGACTCATGTCATGGAATTGTTTAGATTGTTTGTTTGAATTATCGTTTATCAAGTTATCATTCACCCTTGTCGAATTACCTTTACCAATAATCCATACCCGCTTTGTGTAGGTTCTATTATTGTTAGTCTTTTCTATTGTTGTTAGTCTTTTGCATTATAGTTTCTTTTGCTTTGTTTTGCATTTTTTAGTTTGATTTACATTGTTTGTCTTATTTTAAGAAAAAAAAACCCTTTTATTTTGCTTAGTTAAGCGAACTTGTGTATTCTTAGTGTGTTGGTTCATTGCTCTCTGTGGATTCGATACCTTAAGTGCTCCCAACGACATACCATTAGTATTGTGGTATTGTTTGCACATAAGGTTTAATTGATGTGCATTGTGTGAGTTGTTGGAAATTCACGCCTATTACAAAACAAGCATTTGGTTGGTGAGACAAAATTGTTGAAGAAATAAGTTTTTGGCTGGTGCCACCTTCCTCATTCTAGAACCAGTTTCTAGAACCAACAAAAAACATATGATGTTTAACAATCTCCCACTTGAAAACTGATTTCAATCCGTCTTCACACTTTTGATCAATGCAGCAGGTCTTCTCGGCTTATCACTCTAGCAAGCCAACTGAGGTTACACACAACCTCAGCTTTTCATTCGGCATAACCTTTGTTAGCATGTCTGCTAGATTCTTACATCTTGGGATCTTTTTAAGTACCAGCATTCCATCTTCTAAAGCTGATCTGATGAAATGATACCGAATTTGTTTGTGCTTCGTCCGAGCATGGTATACCGGGTTCTTTGCCAAATCAATGGCACTCTTACTATCACAATATAATACACTTTCATCTTGATCATGGCCTAGCTCTCGCAGAAATGACTGTAACCACAACATTTCCTTTGTTGCTTCCGTCACAACAACATACTCAGCTTCACAGCTTGATAGAGTTACGATTTTCTACAACTTTGAAACCCAACAAATTATAATACCACCAAAAGTGTACCCGGATATACTCTTCCTACTGTTAGTGTCACCTCTATTGTCAGCATCAACATATCCCTGCAATCCCATCTTAAACTTCTTGAAACATAGCGACAAACTTGGAAATCCCTTTAAATATCTGAATATCCACTTAACAGCCTCCCAATGTTCCTTGCCTTGATTGCTCATAAACCTGCTAACGACTCCCACTACATATGCAATGTCTAGCCTTGTACATACCATTGCGTACATCAGGCTGCCAAAAGCAGGAGCATATGGAACCTTATCCATATATTTTATCTCGTCTTCAGTTGTTGGAGAATGATATTTGGATAACCGAAAATGATTCGCCAGGGGAGTACTAATCGGCTTCACATCATCTATATTAAACCTCTTGAGAATTTTCTTCACATACTTCTCTTATGATAGCTCAAAACCCTCCTTGCTTCTACTTATTCTCATCCCAAGAATCTGTTTTGCTTCTCCCAGGTCTTTCATCGCAAACTCTTCTGAGAGTATTGCCTTCAGCTTGTCAATCTCCTACAAGTCTGCTCCCGCTATCAGCATCTCATCAACATACAAAAACAATATCAAGCAGGACTCCTTCAGCATCTTGAAATAGCAATAGTGGTCAGCCTCACACCTCAAGAAATTAGTTTTCCTCATAAAGCTGTCAAACTTTTTATACCACTGTCTTGGAGATTATTTTAACCCGTACAAATTTTTTTGCAACATGCATACCAGCTTTTCTTGTCATTTGACCTCAAAGCCTTCAGGTTGCTTCATGTAAATCTCTTCCTCCAACTCACCGTGAAGGAAAGCCGTCTTTACATCCATTTGTTGAAGATACAAATCTTCATTTGCAACCAAACCAATAACAGTCCTGACTGTCACCAACTTGATTACAGGCGAGAAAATTTATGTGTCGTTAACACCTTCTTTCTGTTGGAATCCTTTCACAACCAGACTCGCTTTATAGTGTTTGCTTCCATCCTGTTCTTCTTTTATCCGGTAGATCCATTTGTTATACAACGCCTTTTCCCTCACAGGTAGCTCGGTAAAATACCAAGTATGATTGGACATTTGCGAGCCCATTTCATCTTTCATTGTCAGCTCCCACTTAATCGGCTCTTCCACTTGCAATGCTTCTTCATAGCATTTAGGCTCACCTCTATCTGTGAGTAACACATAGTGAAGAGAAGGGAAATATCTTACAACCGACTTACTAACCCTTGTAGTCCGCCTCAAAGCTGTAACAGGCGTATGCAGAATGACTATTGTCTCATCATTCCCATCTACCTCAATATCCTCTCCCTGAGCTTTTTGGTCTTCTGCTACTGTAGTATCCTGCATCTCTGGTGCCAAGATATCTCCCAAATCAACAGCTCCAGAATCTATACTTCCTGAGGTAATTTTCAGCTTATCCTTATACAACGCTTCTTCGTTGAATACAACGATTCTGGTGCGAATGATCTTTCAATTTTGGTCATCCTAGAACCGATAACCAAACTCGGTGTCACCATAACCAATAAAGTAACACTTGATAGAGTTTTTATCAAGTTTACTTCTTGCAGCGTCATCAACATGAACATAAGCTAAGCAACCAAACACCTATAGAAAAGAAATATTTACTTTCTTACCGCTACAAACTTCTTCAGGGATCTTGAATCCTAATGGAACAGACGATCCTCTATTTACCAAGACGATCCTCTGTTTATCAAGACGATCCTCTGTTTATCAAGAAGGCTAGGGTATTGATTGCATCTGCCAAAAACATATGAGGCAATCCATAATGGATTCGCATGCTTTTTGCACGCTCGTTCAGAGTCCTATTCATCCTTTCCGCTATTCCATTTTGCTGGGACGTTCCAGGAATTGTCTTCTCCATTTTAATCCCATTATATCAGCGCAGTATTTTCTGAACTCGCCGCTAATGTACTCTCCACCATTATCAGACCATAGGCACTTCAACTTGAGATTCGTCTCATTTTCAACCCATACCTTCCTTGTGGAGTCATCAATGAAGGTCATATAATAGTGTGATCCTCCCAACTATGCAACAAGAGCAGGTCCCCACATGTCACTATGTACCAACTCCAACTTCTCAGATTTCAACTTTCTGCCATCACGCGAGAAACTAACCCGTTTCTCCTTTCCAAGAACGCAATTTTCACACAAATGGTGATCCACCAACTTCAAATCTGGAAGTGCACCATTCGCTACCATGCTCATATGCCCCAAAATACAATGCCACAACTCAGTTTTTTGGCATTCTCGACAACAGTAATTGTATCTTTATGGGTTGACGTCATATAAAAAGTGCCTCTTTTATGACCTTTTGCAACCACCATGGAACCCTTTGTCACTCTCCAAGCTCCACCACCAAAATTGACATCATGTCCTGTATTATCAAATTGTCCTACAGAAATCAGATTTTGAATCAACTTTGGTACATGTCTCACCTTTGTGATCTTCCACACACGTCCATCTGGTATCTTCAGGTTGATGTCTCCAACACCAACAATGTCCAAAGGTAATCCATCTGGTAGATATACCTTCTCGTAATTCCCAGAAACATAGTTTTCCAATATGTTATGGTGAGTCGTGGTGTGGAAAAAAGATCCTGAATCAAGAACCTAAGAATCAATCTGACTATCTGCTGATATGCCCAAATATACCCTAAAGCTACTCTCTCAAATTAAGAGATCACTGTAGTATTTAGGGATTGAATCCATAGGGACTAATATTCACACAATAGATTTGCAGAATGGAATTATAGCTAAATAGTAAATAATGAAATGTAAAACAAGCAAAGCAAAAGTAAAAGTTATGAATTCAATAATGGAAAAAAGCTAAACTTAGAGAAATTCTTCAGGCAATCAGAATTTTTAAACAGATAAACAGAATAGGGATTTGGTTAAGAACCGCTCTTGAACTCAAAACTCAGAATTAAAACCAATCAATTTTCGTTGCAGAGATTATCTATGTCTAAAACAATGGATTCCAAATTTCTTTGCGAATTCAACAATTAAAAACATGCATTAATTTCAGGTTTGATATGTTCACAAAATCCCTAAACCAAATTTCTTTGCAGATAGGTATTTTGCTCATCAAGGTTTAATTCAGGGAATTGATAACACTTTCGCTTCTACCAATTTTCCTATGATCTAAATTCTAGGTGATCAGTCTACAACTAGCATTAATCTCAACCTAGATGAAGAACCACGTGATTACCCTAACAGATCTACCCAATGTAACAATCCATCCTAACCTTGGAAAAACCCTAAATCTAACAGGTTGTTTACTCAAACATCATCAATGCAAAACAAATCAAAATATGTATAAACTGTATTAAGAATAAAATAGAAAACAAAAGGAGTTCGAAATATTCTCTCTATAATGAGTTCTGATCAGTCTCTCCCAACAACCTCTGAAGTACAATGATAATGCCCAAAAATATAAAAGATATGTTCTCCAACTCGAAAAACAACTATTTATACTCTAAAATACGTCAGGGACTTATCTTGCAATTAGAGAAAACTTCTAGGCAAATCTGTAATTCTTCAAAAGCCTTTAAAAACTCGTGTGCGACGAGTGGTCGCGACCGGTGTCGATCGACACTAAGGGGAAGTGTCGATCGACACTCGTACCCATCGTAGTCTTCAAGTTTCTCTTCTCAGCTACTGAATGCTAAATGCCTCCAATAATCTCAATATGCTCCAAATGAGTCCAAAACGTACCTGAACCTACAATGACTCGATAGAGACTCAAAAACACCAAAAAGACCCTAAAAACAGGACTTATATCATGGCTAAAAACGGTAAAAACTATGATATATCAACTCTCCCAGACTTAGCCTTTGATTGCCCTGAAGCAAAATAGAAACTTAACCTGTGAAAGAAGTTTGAAAATCGCGGAAACTCCCTTTCTCTTAGACCATTGTATTGAGCAATCAAACCAAATCCATATGCTCAACACACTAATTCAAATTCAACCACCATGTACTTCTCCGTAGACTTTTCTGTATCCCAAATTCACCCTACAATTCCACAACAGTTTCCATTAGCCTTCATCGTTGGGTCTCATAAACGAAACCAGTGTCAAGAACCTTCTAGACTCGTTCCCGTTCAATACCATAACAAACCAGCCTATTTTTCACACCTTTTTGGTACTCTTTCTCTCCCCCAAACTTGTTTCTCTCTCAACATCTTTTGTGTTGTTGTTTTTTTTTTTTCACAACAGGAAATTTTCCTAACCTCGCTTCCAACTTTTGTGTGATCATTCCTTTCAAAGTAAAATAATGGGGTCGTTGGAAACATTCCTATCCTTTTACTTTTAAGAAAATCATATCATATTTTCTGCTTGTAAACACACTTTTTTACTGAATAAGGGAGAGGAGTACCATCACTTTTTTTGTTTTTTGTTTTTTTTTACTTAGGCTTTCGTTTGTCAGGTAAGAACGAAAAGTCAAGCTCTATGAACACCAGTTGCATCGATGAGGTAAAAGGAAGAGCTCAAAAATTAGCTCCGGCTTGTGTGGAATAACTTGCAAAATATGGGTCGCTCTGGTTTACTGATCAGTCTTTGGATTTTTCATTACTCGAATCTGAACTAAATCTGCATCATTAACCACTCAAGCACATAGAATAGGAAGACAGATCGTAATTTCCTGACCAGTTTTGACTCAATAAATAAAAACAAATAGGTATGACAAAAACAAACACAACATCAGCGACTACCTCCCCCAGACTTGAGAATCACTGTTCCCAGTGATACCGAATCAAAGGTTGGTAAAAGAAAAAACTAAATGGAACCAAATGGAAAAATGAAAGTAATGGAGTAACCTGTACTTGGTATCGAGCGACACCCAACGTTGGTGTCGATCGACACCAAGTACCTATCGTCTGGTGTTGTAATGAAGTGTCGGTGTCGAGCGACACCTGAAGATGGTGTCGATCGACACCATGCCTGTAAGCAGAAACGATTTCTAGCAAGAAAAATTGAATTGTTGATCTAAATCCAAGAACACTGTAAACACGCACACACAGATCAAAAGCAATGACAGAGAACATCATAAATCCATACATAATCCTAATAGTAGCTGACAAACTGACTCAAATAAAGAAAAATGACTCAAGAAAAAGTAAAAATAAGAGAAAAAAAAAGAACTATGATAAACCGAAGGACTAATCCTCATCTGTAGCCTCATCATCAGAAGGAGTGGGTGCACAGCGAAAAGGAACAGAAAACCGGGTCGAGTGACGCACACAGCCATTGCGAGATAACCGAAAGATCGCCTGCCAGATGCTCTGAAGCTATCAGCCACATACCGCTGAAAGTCCGCTATCGCCATAGGGATCTGTGGTGTCTGAGGAAGCTCAATGGATGGACCTCCAGCAAGGTCATAAACAGGAGCATCCTCTGCAATGGACATAGCTGAGCGTGAAGAGCTACCCCTGCGGACACGAGATGGTGGAGCTGAAGTTAGGAGGCGATGGTCAGGCTGGAAGCTAAGGCGCAGAGGATCATCTGTAATGGCAGTGAGGTCTCTCTGTGGCAGCTGAATCAGATGTGTGCCTCTTGATATGCTCAAATTAACCCTAGAGCTACTCTCTCAAATTAAGAGATCACTGTAGTATATAGGGATCAAGTCCACAGGGACTAATGTTCACACAATAGATTAACAGTATGGAAATTTAGCTAAATGTCAAAAGATGTAATGTAAAAATAACAAAGTAAAAAGTAAAGGTTGTAAGTTCAACGAGGAAAAAGATTAAGCTTAGAGAAATTCTCAGGAAATTCAGAATTGCAGAACAAACAATTATCATGATTGTAATTAAGAACCATTCTAGAACTCAAATCACTAATGTAAAATCAACCAACTTTCGTTGCGAAGATTATCTATGCCTAAATTTTAGAATCCCAAATCTCTTTGCGAATTCTTCAAATTAAACAAGCATTAAAGTTCAGGTTTGATATGTTCACAAAATCCCTAAACCAAATCTCTTTGTGAATAGGGTATTTTGCTCATCTAAGATAGTTCAGGCAATCCACACTTTCGTGTCAACTAATCAACCTAAGATCAGATTCTAGGTAGCTAAGCTAGAATAAGCAATAAACACAATCTAGATGAAGAACTCTATCGATTCAATCCGAACAATCTAACAACCTAATAATTCATGAATTCCTTTGAAAACCCTAAACCTAACAGGAAGATTACTCAGACATGATTAATGAAACACAAGTCATGAATGAAATAATTTGCATTAAGAACATAAAAAGAAGAAGAAAGGAGTTTAGAAATCTTCTCCAAAAATCCCTGAAGAGGTGGCTGCTCAAAAATCAAGTATTCTCAAGCATACGTCTAAACAATGACCTTAAAATCCTATATATATGCTAAAACACGATTTGGGCTTTATTTGTAAACAGGGAACACTTCTGGGCAGAATTTGCAATTGTTCAAAACTTCAACAAGATTGGAAATTTAATTGCCGTCAGATATTGGTGTCGACCGACACTAAGAGGTAGTGTCGCTCGACACCCACACCAATTTTGCTCTCCGAGTTTGTTTCTTCAGCGTAGCTTCTCGGCTTGCTCCAAAACGTCCCATAATCTCCAAATAAGTTTAAAACGCTCCTAGACCTGCAAAGACTCTAAAAGACTCAAAAGACACTAAAAAGACTCTAAAACAAGACTAATATCATGGTTAAAAACCGTAAAAATCATGATATATCAACTCCCCCAGACTTAGCCTTTGCTTGCCCTCAAGCAAAACAGAAACTTAACCTGTGAAAGAGGTTTGAAAAACGCGGAAACTCTCTCGCTTTGTAGACTATTGCGTTGAGCATTCAAACCAAATCCATATGCTTAGCAGACTAATCCAAATCGAACCACTATGTACTTCTCCGTAGACATTTCAACACCCCAAATTTTACCCACAACTTTGCAACATTCTCCACAGCCTTCATCGCTGGGTCTCATCAATGAAATCAATGCCAAGAAACTTCTAGACTCATCCCGTTCAATACCATAACAAACCATCCAATTTTTCACATCTTTTTGGTACTCTTTCTCTCCCCCAGACTTATTCTTTTCTCAACATCTTTTGTGTTTGTGTTTCTTTTTATCAAAAGTGTAGGCGAATAATGGTATCACAGGAAATTTTTCTAATCTTGCTTCCAACTTTCGTGTGATCATTCCTTTCAAAGTAAAATAATAGGGTCGTTGAAAATTTTCCTATCCCTTTACTCAAAAGAAAATCATCTCATTTTTTCTGCTTGTAAACACACATTTTTATTTTTTTTTACTGAATAAGGGAGAGGAGTACCATCACTTTTGCTTAGGCTTTCGTTTGTCAGGTAGGAACGGGGAGTCAAGCCCTATGAACACCAGTTGCATTGATGAGGTAAAAGGAAGAGCTCAGAAATTAGCTCCGGCTGTTGTGGATTATGTTGTAAAGTATGGATCGCTCTGGGTCATTGGTCAGTCTTTGGATTTTCCATTAGTCGGATCTGAACTAAATCTGCAGCATTAATCACTCAGGCAAATAGACTAAGAAGAGAGGTCGTTATTTCCTAACCAAAGTTTTGACTCAATAAAACGAATAGGACTGACACGACTGACTCTAAAAAACAAACACAAAGTCAGCGACTACCTCCCCTAGACTTAAGTAACACTGTCCCCAGTGGTACCAAACCCAGAGTTGGCAAAATAAAATAAAATATAAAAGACATGAATAATCAAAAGAAAATAGGAAAACGTACGAGTGGGTTGCCTCCCACTGAGCGCTTGTTTTCAGTCATTAGCTGGACTGTGGCGGAGCTCAGGTATCAGGTGGAGCAGAGGATGGCAATGAATGCTTCCGCGAAATTAGTCTCATCATCCATGGTGGTGTATAGGTATTGGGTACGTGAGAATGATCAAAGAAGTGAGGAATAAGAGCAGGACGGGACTTACTCTTGGGTGGTACACTCCTTTTCCCTGCACAATCATCAAAAGAAGAAAAAAGTGCTCTACGATAATCTCGTGGCTTGGTTAACTGCAAAACAGTTTTTGTACCTTTGAAATTCTTATTGATGAAGGAAAATGGTTTGGGATTAGGATGTGCGTACCTTTGCTTTCCCTGAGGTGAATGGAGTGTGGGATGTGGAGTGTTCTGTTGTACAACAAGTCTTGGACGAGCAGGAAGAGAATAAACCCGAAACTCGTGGACAGTGTCGACCGACACTAGGGGTGGTGTCGATCGACACCATGTCTGTAGCTCGGATCTCTGCACTTTTTCTGCAACTCTTCTTTGCAATCCCTATCTCCAGCTCAAAAACATCATCTTCTGGCAACTTGTCACTGAGTAGAACCTCTTCCTGAAGCCTAGGTTGGAAAAGATGATCACCACACCAATCCTCAAGCTCAACAGCTTGCTTATTTACTTGCTCACTTGGACCCAACTCCTTGACATCCCAGTAGTAATGTCTGTGGAGATCTCTACAGAGAATGTCTGTCCATCAATGGTGTGTGTCCTCCTCATCTTGTCCATGTCGAAATTCATTATCACATCACCCACATTCAGAGCTATGCGTCACTTTTTCACATCAATCAGAGCCCCAGCTGTAGCTAAAAAGGGTCGTCCCAAAATCAAAGGATCCTTGGGTTCCCCCTTATATTCCAAGACCACAAAGTCTGTAGGAATCAGACATTCACCAATTTGCACTAGAACATCTTCTAAGATCGATCTGCTAAGATGAGAGAGATCCTGGTTGGGTGGAAATCAGTCATCCCCAGGCGTACAGCAATAGAGTGAGGCATCAAATTAATACTGGAACCAAGATCACAGAGAGAATGCAAAAATCGTCCTGTGAAGATTGAGATATCTAACACAAAACTTCCTGGATCAGGTAGCTTTTCTGGAATCTTACTCTGAATCATGGCACTGACTTGTTCAGAGACAACCACTTTCTGCTTCTTTCCTTTCTTTCTCTGTGGGGCCTCACGCGAGATATGCACGAAGATGTCCGTGGTAAGTAAAGCTCCTTCCTCAGGACTCAGACCATTAGTAACCATTCTCTTCACATACCGCTTAAGTGGAGGTGAAATCGTGACTGCATCAGCTAGAGACATCTCAATCACCACCTTGTCCATGATTGCTTTGCATCGAGCGTCCTCTATCTCCTGTTTAGACTTCTTAAGACCCTTTGGAAAAGGAATCTTACGCGTATACACTCTTTCTTCGACTTGAGGAAGGTAGTTGAGAGGTTTTGGTTCAGTCCGCACAGGGTGTCGACCGACACTAGGTTGGTGTCGATCGACACTGACCTCTGGTGTCGACACTCTGGTGTCGAGCTCGATCGATTTCACTCCATCTTGCGTCGAATCATCTGCATCCTCCGAAGGGTGTCGATCGACACCCAGGTGGTGTCGGTCGACACTGACATCCTGTGTCGAGTCCTTTGTATCGACCTTGGTCGATTTCTCTCCGTCTCGACTCGATTTCTCGTGAATGTGGGTAGTGTCGATCGACACATAGGGTTGGTGTCGATCAACACCAAGTGTGAAACGTCAAAATCCTCACCATTCGCCTCAATTTTGCTGAGATCATCCCAATCTTCCACCAAAACAGCATTGCATGCACTTCTATGGTTGTTTTCAGTCTTTCCAGGAAGGAATCCCTCTTGTCGCTTTATAGACTCAGCGGTCTGAGCAACTTGAGTGTCCAGGTTCTTGACATGGGTGCTCAGAGTTTCGAATTTTCCATTCAGGTCACTGTACAGAGCATCGATTTTTCCATTGAAGTCCACTGTGATCTTCTACTGACCTTCCAGAATCCGCTCCAGCATAAACTTAACCTCACTCTCTGAATTGGGTGGAGGGGGGGGCTTGGTAAGAAGAAGAACCATAGTTCCTGGTAAAACTACTCTTCTGATACTCAGGCATCTGGCTTCCTGTGAAGGCACTTCTCTGTGCATTAACATATCTCGGACCCTGAAATCCAGCTCCATTGGAATAGTTGCAATCCTCTTCCACTGGCTCAAAACTTTCAACCTCATCAACGAAGTGAACAGACTTCTTACCCATGAGAAGATTGTGTACCGAACCCAACTTAGCTTTCACTTCAACAATCTGACCACTCTCAGAGTTTCCTGCTAGCTTCTTTATCTCAAAATCAGCATTTTTCGTGCTGTTGCTTGAAGCTAAGTTCTCAATCAAAGTCACAGCATCCTCGGGATATCTAGTGTTGAAGTTGCCATTACTCGCAGCATCTAGAGTCATCTCATACCTCTAATCTATACCTCTGAAGAAGATACCCAACAACTGTACCTCACTGAACCCATGATGCGGACAATCTCTCTGATAAGCTCTGAATCTTACCCAATCAGCCTTGAATGCTTCAGCTGGTTGTTGAGAAAAAGTAGAGATCTTTGTTCTCGCATCCTCTGACCTCGCATCATCATAGAAGTTGTTCAAGAAGGCATTCTTGGTTTCCCACCAAGTCGTTAGAGATCCTGGCTTCAATTGCTTGAGCCAGTAAGCTGCTTCTCCAGCAAGAGAGTACGGGAAGAGCTTGCAGAAGAGGAAATCATTGAACACCCCATTAGCCTTAATGCTCGTAACCAGGTCCTCAAACCTCTCAATGTGATCCTTGGGCTGTTCATGAGGTAGACCGTGGAAAGGATGCTGTCCCACCAGAGTGTAGTATGCGGGTTTCAGCTCAAAGTCATTCCTCTGAAACGGAGGGGGTCTGATCGCAGATCGGTTGGCATAAAACTGATCCGGCCTATTGTAATCACCTAGTGTCCTCCCACGAACCACTACAGCACCAGCTGCTGCATCATTCAAAAACCCGAG